>JAKSZT010054446.1:289701-533312 GCA_026826555.1 Tolypeutes matacus
AACCCGGGCTTTCGGCAGCCGGGGCCAGGCCTGCCTCACCTGCGGCGGGCGGTGCGGCTGCCCGGGGCCCCTCTGCTTACCCCCTGGCCGTCCCAGAGCACCACACCTTTATCCCTGCAGGGACAGTGGGGTGGCCGGGCCTCCCCATGCCCGCCTCCTGCTTTCCTCTTCCTCAGCAATCACAATTCCTCTGGGAATTCCGTTCCATCTAGTCACAGCGACGGGCCTGGGTATTTTCAGAGAACAGAGTCCAGTGGGCGTTTTGCTGTAAAGTCTAAAAGTGGCAAAAGTCAAGTCCAGGAATCCTGACCAGCTGGGCCCCGACTTATGCATTCAGCACCCAAACCGGGCGAGAGCCTCCTGGGTTGTGTATCATGGGAACAATTATCCCAGCGCTTCCAAGGCCCCCGCTGGGTGTATAAAAATCAGAATGTAAATTATGCGTCATTTTCCCTCCAGTGCTCCCAAAACGACAAGAAAGGCAGCTCTAGCTACCTGCCTTGTCAGGACGCACCTTCCACTTGCAGACCAAGCACCTTGAAGCTGCTGTGGAGCGCGGCAGGCTGGCCAGCCTGCTTCTGCTGAGCCCTGGGCCCTGGACCAGCTGTCACCACAAGTGGCACGAGCCATAGGGAGGAGCCGCCTCCCCTGGGTGTGCCATGTTCGCCCACCCCCTCCCTCCTGCCTTCTTTGCCCTTCTCAACTGCCCTTCCACGTGCCCTGGAATCCCAGCTCCCTGCAGCCTCACTGCGGGCCCCTCCTGTTTCCTTCCCCTTGTGAGGGTATCACCTTCCTAGTCTGACACCAAGAACCCTCTCCCTCTCCCCCGGGACTGTTCTCCAAGCTCTTCCTCCTTAGGTCTTGGATTAACAGTTGAGGTCCAGGAGGAAACAGATGGCAGAGTCTCAGGTGGAGTAACTTGAGGAGAGACCAGGAGGTTCCTCTTCACAGGCACGTGGGCAGGGAAACCACCAGGAAGACTGGAGCCAGAGGCAGCTGAGAGAAGAGGGAGCCTGTTACCACCTCCAGGGACCAGGGACCAAGGACCGAGTGATTACAGGGACCCAGAGAGAGAGCGCGAGCTCGCCTTAGGCAGGGACCACGGCCTGGGGACAAGGGGCAGAGACGGCCCTGACGAGCACACAGAAGGGGAGCCAGGCTCCTCCCCCCACCCCCTCATCTCCTGCCTCCAGGGGCAGAGGCAAGCCAGAGGGAAGCTCGGCCTCCCAGGGAAGAGGAGGGCAAGAGGGACCTAGGGCCGGATGGAAGTATTGCCCCAGGTCTCTTCTTTGCCTTTTGCTCTTTCCCCCACACGCCCAGCCTCCCTGTAGGCATGTTAGGGATATTGTGGGTGAGAGAGGAGGAAAGCCAGCCCATCTGAGGAGACCCTGGGGTGAAAAATGGAGCCAGCAGGGGTTTGTCTGAGAAGCTTCCCAAGGAAGGCCGCACACTGGTGCAGCCCCACGAAGGAAGCTGGGGAACACAGAAGGGTGTCTTTGGGAACTCTGGCAATTCGGGAAAAGGAAGACGCTGCCCTCTCTGAACTAAGCATGTACCTCTTCCATACTTCAGGGCCCCTGGAAGTGGGAAACAGTGTGTGAGGCAGAGAGAGAGAGAAAGGCTCCCTATGCCAAGCCGAGAAAATAGACGGAAAGGGAAGCCTGGGTGCTGGCTCTGGAAAGATCATCAGTTAGGTAAAGGATGCTCGGAGCCTGCAACTGCTTGCCAAGTGGAGGGGCTGGACATCTCCCACCTCCAGCGCTGGGCTGGCCTCCCTAATGGCAGTGGGGATGGTGGGGTTCCAGAAGAGCAGAAGTGGGTGCATGCTCGAGTTGCTTAGGGAGCAGCCGGGGGGTGGGAAGGCAGTCAGGGGCCTCGACCCTCGGGTCTGGGCAGTTCATTTCTAGAACCAACAAAAAGGGGAGCTGGTTATATGTTGATGAGCTGATGAAATGTGCTCAGCGGCTCGCAGGAACCTAACCCTTGAGCTCCCCTAGGAGCAGTGGTTCAGCATTTACTAATTCAGAGTTCGCAGCAGCTTTCTAGAACAGAACTACTGCGAATAATGAGAAGCGGCTGCATATGTCCAAAGCCCACAAGCCTTGTTTGATGTGTTTCCTTTAGACACCTTGTATGCTATTATACATTGCTGGCTCATCAGCTTTGATCCCAGGCCTGGATGAAGATTATCTGACACATGTGTTTTCTCCATAAAGCTCGTCGCAGCCTTCTTGCCTTTAGGAACTCTGGACAGCACTTCAGCGCTACACTTGGGGGCCTTTTTAAACAGAGAAAACACCAACAAAAATGCAAAAAAACGTGGCACTAACTATACCACAAGGACACTTGTCAATAGTCTGGGAGCTGAAACAAGAAGCAGAGTGCCATTGCCTGGTTCAGCCCTCAGTTGGGAAGGTACATGTCGGGCAACTTGAATTTTTTGCCATTCTTCAATGATCACAAAAGTGCCCTGAGTGCTGATTTTTGGGTTACAAATACATTTTAGCAAGCACGAAAATTCACAAATATGGAATCTGAAAATAATGAGGATCAAGCATCCTCCCAAAGTCAGCACTAAACCTCCACTGGAGAGGCTCCTCGCGTGGCACACAGGGGCACAGACGCCAGGGCCCAGGGCCGGGTTTAAATCCAGTTCTGCCCCTCTGTGGTGACTTAGCCCTGGGAGAGGTATGATCGCTCTGTGCCTCAGTTTCCTCATCTGTAAAGGGGGAGTCATAGTAGGACCCAAAGTTCATGGGCCTGTCGTGAAGAGCAAATCACTTGGATGATATAAATGCTAGGGCAGTGTCTGTACATAGTAGGTGCTTGCCAGGGTGCACCATTGCTAGAGTTATTTTTCCAGCTCAGCAAAAGCCACCTGCCGGAGTCCCAGGGCTCGTGAGCTGCAGAACTCGGGCTCAGGCTCGGGTCTGCCCAGCCCCAAGGTGCACGCTGCTGACGACTGCTTGAAGGCCTTCCTCTCTCCTTGGGGTCCAGGCTGCCCCTTGGCCAATTCAAGCCAAGAGAAGAGAGCAGAGCACCCCGTCTGCTTCCCCAGTGGGTCCCCATAAACCAATCCTCCCATCGATAGGCTACACTCCCCTAATCCTCCAAAGCAGGGCCTTGCCTCAGAGTCATCTGGAAGCTTTTAACAATCCCAATGCCCAGGTCACACCCCAGCCAACCCCACCAGGGGGTCTGGGGTGGCAGCCAGACATCAGTTCTTTGTCAAGACCCCCAGGTGGGTAAGCAGATGTGGCTCAAGCGATTGAGCTCCCGTCTACCACATGGGAGGTCTCGGGTTCAGTTCCCAGTGCCTCCTGGAGAAGACGAGCAAGACAGCGAGCTGGCGTGACAGGCTGGCGTGGCGAGCTGACACAACAAGATGATGTAACAAGGAGACGCAAAAAGGAAACATAATGAGAGACACAACAAAGCAGGGAGCAGAGGTGGCTCAAGCGATTGAGCACCTCTCCCCCACATGGGAGGTCCCAGGTTCGGTTCCTGGTGCCTCCTGAAGAGAAGACGAGCAGACACAGAGAGCAGACAGCAAATGGACACAGAGAGCAGACAATGAAAACAATGACGGGGTTGGGGGGAATAAATAAATAAAAATAAAATCTTTAAAAAAGAAAGATGCCCATGTGAATCCGTGTGTGGTAAAGCGTGGGGACCAGGTAACTGCTGCGGCCAGGCTTAGGGACCTAGTCCACTGGGCCCCTCCAGGCCCACCCGCTGCTCGCCCTCGGCCTCACCCACCATGCTCCCCCAGGGGTCTCGTCTCCCTTTTGTCCATCAGTGCACCTGAAACTTTCCGGCCTCGGCCACTGTGGGATGCCCCAGCCCCGCGCGGTTGCGCCCACCCTGCATCCAGGTGGCCCACCCACTGTCCGAGCACCCGCCAGGCGGCGCTGCCCCTCCACCCCCACAGGTGGGCCTCGCAGCCACACCCCCCGCAGCTCACCCCTCCCTCCCGCTGCTCCCCGCACCTCCCCACTGCCCGCCACCCTCCCAGCACCCCGCTTCCCTGGGGCCTCCAACACCTTCTTCCCCACCCCCTCCGGGTGCCAAGCGGCGCTGCCTCACCCACAGGGTTCCGGGCACTGTCACTGCCAACCCCGCTTTGCAGACGAGAGCTGGGGGCTCACGGGGAAAGGCGCCGGCTGAGCGGCGGGGCCCAGGGCTGCCTCCCCCAGGCCGGCGCAGCCCCTCGGCAGCCCTGCTTCCCACGCCCACCCGGATGGCACAGGATTCCGGCCCCCCGGGCCCCCGGCAGCTCCAGCCACCGCGCACACTGCCGGCGCCTCTCCCCAAACGCAAAAATGCTCTGTGGCTCCCACTGCCTCCAAATTCTTCCCACCCAGGTACTTCCCCACAAAGCCCTTTAAGGCCTTTCATGAAGTCTAGGTGAAGAGGCCTGGGAGCCTGGAGCCAGGTGTCCTCAGTGCCCACCAGGATGACAGTCAGAGGGCTCGTGGCCCTGCGTCCAGCAGAGCCGGGCAGGCCTGAGGGCCAGCTTCCTCCTCCGGCCAGGCTCTGCCACACGCCAGGCACCTCCTTGCTGTGCTTGGCTGCCACCGCTGCTGCCGCTGGCCCTGCTGGGAATGCTGCCCTTCACCTGTCAGCCACTCTCACCTGTCAGCCACTCCCACCTGTCAGCCAGCTCCTCACCTGTCAGCCAGCTCCTCACCTGTCAGCCACTCTCACCTGTCAGCCACCCATGTGTCAGCTGCCCACACGTGTCAGCCACCCCTACACCTGTTAGCCTCACCTGTCAGCCAGCCTCTCACCTGTCAACCATCCCATACCTGTCAACTAGCTCCTCACCTGTTGGCCACCCCTACCCCTTCAGCTACCTCCTCCCCTGTCAATACCAGCTCCAGTGTCACATCCACCATGCCAGGTGGAAGCAAGCCCCCTCCCATACATCCACGAGGTCCCACCCCCCCATCCTCTCTGTCCTGTCTTTCTGAAAGGTGGTCAGGTAGATGTTTGTTCCACACCCCGCCCCCGCCCCCAGCTGCTTGGCCCAAGGACTCACCCATCTGTTTATTCATTCATCAAACACTCCTGAGTGCCTGCAGTCCTGGGCACCATGCTAGGGGCAGAGAGGCAATTCCCAGAGAAGGAGGGCACGAGGCTCCAGGGGCGCTGGGCTCCCAGCCAGGCAGAGGGGTCTGCAGCCACATCCGGAGGGTCTGGGCACTGTACCCGGGAGACTGTGCATTTCAGAAGAGCCCCTGGCAGGGGGAGGGGGAGTGGAGGGGAGGACCGAGAGGGGTGATGCTGGAGCCGGGTGGGGAGGGTGAAAGGGGCACGACAGTGACCCAGCCCAGGAGAGAGACAGCAATGGAGGGAACGGGCTTGAGAGGCAGGTAAGCTGGCACCTGTCTGGGTGGGGGCAGGGGCCGGGGGCTGGGGATGATGCCGCCCCCCAGAGCAGAGAGCCAAGGGGGTGAGCAGGCCCAGAGAGAAGGGGATAGCCCGGTTCAGAAAGAGCCAGCTTGAGGAGCCTGGGGGACGTTAGAGGTGTGGGAGCTGAGGGCCCCCAGCCCAGGCTGACTGCGGGGGCACCCCGTGGGTGCCCCACCTGGACGAAGGAGCGGCTCGCTCGGGCCCTCTGGCGCTGTTCTCGCACCCTGACCCCCATCCGAGCTCTCCTCCCGCTCGCCCAGGCCCCCTCTCTCTTGGAGCCTGAATGACCTCAAGTTCCCGGCTGCCCCCTATGCTTTGGGATTCGTTATGATCAGTGAACAGAGGAGACAAAGCAAATGAAGCTTGATGTTGTCTTTAACAGAACACAGGAAGTCAATCAAATGGAGCGGATTGTTACTAAGGAGAACTCGGATTAGCTGGACACATGGTCACCACGTAGAGCATGCATGGACCAGCGAGGCCGTCTTGTCTCTGAGCACAACGACACACAGTTCCTCAATGGAATTTGCTGCGTTTTTCTGGGGCCCGGAGAGAACTCGCTCAGGACCTCTGGCTGTCAGGGGGTCAGCAAGATCCCCCTTGAGGACTGGGACATCACCCACCTGTGCAGGCTCGACTTGGAGAGGTCACTTCTCGTCAAAGAACCGAAGCACGGCTTTATCATCCCGAAAATACCTATTTGGGAAAAATGTATGCTAGGAGAATGTTTTCCTTAGCGGTAAATCGCCTCAAAACAAGAAATCAATCACTTATTCATTTGTTAAGGCTGCTCTTGGACTCCTTGACCCATCCGATGCCTGACTGCACTTCCAATACAGGCGCCTTGCTCCTGGCCTGTGAGCTGCTACTGGGCTGCAAGCTGCTCCTCGGCTGCAAGCTGCTCCTGGGCCGTGTGCTTCTCCTGGGCTATGAGCTGCTCCTGGGCTGCATGCTCCTCGGCTGCAAGCTTCTCTTGGGCCATGACTTGCTCCTGGGCTCTGAGCTGCTCCTGGGCTGTGAGCTGCTCCTGGGCCGCATGCTTCTCCTGGGCTATGAGCTGCTCCTGGGCCGCGTGCTTCTCCTGGGTCATGTGCTGCTCCTGGGCTGCATGCTCCTCGGCTGCAAGCTTCTCTTGGGCCATGACTTGCTCCTGGGCTCTGAGCTGCTCCTGGGCTGTGAGCTGCTCCTGGGCCGTGTGCTTCTCCTGTGCTACAAGCTGCTCCTGGGCTGCGAGCCACTGTCTGCCAGCCCCTTCACTTCTCCAGCTAACTGGAGCGCAGGCAGCATTCAGAACTCACCCTTTGAAAGAGGATCTTAAAGGAACAAACTGTTCCTTTTTAAAAAATGCTGAAAGTTCCTTTTTCTTAATAATTCCCTAATCACATCAAGTCCCAGATCAAATCCACATCCTCCAGAGGCTCCCCACTCCTCCCCCAGAAAAGAGGGGCACTCCCGGTCCTGTGCAGGATCCCATGTGGCAGGACTTGCCAAAGGCCCTGTGGATGAGGCGCCCACCAGCTGCCAGGCAGGGCACCAGGTGCTTTCTGCCTCTCGGCATGTTTAATCTCCACAGTCCTGCATGTGCCCATTTACAGATGTGGAAACTGAGGCTTGGGGACAGGAAGCACCTCCTCAGACATCCCTGCTGAGTCTCAATGGGACTGAGCTGTGCCAGGTGTGCAGCGCCTTTGTCTGCCCCCAGCTCTGAGCTTCCAGAATGCACTTATGCACCCCAACATTGCAGGACCCCGAGCGGCCGGGCAAAGCCCCATGTGTACATGGCCATTCGGGGGAGAGAGAAAGCAGCATGTGGCCGGCCAGAGCGGACACAGCTGCCAACGTGCACCTGCTGTCTGCTCCTCTCTGCCTGGGGACCCAGCCCTGCTCAGCTGAGCTCTGCATCCAGTGGGGGAAGCATTCGTGGCCACGGGGGCTGCAGGGGGTGCGGTGGGGACAGCACAGGAGGGCCTGTGGCCGGAGAGGCTGGCCCAGGGCTTTCCATGCTGCCTGAGAGAGGTCAGCATCCTTCCAAGGCAGTGGGGAGCCACAGCAGGTTAGTGAGCAGGTGAGCAACAGGGTGGCATGAGGGTGCTAGGAGGTAAGCTGGGCAGCTGCTGTCCTGGCTCGGAAGACTTGAGCAGCAGCAGGATGGAGAGAGAAGGGGCTGACTGAGGGGCTGACAGGGGGTGATGAACAAGCCGAGTCCCACAGCCCCATGCCAATAAAGGCCCCCAGCACTGCCGGGGACAGGGGCGTCCTTCTCCCAGGCAGCCTCGCCCAATGTCAGATCTGCTGCCCTGCCCATCTCAGGCCGTTCCTCGGGGGAGCCGACGGCGGGAAGGCCGCACCGTGGCCCTCTCACTCTGCCCCTGTCCAGGCTCTGCAGCCCCAGCGCCTGCGCCTGTGCCAGTGTCTCCCCAGGCCCCACCCTGCTGACTCTGCACACAGGAAGACGAGGCCCCAGGGAGGGCGGCCCCCTCGGGAGGGGCTCTGGGGGGCTCTCCCTTCCCAGGGGCACCGTGTGGGACGCTCTCAGGGCATCGTCCTTGTCCACCAGCCTCATAAGGTGGCTGTTATGAATATGAGGGTGCTGAAGCGCAGAAGGTAAATCCCCTCCCCACCAGCAGGCAGGGGCGGAGCTGGGATTTGAACCTCGGCACAACTGAGGGCCAAGGCGGGAGAGAGGGGAGGACTTGGCCAGCAACCCTCTGGGGGGTCCTGCAGCAGGTCCCCAGTGCCTGAGTGGACACATTGGGAGTCACTGCGGTGGGGATGCTGGCGATGTCCCAGAGTCCGAGGGGACAAGGGCCGCCTGGAGTGCCCGCGGATGCCCACGCAGGCCGGCAGCTTGGGCTCCATCGTCACCACTTGGCCCTCTGAGGGCAGAGGCTGCAGCAAGGGCAGGAGTGGGTCCCGGCCCACGACCCCCAACAAAGCATCCTCAGAGGGTGGATCCTGAGCCCCAGCAGCCTGCAGGGCGCCAGCCTCCTGCAGCCCTCCCTGACCCCTGCTACACACACACAACAACCCAGCGGGGCCAGGAAAGGCCGCCAGGCTGGGGCGCAGAGTGCAGCAGAGGGGACAAGAAGAGCAAGGCAGGGGCGGGGAGGGAGCCGAACCCCCTCCCAACCCCTCCACTGGTTTCCAACCCAAAAGCGAACAATTCTGCGATGTTGAGCACGTTGGCAATACGTGTACCTTTCCCCGCTCTCAGTCTCCAGAATGCGTCACTGTCCTGGACACTGAGCAGAGCTCCCCATTCCCTCCTCCCCTCGCCTCTTACTTACCACTCTACTTTCTATCCCTGTGAATCTGCTTATCCTAAGTATTTCATATAAGAGAAATCCTATGACATTTGTCCTTTTGTGCCTGGCTTCTGTCACTAAGGACGGCGTCTGCAGGGTTCGCCGGCGTCGCAGCCTGTGCCGGCACTTCACTTCTTTTCATAGCTGGACACTGCCCCATCATGTGGACAGACGACGTCTGTTCATCCATCCTCCGCTGATGGGCACTTGGGCTGCTTCACATTTTGGCTGCTGTGAACAGCGGGAGTGAATATCTGTGTGAGTGCCTCCGCTCTCAGTGCTGGGGGCAGGTGGCGAGTCCCATGATAACCAGTGGCTGCACCAGCTACATCCTGTTTCTTCACATCCTTGTCAACACAATATTTTCGTGTGTGTGTTTTAATAATAAACCATCCTAGAGGGTATGGAATGGTATCTCACTGTAATTTTAATTTGCACTTCTCTAATGGCTAATGACATTCAGCATCTTTACATATATTTATCGGTCATTTGAATGTTTTCTTTGGAGAAATGTCTATTGAATCCTTGGCACATTTTCCATTGGGTTGTCTTTTTGTTGTTGAATTTTAGAATATCTTTTTACATTCCAGGTATTAAACCCTTACTGGGTTTATGGTTTCCAAACATTTTCTCCCATTCTCTAGATTGCCTTGTCACTTTCTTGATAATGTCCTTTGATGCACAAGTTCTTAAATTTGATGAAGCCCATTTTGTCTATATTTTTCTATTGTTGTTTGTGCTTTTGGGAAAAAAATCTAAAAGTCCATGCCAAATACAAGGTCCTAAAGCTATTACCGTATGTTTTCTTGTAATAGTTTTATAGTATTAGCTCTTCTCTTTAGGTCATTGATCCATTTTGAATTAATTTTTGTGTTTGGGGAGAGTTTGGGGTCCACATTCATTCTTTTGCATGTGGATTTCTAGTTGTCCCAGCACCGTTTGTTGAAGAGACTGCTCCTTCTCCCATTAAATGGTGGGAGACTGGCATGCTGGATATATTTTGGTGCCCTTGTTGAAATCAACTGGCTGTGGATGTGTGGGTTTAGCTCCTTATTTTGTTCACACAACATTTTCCTAATTTTCTTTAGTTCTAAGTATATGGATTCCTTTAACTCATTGAACATATCTGATGGTTGATTTAAAGTATTTGACTAATAGGTCCAAAGTCTGAACATCCTCAGGGATGGTCTCTGGAAGATTCTTTTTTCTTTCTGTGAGTGTGGCATATTAGCCTCTTTGTTTTTGTGCTTTGTGATTTTTGCTGAGAACCGGACATTCTGACTATCACACTGTTCTATTCTGGAAATCTGATCCTCCCACTCCTGGGGCTGCTGCTTTTTCTTACTATTGACATTGTCATTGTGCTGAGGGCTGGGGCCACCAGTTTCGACTTTTCCAAACTGTTTTGCTCCCAAACAGTGAATGCAAAAAGAAAAAGGAAGGAAAAAAAATATGCTGCCTCTTTAAGAGCCTCTGCCACCTGCCCGAGGGGGGCTGAATAGTGGCTGCGCTGAGTGCCAGGCCCCCAGGACCTGAGGTAGCTGGTCAAAGGCAGCACTCCGCGGTCAGGACACACAGCAGAGGTCTCAGAGGGCCAGGTCCCTGCCGTCCACACTGGCACCAGGAGCCCAGGCTGCGCCTCCTCGCCGCCTGCCACATCCCGGGAGGCGGACGGTGGTAGCCCTACACGGACGGGGAAACTCACCGACGCTTGCCACAGTTTAACAGCCTCTTCCTCCAGCTCTTTTCTGGATGCTGCAGAGCGTTCTGCTAGTTTCAAAATAGTTGATTTCAGTTCCTACATATTCAATAATTGTTTTGGTGGAGGGACCAATTGCTAGAGCTTCTTACTCCACCTTTCCACAATCCTCATTTGGTTCTTTTTCATAGTTTATATTTTTGTACCTAAATTCCCCACGTGATCATTCATTATGAGTATACTTTCATTTAAGTCCTTGAACTTATTTAAAACAGCTGCTTTAAAATCCTTGCATGCTAATTGCAATATCTGGGCCATTTTGAGGTCAATTTCTATTGTCTACATTTTTTCTTGGGCACAGGCCACATTTTCCTGTTTCTTCATATATCTAAAGATTTTTTACTCTATACTGGACATAATGAATGATATAATGTAGAGTTCTGGATTCTGTTATGTTCCTCTGAAAAGTGTTGATTTTATTCTAGAAGGAGGTTAATTTGACTGGACTCAAGCTCCAAACTCTTGTCTCCCCTGCAATTGGCAACAACTGAAATCTCTGCTCAGTTCTTCATCTCCCAGTTCCTGCATTTTTGTTGTGACCTTTGGGGTGTCCCGCATGCACACATGGTTTAACAGTCAGCCAGGGATTAAGGCAGGGTTTATTGAGAGACATTAGGGCTCAACATTTCTGAAGCTGCCTTCACCCTAGGATCACGTCCTATCCTTCCAACTGCTTTTGTTAGACCTGAACTCTCTCCTCTCACACTTCAAACTAGCAGTTTTCTGCCATCCCAAGTCATGCACAAATTAAGGTGTGCCATCGGAAAAAAAAAAAAAAACTTTTAAATCTCACCTCTGGTGTATCCAGTGTTACAAGGATAAATATCCCTGCAGAGACTGTGCAGGAACCCCAGGTCATTCAGTGTCTTCCCATGGAAGGTGTGGCCTCCTGGAGAATTTGCCATTTGTTCCTTCACTGTAGAAGCCCCTAGAAGCCCCTCCTCTTCCACCAAGAACCCATTTCTGATGCCTTGCCTTATCCTCCAAGGTTCTAACCATGGGCCCTGTAGTCTTCAAGTATGCCAGTCTCAGGACGCCTGTGCTTCCCCATTCCCCATGAGGAAAAGGTGGTTTTCCCGTACCTCAGGGAGTCCCAGGCCTCACCCTGGGTGCGCAGGGACTCACAGAGAAAATGACAAGGCACAGGAGTTAGTTGGAGTTTTAATGCTGGAGCCCCAGGAAGTAAATACACAGAGAAGCAGATACATGAGGAAAGAGAGAAGGCTCCACTAGACATGGCAGAGGCCCCAGGAAGAGAGACGAGCCGTTTGCCTGACATTGACAGCTGGCCTTGTGGAGAGAGCAGAACAGCTGAGCCTGGAGAAAAACGAGCCCTGGGAGAGAATCAAGACTTATCCCAGCCTACAGGTGATATTAGAAGGAGCGGGGACCACGGAGCCTTAAGAGGAAGAGGGAGGCTGAACCCTTGCAGATGTTGGCAGCCATCTTGCTCCAACATGTGGCAACAGACTTTGGTGAGGGAAGTAACTTAAGCTTTATGGCCTGGTGAGTGTAAGTTTCTACCCCAAATAAATACCCTTTAGAAAACCCAACAGATTTCTGATATTTTGCATCAGCACCCCTGTGACTGACTAATCCAGGTCCCTTCCAGCCTTCAACCCTCTGGTATTACCAAGGTCTCGTCTTTCTCCTGGGGCTCATTTAAAACCACAAAATTGAAAAATATAGCTAAGGTTTTGGTTTTTATAGGAGCAAACAACAGCAAAATATAAAAAATGTTATTATTGCCCTATGTGGGGATTGGTGATGGGTAACAACAGACAAACAATATTTATAAATTAGTACATATTAATTTTAAAAAATAGTTTCCTGCACTTATTTCATCAAAATCTCTAATTATGGGGGAGCGGCTATAGCTCAAGTAGTTGAGTACTGCTTCCCACGAACGAGGTCCCAGGTTTAATTCCCAGTACCTCCTAAAAACAAAGAAATGAAAAAAACCAACTCTCACTGGGGAGTGGATGTAGCCCAGTGGCTGAGCGCCTGCCTCCCATGCATGAGGTCCCGGCTTCATTCCCCGGTACCTCCTAAAAAACAAAATCTCTAATTATGTTATAATCTAGATTTTCACTTAATTTGCATTTTATTTTCAATTTGGAGAACTTCTTTCTGCTGAGGCTAAAGCAATCATAATTGTGAAAATTCTCAAAGCAAATATTTACACTTAGAAATGAACCACATGACAAACCTACCAAGCCCACGCTGATGGGGAAAAACAGTCTCTTCAACAAATGGTGTTGGGAGAACTGGATATCTATAAACAAAAGAATGAAAGAGGGCCCCTATCTCACCCCCTATACAAGAATCAACTCAAAATGGATCAAAGATCTAAATATAAAAGCCAGGACCAAAAAACTACTGGAAGAAAATGTAGGGAAACATCTTCAAGACCTTGTAGTAGGTGGTGGTTCTTGGACCTCACACCCAAAGCACGAGCAACAAAAGAAAAAGTAGATAAATGGGACCTCCTCAAAATTAAACACTTTTGCACCTCACAGGACTTTGTCAGAAGGGTGAAAAGGCAGCCAACTCAGTGGGAAAAAATATTTGGAAATCACATATCTGATAAGGGTTTAATATCCAGGATATATAAAGAGATGTTACAACTCAACACTAAAAAGACAAACGACCCAATTAAAAAAATGGCAAAAGACTTGAATAGACATTTGTCCAAGGAAGAAATGCTCAACATCACTCATGATTAGGGAAATGCAAATCAAAACTACAGTGAGATATCATTTCACACCTACCAGAATGGCCACTATTAAAAAGACAGAGAACTACAAGTGCTGGAGAGGATGTGGAGAGATAGGAACACTTCTTCACTGTTGGTGGGAATGCAGGATGGTACAGCCACTGTGGAGGACTGTTTGGCAGTTCCTAAGGAAGTTGAATATAGACTTGCCACGTGACCCTGCAATACCACGACTGGGTCTATACCCAGAAGAACTGAGAGCAGTGACACGAACAGACATCTGCACACCGATGTTCACAGCCACATTATTCACCATTGCCAAAAGCTGGAAACAACCCAGGTGTCCATCAACAGACGAATGGATAAACAAACTGTGGTCTATTCACACGATGGAATATTGTGCAGCTATTCACACGATGGAATATTGACACAAAAGGACAAATACTGTATGAATGTGTTACTATGAACCAAATATATTGTGTAATATATTGTTTGATTCACACACACACAAAAAAACAACAACAAAAAAAAATTTACATGTATCCATTACATTTAATTGAGAAATGTATATATTTATTCATCTGTGTTTACTTTTTAGTTTTTAATTGCTTATGTTTTCAATTATTAAATGTACAAAATAAAGTTAAAAAAAAAAAAAAAGAAATGAACCACAAAGTTTATGTGTCATGTCCAAACATTGTTATTGAATTGCATATGATACGCTATGGATATCTCAGAAAATATTACAAAATAAAAATAATTTAATCATAGAAATCACGACTTATATCAAGATTTTCACCATTTCTTAAAGCAATATCTAGATTCATATTTCTTTCTAAAATCCTTTCAAACTTGTCAGTGCTGAGATATTTTTAGAATTCCAAGCTATTGCTCAATTTATTCAAATCTATATTCAATTGAAATTTACTTTAACGTATAATGGCAGTAAATAATCAGTACAGAATTATCTAGAATTTTTTATCATCTCCTTTACCATCATGCAAATGTTTTAATTTCCTTCTTCTGATTTCCTTATATTTTATTAGAATGCTATTTTGGTTGTCTATTTCACATGCAATTTTTTTGATGGAGAAAAGTGATTTTCTCTCCAATTAAAAAAATGTATTTTTACTTTTTAAAAATATGAGATAGTCTTCTTTCTTTCTTTCCGTAAGTTTTTGCTAATATTATCAAGAGCAATCATCCAAATGACTGGAATAGAGCAAATTTTATATTAATTTCATTTTCCTTTGAAGACCACAATTTGAGGATATTTTGCTGTTTCACTTAACTCTACTAATGCATCTTGAATCTTGTATAATTAAATCTAATTGCTTTAACAGCATTTAATTAGAATTCATTTTATGGTTCTAAGGGTGATTATAAGGTCAGATATGATGCAGATTCATCAAGATGTCTCATCTTTGGTCAGATGTTAAAACTCTCAGATATAATCTTTGAATTGTTCCAAAGCATGTCATCTCTGTTGGCATCCTCAGAGCCACGTGTCCCAGTAACAGATTCATGCCACGTGCTGTCCTCAGGACAAAGAAGGCTTCTGGGTTTCTGGCCAAAATTCTAACTTGTGTGCCTTTTCCTTCACCCTCTGTGATAGCACCATCCTCACAGTCTTGCATCTGACAATGTTCGGAAGCATGGCAATACAGCTAAAATTGCTTGGTTTGGTTTTTGAAATGTTAATGAACTCTTATTAAGTAAAATGGCTCATGGCTCTGGTGTTCAGAGCAGAGGCATCTCGTGGCACCACGTTAGGTCTGGCTCAAGACGCTCTAAGTGAAAGGGGGCCATGGCTGCTCGGCGCTATGAGCGCCCCCAGCCACCCCGTGCAGGGTGGTGGACACGGCGACCGTCTGTGAGACAAGCACAAGTAGGAAGATGCAGAAAAGCAGGGAAGCGGACACGGGCACGCCTGGGAGGTGGTGGTTCGTGGCGCGAGGCTTCCCTGCGGGGGCGATGTGGCCATGTGGCCATGTGGCGATGTGGCCATGTGGCCATGTGGCGAGCTCATTCGCTGTCTTTCCCCTTTCAACGCGGCGCCCAGTGAGGGAAGGAAATGGGGTTCTGTTTCCATCGACGGTGTGGACGGCACAAAAGGACTTCGCTCCCATAGTAACAAGAAGAAAATCTCTGAAGAATTCATGATTACACTTTTCTATGAGGTGAGGAAAGACAAGCGGATGCGAGGAAACTTTGGTGCCCTGAGTTCCTGAGAAAGACAAGCTCCTCGTGAAGAAGAGAGAGGCAGCAGCTTCCACGTGGAAGCTGCATGGAGCCTGGTCTTCAGAGAAGCCGAGAGGGGAGCAGACCTGCCACAGACAGGAGCCCTGCAGGGGTGACGAGAAGCCAGCCGAGTCTCAGATGACAAGTCACTGAGTCTGAGTCTGCTCCTCAACCCCAGGGCTCAAGTTTTGCCAAGAAAGTGGTGATGGAGAAGGGACTGGAAAGCAGAAGAGAAAGCAGTTAGTCCTGCACATTCTCACAGTTCTGGGATTCCAGGGCTCTGGCAGAGTTAAATGTAAGGTGAGCCAAAATTATCCAAAGCTGTAGCCCAACTCGCTCCCAGCTCAAACTCTGAGAAGACGGAAACAGCTGCCGTGAAACGGGGGCGAAATCAAAGTTACTAAGGTGTGGCCCAGCCCCCATCACCCTGAGTCTCGCTGGCATCTGAGTGATAAGCTCCTCACCCAAATGCATTCCGTGGGGAATAGACAAAACAAACTCCAACCAAAGCAAAATATGACATATTAATCCCCATTGCTCATTTACATGCAATGCCTGGAATAGGAAAAAAACACAAGACATGTGAAGAGGCAGAAACCTTTGACCCATGATCAAGAGGAAATAGAGTCACAAGATGAAGATCCCAGATAAGCCAGTAATTACACCCAACGTAAAACAGCGATTAGGAGTACGCTAAAGGACTTACAGTTAAAGACAGTGTGTTAGTCTTCCAAAGGGCTGCTGGTGCAAAATACCAGAAATCTGCTGGTTTTTATAAAGGGTGTTGATGTGGGGTAAAAGCTCACAGCCCCAAAGCCCTGGAAAGTCCAACTCAAGGTACTTTCTCACCAAAGTCAGCAAGACAGAGGAAGAAGGAGCGCGATCTCGGCAGAGCTTCAGCCTTCCGCTCCGGCCTCCTCTTCCTCCTGAGGCTCCGTGGGCCCAGCTTCACCCGCTCTCAGCTACAGGCTGGCACAGGGCTCCTGTCTCAGGGCTTCCGGTATCAGTCTCGGCCCTCGTCCCAAGGTCAACCGCAAACCAGCAGGCACACGGTCCATCTCTCCCCGGGGCTTTACAGTTTGAGCCTGCTCCTTTCTGTCACATGACAGGACCAAAATGACAAAGTTCTCTCCTCTGTGACTTCTTGAGAGTCTGCTTAGATCAGACTCAGCAAGGGGGTGAGGACTCAGCCTGAGTCAGGCCCTCTGAGGTAGGCAAATCAAAAAGCCTAATCTTAGCAGGTAATCCAATCAAAGCCAATGCAGCCGAACACAACCAAAGGCCATTATACCCGAGGAATAGAGGAGTTTCCAGACAGGATCTTTCTCTTTTGGGGATTCATAAATAATCTTAAACTGCCACAGATGGATATAATAGATAAAGAGATGGGGTATTTTGGAAGAAAGTGGAAATTCTAAATAAAATATCAAAGAAATTTGAGAACTAAAAACTGTAGTATCACTGCATCTGTAATTTTAAAATATATGTCTTGGCTAGCTTTCTGAACACTGCGAAAGAAAAAGTCAGTGAACTTGAAGACCTGTCAATATGAATCATCCAAACTAAATCACAGAGGAAAATATTGGATAAAATGATAAGAGCATCTGTGACCTGTGGGATTTATCGAGTAGTGTGACAAATACGTAACCGGAGCACCAGAAAGAGAGGAGAGAGAAAATGGGGGAAATATATTTGAAGAAATAGTGGCCAAAATTTTTCTAAATTTGATTTTAAAAAGTCAATACATAGAACCCCAAAGCTCAACATTCCAAGCAGGATAAATTCAAAGAAAACAACCCTAGGCACAGCTTGCTAAAAACAAAAACTAATATCTTAGACTATTAGAGGGGAAGAAAAGATGCGCTTCATTCGTACAGTAAGAATGCCGGCCGAGCTCCGTCAGAAACAGTGGAGGTCGGAAGACCAAAGGGCAACAGCTTTGTTTGGGTCAGCCACAGGGTGCTGATGTGAAGTACCAGAAACCGGTTGGCTTTTATAAACGGTATTAATTGGGGTAGAAGCTTACAGTTACCAGGCCATAAAGCATAAGTTTCTTCTCTCAGCAAAGTCCAGTGGCACATGTTGGAGCAAGATGGCTGCCGACATCTGCGGGTCCAGGCTTCCTGGGCTCCTCTCTTCCAGGGGCTCATTTCTGCCTGGGCTCAGCTCCTCTGTTTCCTCCTCAAGGCCAGCTGTAGACTCTCAGCCACCGGCTCTGTCTCCCTCCCCGGGCCTCGCCTGTCTCAGGGCTCAGCTGCTCTGCTCCTCCGTGTGCTCACTTCTCGGCCTCCAGCTCAAAACCCCACCTAGCTCCTCTGCTCTGCTGTGTAGTCTTACCTGTGAGTCCCACCCACCAAGGGGGCAGGGACTCAACACCCTCCTGATGTGGCCAATCAAAGCCCTGATCATAATCTAATCACGCCCAGGTACAGACCAGTTTACAAACGTAATCCAGTATCAGATATACCATGGAAGACAACCAGGAGAAAGTTGGAGAGGCTGTATTAATAAAATAGACCGAAATATTACCAAAAATATCATCGAAAGGATTATTACCAAAAATAGAGAGGAGCGTTACCTGATGATAAAATGGCCCATTTATCAAGGACATATGAAATCTTAAATGTCTACGAACCTAACAACAGAGCTTCAAAGTATTTGAAGCAAAAATTGTGAGAATTAAAAGGATAATAGACAAACCACATCTGTTGGGTATATTAACAATCAATCAGAAATGGATGAGAAAATAAGGCAAAATAACCGGGAAGGACGCAGGAGACTTGACGATCGCCTTCGAACAGTTCAGCCTGATCGGCATTCCTGGGGCATCACACCACCAGCTGCTGAGCGCACAGGCTTTTCAAACGCATGTGGAGCTTTTACCAAGAGAACACACGAACAGGGTCATTAAATGTTAAAGGGTTGGAATCATACAGAGCAGAGGCTCTAAACCGGGGGCCAGTGAGCTTGAATTGAAAATTCAGAAAGACGTTATTCTTGTGGGGACGTGTTGGTGCAGGTGTGATACCTCTATTAAATACTACACAGTGCAGTGTGGGCTTAGGAAGGGGTCCGTGGTTTTCACCTGACTGGCAAACGATGGCTAGATAGCAGGATAAAGACATGGACAGATGAGCGAGTCTCAAAAAGTGAAGCAAAATGTTAATCTAGGAAATGGGCACCATTGTCCATAATACAATTCTTTCCGTTTTTCTAAGTGGTTGAGATTTTTCATAATAACATTTTAGGAGGAAAAAAACCAGCCTTTGCCACCAGAAAGTCTACCTGCAAATCAAACTCCAGGACCTCATGGTGTTGGCGTGGGCACTACCAATCCCATTCTCTCCGACTCAGAAAACAGGGAGGTGGGATGCCCTGGAACTCACTTCACGAGGCCTGCGTAACCTTGGCAACAAAACCTGACAAGGACATTGTGAGAAAATGAAGTCATGGACTAATGGCCCTGATGAGCACGGACACAAAGATCCTTAGCAAAATGTTAGTAAGTTGACTAACGTGCCTGGGCTCAGTGTGCTTTAACACGGGAAAGGAATCCATGTGATTTCACACAGTAACAAAATAAAGGCGAAAGATCTTGTGATTATTTCAATAAATGCAGAGAGCAGTTTTCAAAATTCAACATCTATTTATCATTTTTTAAAAAAAACCTCTAAACAAACTAAAAATAAAAGGGGAACTTCCTTAATTTGATACAAGGCACCTCTGACCAGCCAACAGCTGGCATCACACTCCTTGGTTTTCATCCACTTTCCCCTGAAGACCGAGGACAAGGCAATGCTCTCAGAACTTCTTTTCAACATTGTCCTGGAAGAAGAATAAGGCAAGAAAAAAGACAGCGGGCGTACAGATTAGAGAGAGAGAGGTTAACTGTCTAGTCACTGAAGACGTGGTTGGAAAAACAGAAAATCCTAAGGAATCTACAAAAGAGCTATTGGGGTTAATAAGTGACTTGAGCGGGGCTGCAGGCTACAGAGAGAAACTGCAACTGCATTCCTGTATACCAGCAACAAACAACTGGAAAATGAATATACTGAGGGGAAATTTTAATAAAGATGGCCAGCTCAAATTGATCTACAGGTCCAGTGTCACCCCCATCAAAATGTCAGCATCCTTTTTTTTTTTTTGGTAGAAATTGACTGGTTGGTTTAAAGTAGATAAGGAAAATAAAAGGATCTAGAATAGCCAAACGAATTTTGAAAAAGAACTAGGTTGGAAGACTTAGACTGACTCAGAACTGCCTCTAAAGTTACAATAGTCAAGATGATGTGGCCGGTCGGTGGAAATGAGCGAGGCGTCTGGAAATTGACCCTCCCGTTCAGACTTCCAGCAAAGGCATCAGGAACAGTCAAGAGGGACGGGAGAGGCTTTTCAGCAGGCGGCGCTAGAATGACTGGGTGTGTGCACGGAGAGAGGCACACCTTGGCCTGGCTCACACCAACACAGTCACTTGAGATGGGTCAGAGGACGAAACGCGACAGCTGAATCCACAGCACTTCCAGAGCAGGACGTGGGGAGAGGCCCTCGCGGCCTTGGTAAAGCTTTCTTAGGAGACAAAGGCTCCAGCCATAAAACAAACAAACAATTAGATAATTAGATAGTTTTTACCCAAATCACAGTCTTCTGCTCATCAAAAGACGCCTTCAGCACCGCTTTAGATGAGTCCCAAGGTCTAGGCTTAACCTCCCACTTTAAACTGGAAAACTGGACAAAACACAGGAAACAACTGTTTCCAGACTCGGGACTGGATTCTCAGGCGAGGAATCCAGAGCCAGGAGCCCCGGGGTCCCAGCTCTGAGCCCCTGCTGGGAGTCGTATGACAACACGTGGGGCTCTGCAGACGCCCTGAGAGGAGGCAGGCCTGGGGGGCGGCGGGGGCAGAGAGCCTTCTGGGCCATCGAGGCCTTGGGGCCAGGGGCACCTGGGGCGATTTTGGGGTGGGGCGATCCACCAGACTTGGGGTGCAAAGTCTGGGGGAGGGGTCTCGTCCCACCTGACCGGGCCCGCCCTCGCCTCCCGGGCCCACTCCCCGCCACGAGCCGGGTGGGCCCCCTGCTCCGGCCCGCTCGCCGTCTGGGTAGACTTTTCCGCTCGGGGCTGCAGCCCGCGCAGCTGCCCATTGGCATTCCACCAGTCTCCAGGCTCGAGCTGCGGGGAGATTTCTAATTATTGTGAACCGTTGTCCCTGCAGTTTAAGGATAATTGCGTGAGCTGCCAGCTGGCACCCCGGGAGCCGCATTGTTCTCGAGCAGAACTTGGAAAGTGTCTTGAAAGTTCTTTGGACAGGAAAAGAGGAAGATGTTTCGGAAAGTGGCAGGGGTCGGGGGTCGAAGTTCCCGCGTCGGGCTCCTGCGGCCCGGGGCGTGGGCTCCTGCGGGGGACGCGGGAGACTGAGGAGGACTCGGCCCTGCAGTAAGCAAGGGCTGACCCCAGAGCGCGGGGCCGCAGCCGTGCGGGAGGCAGGGAGGGCTCTGCCCGGCCCCTCGGCCGCGAGGGCCCCCTTCCAGGCGAGACGTGCAGCGCAGCGAGGGGCCAGCCCCGGCAGAGCCGTCTCCCTCCTAACGGGGGGCCCTGGCAGCGGGGACCCCTGCACCCAGCGCCCCTGCGAGCGCAGCCCTGGGGCCGTCCAGGCCTCTCCCTGCCCAGCGGCCCCTCCTGGCCCCTCCTCTCTGACCTGGGGCCCGGGCGCTGGCACGAGGCACAGGGGTCTTTGCCCCATTTCCCACAGAGTCCTGACGTGGTGCCACCACCCTGCAGCCCATGGCGAAGGGGGCAGGCTGGCAGGTCCCCTCCAGGGGCCTCCGGGCGCCCTCCCTCCTGCTCGCTGGGGCCGCCCCGCACAGGCGTCCTCGGGGCCCAGCGTCCTTGCTGCTGTGTCCAGCTTCCCTGGTGCCCGGCGTCCCCCATGCCCGGCGTCCCCCGTGCCCCACATCCTCAGTGCCCAGCGTGCTCGGTGCCCTCAGCTCGGGGAGCCCCGGGTGCTTCTCACCTTGCCAGCAGTGCCCTCCCTTGCCCACTCACTCCCCTTCTCATGCCCCGAGGTCCAGCTCCCATCAGGCTCCCACAGCTGGGAGCCCCTCGAGGGCAGAAACAGGGCCACCTGACCAGCACCCCAGGACGTCCCAGGGCCGCTGCGCTGCTGCGGGGGAGCTTGTGAAATGAACGGATGTGCGCTCCTAGGACAGACTCCTCCTGAAATCGCTGCAGCTCGGGGGGCACTTCCCACCCCCTGCCTGCAGCCTGGCTGGCCCTGTCCTGTTTATCTTCTCTGTGTAGAGCGTTGCTGAAAGCGGCAAGCAGGGGCCACACACACCCCCCCCCCCCGAGCTCTGGGTGTCTTCCTTGCTGCTTTGCCTAATGGTCGGCGGGTGTCTGCCCGGGAAGGCGGTGACCGTGCGATTCCCACGGCCTAACACCGGCCTCCGTCTTTCCCGCCAGCCTCATTCAACTCAGCCAACGCCATGGTTCAGGAGCTGTCGTTTTCAGCAACCCTCCTCTGGCACAAATCCTCTGTTGAAAACTGTGTTTGGCTGTAAATAGTAGAGGCTGGAGTAGCACCTGCACAGGGCACAGTCAGGGGACAGTCCTGGGTGCGTGTTGGCTCCTGCTGTAAGCAGGCCCCAGGCGCTGCTGTCTTTCCTGCCTGGCAGGCTTGTGGCTTTCATCCCTGAGATAGCCTCATAGCCCTGGAAGGCTGCTGGATAACCAGACATCTCCATCTGCTCAGTTTTCTGGAAGCAGGAGAAAGTGGGAAAGTGTCAAGAAAAAAAAATCATACTGTTTGTTCCTTTCTTAAGCAGCTTTCCCAGTTGCACCCAAGCTCGTCAGACGGCTCCCCTGCCACCCTAAACTGTGAGGCATGCAGGGTGGAACTTTAGCCTGCAGTCTTGCTGCCCCACATAAAACGAGCATTTCCTTGCTAAGGAAGGAAAGAGTGGCTGTTGACAGGCTCTGCCACGAGGGACAGCTTTCAGTGCATCATTGGTAGCAGGGCAAAGAACAAGCCAACCTGAGCACCTAACGACAGAGGTTTGGATAGACAAGCTATGGGACGTTCCAAGCTCCTTGGCAGCAGGGACGGAGCGTCCCGGAGCTGGGCCCTGAGCCTGAAAAAAAGGCTGTTGGGTGAAAATTCATCGAAATAGGGCACGGGGTGAGTTACCCGGCTGGAGGTGCAAGGTTCACCTCCACCAGGGTTCCGGTGGGAAAGGAGGACCATTTGATGGTATGAATCCAGAATGTTCATTGTAGGAATTAGACTGTCCACACTGTGGGCTGGGCTGGGGAGGAAAAGGTCCAAAAAGCATCACTGGAGAAAGTTCTGGCCAGGCCCAGGTCAGGGCCCACAGGGAAAAGTGGACGCCAGGCATGTCCTGCTGCCAACTGGACCCGCGGACACTGGGGGACGTCAGGCCAGGCGGTTGGCTCCTGGTGGCCACTGCCTTCTGAGAGCACCTGGGTGTGGGCTGAGGTGGCCGGTGGTCAGCAGGGAGGCTGGGCACAGCCCGCCAGACTGGAACCTGCAGCCTCTGTGTCTTCTCCCAACGCCTCTGACCATAGATGGTGATTCAGCTTCCTCACGACTCAAGCAAACGCCATGCGCTGGATTGGCTTAAACAACAAGAATTGGGAAGCGGATGTGGCTCAAGTGGTTGAGCTCCTGCCTACCACATGGGAGGTACCAGGTTCGGTTCCCGGTGCCTCCTAAAGAAGACAAGCAAGACAGCAAGCTGACGCAACAAAGAGGCACAAGGAGGAAAACACAATGAGAGACGCAACAAAGCAGGGAGTGGAGGTGGCTCAAGCGATTAGGCGCCTCCCTCCCATATGGGAGGCCCCTGGTTCAGTTTCCAGTGCCTCCTAAAAAAGAAGACAAGCACACCACAAACAGAAACAGCAAGCGCAAACAACGAGGGGGAGGGGGAGAAAAAATAAATAAAATAAATCTTAGAAAAAAACAAAAAACAACGGGAATTTATTGGCTCATGGTTTTGAGGCTAGGAAAAGTCCAAATCAAGGCGATGCTTTCTCCCTGCCGGCTGCCGGCGATCCCGGCTTCCTCGGCCCTCGGTGGCCTCTCCTGTCCCTCCCTTCTCTTCTGGGTTCCCTTGACCCTCAGCTTCTGGCGGCTCCCTCTGTGGC
Organism: Tolypeutes matacus; assembly: GCA_026826555.1. Lineage (NCBI taxonomy): Eukaryota > Metazoa > Chordata > Mammalia > Cingulata > Chlamyphoridae > Tolypeutes > Tolypeutes matacus. Next base: position 313,298 of record JAKSZT010054446.1, read on the forward strand.
TTTCTCTTTCTCTCTAAGAGCATCAGGACCACCCTGACTGGGCTGGGCCACCCCTTACCCGAAGCAGCCGCATCGAAAGGGCCTGCTTGCCGTGGGCCCACAGGGATGGATCAGCTTTAGGAACGTGCTTTTCTAGGGCCTCGAACCGCCGACAGCACCTGGGCAAGCATGGCCGTAACCAGGGGCGGCCTCTGCCCACAGTGGTCCCCCAGCCGGGGCGCCTCTGACCAAGGACGGCCTTCGGAGTGCAGCGCCCCTCCTTCCCTTCTGCCCCCCAAGTCCCCCACAACCTCCACCCTGGACCGTACAGCGTGGGGGGTTCTGGGAGATTCTCAGTAGAACAATCCAGAACACGCGGACACCAACCTCCAACTCTTAGAGGCAGGAGAGCAGAGTTCCCTTGGGGGGGTGCGGCAAGGGAGGGCGAGCCCTGGGAGGCGAATGTCGCCTCAGCACAGACGGGGCGGGAGCTGGGGAGGGGCTTCTGACCAGGCCTCGGGCGCGGTGTGGGGGCAGGCGAGTTGGGGCTGGCGCCAGGGCTTCAGGGTGGGAGCGGCGGCAGAGCGGGCGACGGCCAAGCAGGCCCAGGCGGGCAGAGGCCAGCCCGGAAGGGGCCGCAGCGTGGGGCTGGCGGAGTGACGGGCGAGAGGGGAGAGGGGCCCTGCTCACCCAGCGCCTGCCCAGCAGCGGGGTCTCGGGGAGGAGGCAGCGGCCCCGGGCCTCTCACCCTGGGCAGCCCCTCAACTCTCCACCCTCAGCGGCCTCGCCTGGCGCGGGGCCAGGCCCCTCCATTAAAACTCTGACTCACAAACAAAACAACCCTTTGCCCTTCTGACGTGTTGCCCGTTTTTGTGTTATGTTTTTTTTTTTTACCATCTACGGTATTGTATGCCTTTTGCCTTCTTAAAGCAATCTTTGCAATATAAAATTTTTAAATTTTTTTGATCAAATTAGGCTCTTTTTCTCTTTTTGTGTTATCTCAGAAAGGTCTCCCAGATACCAAGGTTATACATTCTTACACAATTTCTTCTAGAAGATTTCCATTTTTAGCATTTAATCTTTAATCCCTCTAAAATCAACTCGGTGCGAGGTCGATAGAGGTTCGTCTTGCGTTCTTTCCGATGACTCCAGTTCAATTTCTCACCACTAGACACGATGGTCACCGACGCCATATCGCCAAATATCAGCTCCCTGGCAAACAGGCTTATTCCAGGGTCTTTGCTCCACCAGCCCCGCTTGTCCCCGTGGCCACCCCACGCGACTGAGCAGTGGGCGCTGTCGGTCCTGCTGCCTGGTGAGCAAGTCCCCAGGCAGCGCTCCTCTGCCCGTTTATTTTCTTCCACGCCTTAGAATCATTTTGTTCCACTTTTCAATACACCAGGATCTGACATTTTCACTTTCGTCCCTGGCTCCAGGACTGTGTGCAATGCCCTTATATCAGGTGGCTTTTCCAGTTTTATTCATTCATAAGCATTTTATAGTTTTGCCGCTATTATGAATGAAGTTTTTTCCCATTCTGTTTATTACCAATTTAGAAAAAACAAGTTTATATATTTATCTTATTTATTTGTCTCTTATTCATTCTACTAGGTTTTATTCTTTTTTTTCTTTCAGGTTTTTTTGTTTTACCATCATGTCATTGGCAGAGGTAATTTTACAGCTCTTCTCCTGGTGTTTCCAGCAATTACTTTATCCTTGTCTAGCCTGAGCTGAGCACAGCAAGGCTGACGGGCAGTCGACCCGTCTCACTCCCAGCTTCAATGGACAAGGCTGTAGCAGTCTACTCTTTAGCAGGTGTTTGCTCGTTGGGTGAGTAAATGATTCCCTTCGACTCTTGTTTTCCCAGGAGCTCTTAATGGGAACGCCAGCTTACTCCAGCAGGACCCTCTGGCTCTCGCTGGGGAGGTGGATTTGCTATAGTTCCCTCACGGTGGAGGGGGCTGGCTTTGCTGGAAGAAGCCCTGGTTGGTCATGGTGTACCACATTTGCTGATATTTTACTTTGAATTTTCACATTCATAGCTGTGTGTGAGAATGGGGTGTGTTTTTGTGTTTTGTACTTTTTAAAAATCAGATTTTACTATTAAGGCTTTGGTTCATAACGTGAATGGGTGCATTGTCGCCTTTTTAATGATCTGAAATAGTTTAAATAACATCAGAATTATCTCCTCACATTACAAAATTATCAACCACACTTCCACAATCCGCTTAAATTGGAAGGATAGATGGATGGATGGATAGATGGGTGGATGGGTGGACAGACAATGGATTTTGGATGGATGATGGATGGATGGATAGAGTGTATGAATGGATGGATGGATGAATGATGGATGGATCGATGGATGGATGGATGGATGAGTGGATGGATGAGTAGATGGATGGACAATGGATTTTTGGATGGATGATAAATGGATGGATGGAGGGTGGATGGATAGATGACGGATGGATGGATCAGGGTTTATCAGCTTTGGCACTACTGATGTTTTGGGCTGGATAATTCTTTGTGGGGGGGACTCTCCAGTGCATTGTAGGGTGCTGAGCAGCATTCCTAGACGCTGCCCACAAGATGCCAGGCGTACTCCCTTTCTCCCAGTCGTGACAACCAAAACTGTCTTCAGACATTGTCAAATGTCCACTGGGGGACAAAACCCACAGTTGAGAACCAGCGATGTGGAAGGATAGGCAGCTATGTGAGTACTCGTTCAGCCCGGCTGCTTCCCCAGATCCCGAGCGCCCTACCTTCTCAAGAACTAGGCTGAAAAGGTCTGAAGTGAGACAGTCTAAGTCCCTGCATTACTGGCTCTTGCTTCCACCCTGAGAGGCATGAGTCAGAAATATGACCAGAGAACCCTAAATTAGAACACCCACGAGACCCCTTGCAGAACTTGAGCTCCCACCCTTAGGCTCTGCTGGGTCAGAAATCCCTTCCCAGTGGGCCAGGCTGCAGCAGCCCAGGCTCAGCTGAACTTGGAGCTGCAGCTGTCATCTAGTCGTCTGAGGCTCCGCATGCCCGTGGCAAGCAGGCAAAGAAAGGCGTTTCCAGGTCGACAGGAGTCCCTGGCCCTGAGCTCCAGGCAGAAGTGGGGCTGCTGCTACACAATGGGGGGGGAGAAAAGCAACTGTGTCTGGTAGCCTCGGGGACCCACTGGGGCGTCTCGGTGCCTCCGTGCCCTGAGAAAGCAGAATTGCAGCAACTCCCGCCACCCACCAGGGCACGACCGGAAGCGCTCAGATGCCACCCGGCAAGCAACAGGATGAGCCCAACGCTCGCTGTGTATGCATGTCTTTGGAATGGGGGTAGAGGAGGAGCTGGTGGACATCTAGTTCCGCCCTGGGGCACAGCAGAGTGGGCGCTGTGGAGATGGCGGCTGCACAGGGTTTAGGGGATGGGTCTGCAGCCAGCAGGGGGGACTGTACCGGACCCCTCCTGTGCAGCCTCACCTGCCTCCTACTCCAGCCACGGCCACGGTGTTCAGTTCAGGGTGGGCAGCGTCCGGCTTCTCGCAGGTGCAAACCGCCACCACCTCCTCTCAGGCCAGCCCTCTCACCTCCGCATCAGAGGTGCTATGGGGAGCTGCTCAGAACTCGTGTGTGCTCGGACCAGGGGCTCATGGAGCAAACCTCTCCCCAGGGCTCCATTTCAAGCACCTTTGCTGACCCCTTGGACGAGCAACCGGCTCCCCACGGCAGGGACGCCTCAGGGACACCCACGGGGACTGGCTCTCGTACCTGGCCCCTGAGCCTTGCTCCCCATGAAGCACTTCCACTAAAGCCCCTGTTTCAGGCTCTGCTCTGACAGCCCAGGTGAGAGGACCCTGAAACCCCCTTGGAGGTGGGGACTGGGTGGGAGGATGCTGCCAGCAACATGAGAAATAAGAACGGCCTGGCGACCCGGTACAGCCCGTAAAAGCAAAGCTCAAGGGGGAAGAGAGAGAACGTGCACCCAGAACAGCCCGGAAACAAAATCGATACCATCTCAACACTGGGGAAAGTAGCGGGGAACCAGACCGACGTGAGAGAGCACAAACGTGTGCTGGCGCCGGGGTCTGCCCCAGCACCGGCAGCCGTGCTGCAATGACAGTTGTTTCACTTGCCCGGGACTCCCGCCCACCAGCCACGGGAGGGTGGGACTTTTCCCTCTGCCCAAAGCATCCCCTGGAGGTTTCCTTCCGGTGACAATGCTTCGGTCCAGTCGCTGCAGAAGCACAGACTGGGATGGGGAAAGACAACCGTGTTATGGGGTCGGGCCTGTGGACAGCAGAGTCCACACGGCAGACTGAAAGCCGCGCCGGGGGCTCGGGTGGAGGGCGGGGCCCTCGCCTGCCCTCGGGGCCCCAGAACACTGCCCACTCCAGCTCCAGCTCTGGAGGCCTGGGGCACCTCTATGCAGGGGTCCAGTTCCAACCCCCTGCCTTGGGGGCCTGAGGCCTTGACCCCATCCCGCAGGACTATTAATGCCCAAGTTTTCAGTGGTACCAGCACCTCCTTCCATCTCCACATCCACCCCTCCGCTCCCACTCCCAGGAACTACTGCAGCTTCAGCTCCCATCCACACACTCCCATTTCAGTCTTCCTTGTATCTCTGGGCTCAGATGAAACTTAGAAATAATGTTGTTGGTTCCCCCCATCCTTTGCAGGGTGTTTTCTAGGGTGGTGGAAGGATGTCAATTACCACTCCGCCTACTGCCTGAATTACAAGCCTTCCCCAAGATGAGATACTGTATGAGTCAGCCAAAGGGGTGCTGATACGAAGTACCTGAAGTCTGCTGGGTTTATAAAGGGTATTTATTTGGGGTAGAAACTTACAGTTACCAGGCCCTAAAGCATAAGTTACTTCCCTCACCAAAGTCTGTTGCCACGTGTTGGAGCAGGATGGCTGCCGATGTCTGCGAGGGTCCAGCCTTCCTCTTCCTCCTAAGCCTCCGTGGTCCCAGCCTCTTCCAGTCTCAGCTGTAGGCTGGGATAAGCCTCGTCTCTCTCCCAGGGCTCGTTTTTCTCTAGTCTTAGCTGCTCTGTTGTCTCCACAAGACCAGTTGTAAACTATCAGGCAAACGGCTCGTCTCTCTTCCCGGGGCCTCTGCCGAATCTAATGGAACCTTCTCTCCTTCCTCATGTATCTCCTTCTCTGTGTGTTTACTTCCTGGAGCTCCAGCATTAAAAACTCCAACTGTCTCCCCTGCCCTGTCGTTTTCTCTGTAAGTTTCTGCCCAACAAGGGGGCGGAACTCGACATCCTACTTACATGCCTACTTACATGGCCCAATCAAAGCCTTAGTCATAACTTAATCAAGTAAAGGTGAAACCTCTGAATTCAGTACACCTAAGGGTATCACTAGCCCAGAGGAACAGACCAGTTTACAAACATAATCAGTATTTCTTTTTTTAATTCATCAATAAAATCAAATCACCACGCTCTTTAAAAATCAGAGAGAAGACACAGGTGCCGTTAGCATCACTATTATTTCACATTGGCATAGATAGTAGCCAATGCAATGAGAGAAGAGAGAAAAAGAACGCTACCATTATTAGTATGTGATGTGCCATTACACCTGGAATAAACGTCTTTAATATTAAACTTTTCCTTTTTATCCAAAGTCATCACAGTCCATTTCAGTAAATATTAAAATATATGCTTAATACTTTGTACCATACTCTTTTTTTGGTCCAAACAAATCTGCATCAGAAAAGCCAATAAATTCACTTTAAGCATCCCTAATTTGCTTTTAAGATTTCCAAATGGATTAAGGTGACTTTGAATAATGGTATCTATATAAATTCTGAGACAAGGTTAAACAAACAACAAAAAGAATTTCTAACACAAAATTAAAATTTCAAGTTCACAGATTTATGTTATGCCAAAAAGACACAGAAAAAGGAAATTCAGTAAAGTGGAAGAGTCCAAATAAATATACAAAAATCAGCATTTTTCCCTATAAGTTGGAAATATAATGGGAAAATATGCCATTTGCATAAGAAGATAAAATACATAAGGATGAACATAACAAGAAACATAGGAAGAAATCTTTAAAATGCTCCTGGTGGACAAAAAGAAGACATGACGGAAATGAAAAACAAATAAGCAACTCAGAGCGTTCTTAAGTGGTGTCAGCCAAGTAACGGCCCCCAAGGCATCCACGCCCTGATCCCCAAACCCTGAGAGCATCTTGTCACCTTACGTGAAAGGGGCCTCTGCGGATGTGATGAAGGGGAAAGCTTGAGATGGGAGATTTTTTTTTTTTTTTCTTTTCTTTTTATTTTTTTATATATTTTAAAAGATGCATAGATTACATGAATTTTACCCAAAAATTACAGAGATTTCCATGTTCCCCACCTCCCACTCCCATAACATCCCACATAAACATCTTTCATTAGTGTGGCACATCACCTGCAATGGATATACACATCCTGGGGCTTTGCCACTAAGCATGGGCCATAGTTCACATTATAGACCACACTCTCTCCCGCACAGTTCTGCATGGTATATGCTGATGTAAAATGGCCTATATCTGTCATTGTAATGTCACTCAGGATAATTCCCAAGTCCTGAAAAAGCACCTGTATTGCAACTGCTTTTCCCTTCCCTGCCTCAAATGTGTCGAGTGGCCACTGGCTCACCCACACTGTTGTAATTTCTTCCATTGCTTGAATTACATTATGTCTACAACAGAATACCATTAAGTCCACTCTAGTCCATAGCTCTTCCCCCAATCCTGAAGAGTTTGGAAGGGTGATATCCACTCCACCTCCAAGTGAGAGGGAGGTTATATCCCATGGATACAATGGATGGGATTATGCTGCCTGCAGCTGCTGACTCTCCATTTCCTGGGATGACTGTTGTCCATCATCATCTCCTCACCAGGTGAATTGGGTGAGTCCATTGAGCTGTAGTAGGAGTTGCCACTCCACCTAGATTGCAGGCATGGCTGGCACATGGGCACGCCAGAGGCTCCAATCTCTGGAAGTACACCTACAAACTCCAGCATCACATATAGGTTTGAATAGAAGGGACTGATGGACCATGTGCAGGGAGGACTTATTTGAGTCCAACTCTGTCACTCTCAGGAGCACAGATTCCAAAGTAGAGCCCACTGATGAAGCATCAATCTCTGAAGCTATCCCACCTTCTATAGGACGTGGGTGTCTCCAGAGCCTTCAGTAGCCCCTCTGTGTGGGGTGATATCCACTTTGGTGTTCTATGAGATCCTACTGAGATGTGTGTAAATGTTACCTCTGGGATGACCTCCTGACTCTATTTGAAGTCTCTTAGCCCCATGAACTCATTAGTCTTTACCTTTTCCCCCTTATCAAAAAGATATTCTCCTCTACATTTCTAAGAATTAAAAATTTTGATCTTTCATTTCTAAATCCTTAATTCATCTACAGTAATAGGTGTGTATAATATAAAATAGATGTTACAATTACATTTTTTCCCAAAAGGTTAAAAAAAATTTTTTTTTTGTGACAGATAAAGTGAGTTTCTGAGGAAAGAATGGTTTTTATACACTCTTTGGCAGAAGGAAAATTTATATAGATGTTGTATTAGTCAGGGTTCTCTCGGGAAACAGAATCAGCAGAAGATATCTATCAATAATATGAAATTTTAAAAGAGTCTCTCACGTGACCGTGGGGATGCACAAGTCCAGGTTCTGCAGGTAGGCTGCAAACCAGTGGCTCCGATGAAAGCTTGAGATGGGAGATTATCCTGGGTTATCCGGGTGCCGCGATGCAATCACAGGGCGAGGAGAGAGATTCGATACACAAGGTCACGGTGTGACAAGGGGAGCAGAGGTCAACGCCACCAGGAAGGGAGCGCACTGCCGGGAACGCGGGCGGCCTCTGGAGGCTGGAAAAGGCCTCCCTGGAGTCTCCAGATGGAACCGGCCCCCTTGGTTTGAGGACCCCTTGGTTTGGCCTCCGGAGCTGAGCGCGCGCGTGTGTGTTGTTTTCAGCCACCAGATGTGATCATTCGTTCCAGCAGCTGCAGAAAACTAACAGATGAGGAGATCAAAGCTGTCCATCCTGCCTTCGCTGCAAGCTCCCCGAGCTCAGGAACCTTGCTCACTTTGTCCCCAGCACTCACTGCACTCACTGCACAAAGTCAGTGTTCCATAGATACTTTAAAATAATCTATAACTTAATAATAATAAAATGTAAATTATTGACAATGAGGGGGATAGACAAACTATTTCTAAATTTATATAGAAACATAAACATGCAATATAGTCCTAGACACTTCTGAAAAAGAAGGGTGATAAGGCAGAGGGCAAAGGCAGGGCCAGTGGGGGACAAGCCTTTCCAGACCAAAAAGTGTTACGGAGCCGGGACGAGCAAAGCGGTTTGATCTGACACAGGACTGAAGGGCAGATCAGTGAAACAGAAGAGAAGGCCCAGATGTGCATCCAGATATGACACAGGTGCCATCTCAAATCAATGGAGGAAAGGCGACCTATTCAATAAAACAGTAGTGGAACAACTGACCAGCTTACCAAAGAAAAAAGTGAATCCCTTTCTCACTCCTGTACAATTATAAAGATATAGAAGTAGAAAAACCCACAGGTTTTAAAAAATAATTTTAGAGTGGAGAAGTTTCTAAGTAAGATGCGAAATCCAGAAGATAGATACATTAATTGTGTGCAAATTAAATGTTTGCAGCACTTTTTTCCAATCAGAAATCAAGTGGAAAGAAATTACAAGGGAGGTGAAATAGTTGCAATGCAAATCACAGAGCTCCAACCTTGTAGTATATAAAAAGCTCTTAGAAACCAATAAGAAGAAAACAACCACCCCATAGGAAGTGAACTTGAGCAGACAGCACATAAAAAGAAACGTCAGTGGCTTTTAATTGCTGAAAATATGCTGAACCTCATTCTTGCAAACAAAAGTGATGAGGTACCATCTCGGCCACTTCACTGGTAGTCACAGTTTTGCTGACTTGGTGTGGCAATGCCATAGGCATTGTTAGGGGGCATTGGTGCCCCATCTTCGGAAGGCATTTTGACAATATCGATAAAAAATCTGAACGCACCTCCCTTTTGATCAGCAAGTCTATGTGTGGGAGTTTATTGTATAAAAGCCCTCACCGTGGGCACACGTCCACATGGGGACACTCAGTGTCCATTGTTCAGAGCAGAGACTAGAGCGAGCCGGCCACCCGGCCGTGGTGGGTGCGTTAAACCGCGGTGCTGACATACAATGGAGCACTATTCTGCCGTTAGCAAGAACGAGGGCGTCCTGTCTGTGCACGCATGGAGCAAACTCGAAGATCGACACGTGAACAACGAGGCATTACTTACTGCTTGTGTAATTAGCAGATCCAGTGGGGGAGAAAGAGACACTTGCATGCAGGAGGGGTCTTAGCGGGAGGCAGCATACGCAGTCGAGCTGGTGGGCGCAGAAAGGGGCTCCCTCAAGAACGCTAGTAGCTCACGGAATCCCTCGAAGGCCGGAAACTCAGGCTTCGGGGAACATGTGCCAAAAGCTGCTTTTGAAGAGAAGAGTGACTTGCCAAGGATGGCATGGCTTCGCTCCACGGGCTCCAGACACGAGCCGTGCGCCAAGTGCGCCAAGCAGCATTGAGTACGCTGGCCCTGCAGCTCCTCTGGGTCCCTTGGCAAAAGGACGGGAGCAAAATGCCTCCACGAGGTGGGATGTGTTGCTGCCAAACTCCCAGGAGGCTCATGGAGCGATATGCCCTATTTTTGGTGAGGGCCAAGTGCAGCTGCTTCACAGTGTCTTTCACTCCACAGGGCAGGACCTGACCTGTCCCAGGCCTTGGAACTCCTCCCAGATCCCCTGAGGTCCTCACCTCTTTCCAACAACAGGCCTCCTGTTTCTGCTCCTTCCTGCCCCTACCCAGCAGGAAGCATCTACAGAATGGCCATCGCTCCTCAGCTTCCCTTCAAGAACAAGGATGTAAACTCTCCAAGGGGCAAGCTGAGGCGGGTTAGTGTCAGGAGTGGGGAAGGCAGCTGGTTAGAACAGAGCCCACCCAAGACTCTGGTCACAAGGTGCAGTTTAAGAGTCCCGGGCCCAAAAGCAGTCCTGGGTAACTCCAAGCAGAAGCTGTTGATCCCCGGGCCAACTGGCTTAACTTGTGAAAATGCTGCCATGTACAAATACCTGCCCGAGTCCCCACCTTCAATTATTTTAGGTATGTGCCTAAGAGTGGAATTGCCAGGTCATATGACAATTCTGCATTCAACTTTCTGAAGAGCCACCAAAGGGTTTTCCACAGCAGCTGCACCATTTTACATTCCTGCCAAGAATGAGCGAGTGTTCCTATTTCTCCACATCCTCTCCAACACTTGTTCTTTTCACTTTTTTTTTTTTAAGGTACCGGGGCCAGGATTGAACCCAGGACCTCGTATGTGGGAAGCTGGCACTCAACCACTAAGCTACATTGGCCTCCCCTGAGTTTTTGTTTGTTTGCTTCTTTGTTTTTGTTTTCAGGAGGCACTGGCAACCGAACCCAGGATGTCCCATGTGGGAAGCAGACACTCACTCAACTTGTCTGCTTGAGCCATATCTGCTCCCCTCGCCTTTTAAAATAATAGCCATCAGAGTGGGTGTGAAGTGGTAGCTCACTGTAGTTTTAATTTGCTTTTCTTGAATGATTAAGGATGTTGAGCATCTCATACACTTATTGGCCATTGGAATATCTTCTTTGGAGAAATGTCTATTCAAATCCTTGGCCTATTTACTAATGGTTGTTTGTATTTTTGTTGTTGAGTTGTAGGAATACATTATATATTTTGCATATTTAGCCTTACCAGACATGGTTTCCAAATATTTTCTCCTATTCTATAGGCTGTCTTTTTACTTTCTTGATCATGCCCTTTGTTGGACAAAAGTTTTAAATTTTTAAAAAGATTATTTTTTTATGGGGGGGGGGGGGGGGGGGGGGGGGGGGGGGTCGGTCTGATCATTGTTTGTGTGCCTTCTCCAGGAGGCACGGGAACTAAACCCAGGACCTCCCACATGGGAGGTGCCCAAGGGCCTGAGCCACATATGCTCCCCGTGGGCTGCGGCGTCTGCTGGCTTGTGGCATGTGCTTGTTTAGGCATCTGCTCATTGTGGCGGGTGCAGCATCTGCCCGTCTTCTTTAGGAGGCACCGGGACCCAAACCTGGGACCTCCCATGTGGTAGGCGGGCATCCAACTGGTTGAGCCACATCCACTTCCCAGAATTCTTTATTTTGATGAAGTCCATTTTTTCTTTTGTGGCTTGTGTTTTCAGTATAAAGTCTAAATATTTATTGTCTACTACAAGGTCCTGAAGATATTTCCCTTTGTTCACTTATAAGAGTTTTATAGAATTAGTCATTGATCCATTTTGAATTAATTTTTGCATATGGTGAGAGGTTGGGGTCCACTTTATTTATTTATTTTTTAAGATTGATTTATTTATTCCCCTCACCTTGTTGTTTTGCGCTCGCTGTCTTGCTCTCTGTGTCCACTCGCTGTGTGCTCCCTGTGTCTGCTCATCTTCTCTTCTCGTCTTCTCTTCAGGAGACACTGGAAAGTGATCCTGGGACCTCCCATGTGGGAGGCAGGCGCTCAATCACGTGAGCCACTTCAGCTCCCTGGTTTGTTGTGTCTCTCATTGTCTCTCCTCTTTGTCTCTTTTTGTGGCACCAGCTCGCCGCGTGGGCCAGCTCGCTGCACAGGCCAGCTTGCTTTCACCAGGAGGCCCCGGGAAACAAACCCAGGACATCCCATATGGTAGACGGGAGCCCAATCACTTGAGCCACAGCCACTTCCCAACCACACTGCTTTAAATACTGTAGCTTTGAAATAAATTTTGAAATCAGGAAGTATGAGTCCTTCAACTTTGATCTTTTTAAGGGTTGTTTTGACTATTTGGGGCCCCTTGCAATCCTGTATGAATTTGAGGATCAGCTTTTATATTTTTGAAAAAAGTTTGCCAGAATTTTGATAGGGACTGCATTGAATTTATTTTTTATTTATTTATTTTTATTGTGGGTTATAATCAAAATTTTCACAATACAAACCAATATTTGTAAAATGATATATAAATATATATGCATATATGTGCCTTTGCTTACATAAATGTTATTTTTATATATATTTTATAAGATGCTTAGATTACCTAAATGTTACACAGAAATTACAGGGATTCCCATGTTCCCCACCTCCCACACCTCCCATAACCTCCCACATAAACATCCTCCATTAGTCGGCACATCACCTGCAATGGATATACACATCCTGGGGCTTTGCCACTAAGCATGGACCACAGTTCACATTGTTGAATTTTTAGATCACTTTAGGTAGTGCTGATATCTTAACAATATTGTCTTTCAATCCATGAACAAGGGATGTTTTCCCATTTATTTAGGACTTCTTTAATTTCTTTCAGCAATGTTTTGTAGTTTTCAGTGTATAAGTCTTTTACCTCCTTGTATAAATTTATTCTTAGGTATTTTATTCCTTTACACGCTACTGTAAATGGAATTGTTTTCTTGTACCTGAAACTTTGCTAAATTCTCTTATTAGTACTAGGAGCTTTATTGTGGATCATTTGGGATTTTCTACATATGGGATCATGTCATCTGCAAATAGGGAAAATTTGAATCCTTCCTGTCCAATTTGGATGCCTTTTGTTTCTCTTGCCTGATTTCACTGGCTAGAACCTCCAGTACACTTTTGAATTTAATAGTGGTGACAGTAGACATTTTATCTTGTTCTTGGTCTTAGGGGGAAAGCTTTCACCATTTATTATGATTTTTGCTGTGGGTTTTTCATAAATGCCCTTTATCATGCTGGGAAAATTCTCTTCTATTCCTGGTTTCCTGAGGGTTTATAACATGAAAGGATATTAGAGCTTGTCAGATGCCTTTTCTGCATGAATTGCCATGGTCATGTGTTTTTTTCCATTCATTCTTTCAATGTGGTATATGACATTGATTTTCCTTTGTTGAACCATCCTTGCATTCCTGGAATAAACCCCACTTGATCATGGTTTATAATCCTTTCAATATACCATTGAATTCAGTTTTCCAGTATTTTCTTGAGGATTTTACATCTATATTCATAAGGGATATTGGTCTGTAATTTTGCTTTTTTGTACTGTTTCATCTGGCTTTGGTATCAGGGTAATACTGGCCTCACAGAATGAGTTAGGAAGTAATCCCTCATCTATTTTTTGGAAGAGCTTGAGAAGGATTGGTCTTAAATCTTCTTTAAATATTTGGTAGAATTCAGCTGTGAAACCCTCTGGTCCTGGAGTTCTCTTTGTTAGGAGATTTTTAAATTAATGATTCAATCTCTTTACTTGTTATAGGTCAGTTGAGATTTTCAGTTTCTTATTGCATCAGATTAGGTAATTCTATGTGTCTAAGAATTTGTCCATTTCATTTAGGCTTTCTAATTTGTTGGAATATAACTGTTCATAAAGAGGAACTCTTAAAGGTTCCTCTGCCGTTTTGCCTGAGGGGGTCGGAACAATGGCCATCCTCAGGGACCTGGAGTAACTGATCACAAGCTACCACACACCCTCAGACTTGGGAGGACTAGCTCTTTATATCCCACCCTGGCACCAGCAAGCTGCCCCAGCAGCCGGGGGTTGCTGTCCCCACTGCGGGCCATGCCTCTGCGGGGTGGGGGTGGGACCTGCTGCAGGGAAGGGGCGATTCACTGGTTTTTACCGCAGTTTACCAGCCTTTTCCTCCAGCTCTTCCCTGATGCTGCACAGTGCTCCTCTAGATTCCAGAATCCCCAAATAGTAGATTCAGACCGTTCTTGCCAGCTCCATAGCAGTTTTGGTGGAGGGACCGATTCCTGGAACTTCCTTTTCGGCCATCTTCCCACAGGGCTCTCCCACCTTAAAATACAATCCCCACGACTCTCCTCCAGCCTGCTTTATCTCTGTCAGATGCATTTGTCTTCCAGAATACTAACTTAGCAATTTTGTTTATTGTTTACCCAGCCCTACCCCCAGTGCCGACTCCCGAGGACAGGGAGTTTTATCTGCTTTATGCTCTCCTATATCCCCAGCACCTGTGGCAGTGCTTGGCACACAGCAGTTGATCAATAAAACAGTTATGCCAGATGAGTAAAGAGACCATGTTTTGGCCCTCACGGGGGGCATACCGGTTCACACGGGGTGTGCATGATTAGAGCTCCCCGACACGGCACTCTCTAGGTTTTGGATTCTTTCCTCTATGTCTCTGTATGTTATGCTGAGGAATGCTGCCAACAGTGGTGACACGGTGGACTCTAGGCTCCAGTCAACAAACTGGACAATCAGAACAACGCGCAGCTGATCCAGCATCTCTGCTCGACCTGGTCTCCCGGGACATCCCTCAAGCTCTGCGCCAGCACCCGCTGAGTCCATGCACGGTGCCCCCTGCCCCCCGCGCCCCTGCCCCGTGAGCACCTGGCTCCCCCGTGTCCCTCAGGCCCCCCTCCCCTTTTTGCTTCCCCCACAGAAAGGAAGCCCGAGGACGGGGGCTCTGTCTTGTTCACGGGGCCCCCCTGCCCAGGAAGTGAAAGGGCGCCGTGCACGAGAGCAGGCGGCATTCTTTTATTAGTGAGATCACCAAGGAGTCTGACAAACACCCCAAAAGGAGACGCATGGAATGCCGCAGTGGCACCGGCCACTCTGGGATCTGCACCCTCTCAGAGGTCATTTCGGGGCCGACGAGGCAGACCTGGGAAGCGGAAGCGACGGTTTCCCCCTCGGAAGAGAGGTCTGCAGGGCGCGAGCTCACCTGGAGCCTATTCCCACTCCCTGTGGTCAGAACGGGCCCAGCTGTGAGTTCCTGCCAAGCCACTGAGGTGGACTGGGCCTCAGGCAGTGACAGGAAACGACACAGTTAATATCAAAAGCCATTTCAAGTATCATCCACGGCGGCTCCACTGGAGAGCGGATTCTGCGATGCTCTGGCCGTGGGATTGCCTGGGAGCAGCCATGGAGTCCCAGGCTACTGCTGGAGACGGGGCTGCAGGGTCCGTGGGATCCCCGAAAGCCCCCCGAAGGGCTGCCACGGCCCAGGAGTGGCGCCCCTCTCTCAGGGACACTTCCTGGCCGGGGCTGGGCCCGAGAAGCCGGACCCCGCGGGCTGTGCGAGTCCCCGTGGCCGCGCCGGGCCTAGGCGTTGGACTTGGCGATGAGCTTCTCGAGTAGGCTCATCATGCGCTCCTGCAGCTGCAGGCTCTGCACCTGCAGCAGGTTCTGCTGGTCCAGCACGCGGCGCACCTCGCGGCACGTCTCCTCCATGGCGCGGCTCAGCTTGCGCTGCTCCTCCAGCATGGCCTCCAGCAGCCGCAGCTTCTTCTTCTGGAAGTGGCAGCTCTGCAGCTTGCGTTTCTTCACCGGCCGCTCCTCCGACCTGGAACGGCACGCGGGGGTGTGAGGGCGCGTCAGGGCAGGAGGGTGGGCGGGGGTGCAGGATGGCACAGGGGTCGGGGGGGTATGCGCACGTGGGGCGCCCGAGGACGCAGGAGGGGCGCAAGGATGGCATGGGGGGCGAGGGCGAGTGGGCTGGGGCTCACGGGACGGGTGAGGGGGGCCCATCCGATCCTCCTGGTCTCCCACAGGGCAAACGGGGAAACTGAGGCTCTGGGGAGGTAAGTCACAACCTCAGTCTCTCAGGGCGAGGGGAGGCACCATATACCCGAGACAGTAGGAGAGTGTGGAGACCCCAGGCACTCCAGCCCTGGGACCAGCACACGACCCCAAAGCACCAGGTCGCAGGACGAGCCAAACCTGCCAGGGGAAGGGCCGAGGATGGGCAACCCGGGGGACACACCCTGTCCCAAGGGAGCCCCCCACCCAGTGACTCAGGGAGCGGCTGGGAGGAAGGCCTGGGTCGTGTGTTCCCACAAGGAAGCCAGATTCCAACCTGGAGCAGGAGGGAAACTGAGGCCCACAAGGCCACCATGCCCTACTGCAGGGGGAGCAGAAGGACAGGTCCCCCCTTGAATAGGGGCCTGCAGAAGGCCTGGGCTCCTCCCTGGGGCCTCGAGGCGCTCTGTTAAGGGGGGGCATCCATCCCTGGTCGAGCCTGGTCCCCGCCGGCTGGCGAGGGCCTGCATCATCCCACAGGGCAGTGGACGCTGCGCCAGCGCCTGCTTGACCCCGAGCCCCAGGCCTTGAGCTCCCGTGCAGAGCGGCTGCTGCAGCCCCCTGCGCATTCGGTCTTCCTGCCGGCACAGGCATTTGCGTCCGGAGTCTTTGGAAGTGGGCCCTGGATTACTGCAGCCCCCACATCATGGCCCATGGGCGGCACTGAGGGCGCCATCTCACAGGCACCCCATCTCTCATCTGACAGACCTGGTAACTGAGGCACAGGTGGGCGAGGCCGGTACCAAGTGGTCAGGGAGCCAGGGCCATGACTCAAATGCACATTTTCCTGCTCTCGTCTCCAGCTGGCCAACTCCTATTCACCCTTAGAAGCCCACCCCAAATGCCTCTCCTGGGAAGTGCCTTCTCTGGGCAACCTGCTGCCACACAACAATGGCTGCCCGTCTTTTGGGCCTGGACATGCCTGGGGCGAAGTGGACAATGGATGGCGGAGGGGTCCAGGCTCAGTCCAACACCCCCTCCCCAGTGCTGAGAGAACCAGCGGGTAGTGAGAGACCCCTGGGCTGGTCTGCTGGGGGGCAGGGGGCACCTGGAGGCCGGAGGCTGAGGGGCAGGCAGGCCAGGGAGTGTGCGCTCAAGGTGGGGAGCTCGGTCCCGTGCCAGGGCAGCCTGCGTTCTCCCCTGCCATGCCCCAGCAGCCCTGGCTTATGCCCACATCACAGGGGAGGAGACTGAGGCCCAGAGAGTTCACGGAACTTTCCGCACAGCTGAGAAGTGATGGAGCCAGACACTAAAGCCCACCCTGACTCCTGGAGGCACGCAACCTGCCGGGAACGGGGGCAGGCCCCCACCCCGCCCGCCGCCGCGGCCCCCAGCTGGAGAGGGAAGACAGGCAGACCCTACCTGAGCTTAAGGGACAGTAAGCTGGAGGAGCTGTCGGAGCGGTCGTCCTCGTAGCGGCCTTCGTAGGAGAACTGGTTATACGGTAAGTACAGAGGGGCGGACTTAGCAGACGGCGACAGGGACGCCTCGGTCTGGGACGTGGAGGGCACCGGCTGCTGGCTGTCCGGCAGTTTCCCGTCACACGCCTCAGGGACCTTGCCCAGAATCTTATCAATGGCTAGGTAATAGGGCCAGTCGGGCGGGACGGACTCGCTATCTGTCATGCATTTTAATTTCCTGCAAGGAGAGACACAAAAGCCGAGGGTGAGAAGAGAGCTGCTGGCCCCCTGGCAGGGGCTGCACATGGGCTCCAAGGCCTGGGGTCAGCCTGGCACTGCCTGCTGCTCTCTCGGCCAGCACCAGCCCTCCCAGAAAGACCCGCCAGGCTCCGGGGCCGAGATGGCACTGCACTGAGAAAAAAGGCGGCTTTGGGGTTTCTGCCACCGGAGATGCTGGAACAAAAGGCAGGGATGCAGAGACCCCGAAGCTAGCGAGGTTATCTGTAGGCAGCGGGGCTCTTGGGGAGGAGTCACCCTGTTTTCTCTTTGCTTATCTGCATTTTTCAGCTCTCTGCAGTGCACAAATTCTGCCTTTTAATAGGCTAAGCAGTGATCATAAAATGTCATAGAATATCTAACATAAGGTAAATATAATAAAAATATGACCATAGAGTAAGCATATCTTCTAAAGACCCTTGGGGGAGAGAAAGCACTGGCTGTAGCGTCCAGGAAATCTGAGTCTGTGTCTCATCTCCACCACTTTGCTGTGTGGCCTTGGGCAAGTTCATGAGCCTCTCTGAGCCTCAGTTTTCACAGTAAAAGGGCAATAATCAAAGTAAGCCCCCCCGCCCCGGCTGCAGGGAGAACAGGACCCCCACACGGCCCCGTACGCCCCAGCCAGAGGTCTGCACACACCGCCCCACCCCTCTCAACAAGCCAGCCTGCCCTTGAGCCTGAATCACGTGGGCTCAGACCCCCAGCCTCAGCCTGCACTCCTCCGTGTTCCTGTGCAGCACCCTGGCCTGCTTCGGGGAGGACTTGGAGGTACAGAGCGCTCAAGGCCAGGGTCCTGGGGGTCCCTGTGGCCGTCCCACCCTTTGTGTCTCCCAGCAGGCCCTTGGCCCATGCCCCCCAGCAAACAGTGAGGAGGGGCTGCTGCCCAGAGTGCCAGCAGGGGCTGGTGGCAAGGACCCCGGGGCCTGTCCACCAGGCAGAGTGACTGCAGCCACCCAGGCAGCGCCGGGGACGGGCCCCGCAGGAAAGGGCCTGGGTGGGAGGCTCTGAGTCCCGACCACGAGATGCACTGGGGACCCACCTGGGGGGGCCGGGGCAGCTTGGGACGGCCAGGCCCAGAGAGGGTGAGGGCGCCCCGTGGGACGGCTCTGCTGCCCTCTCCTGTGCAGCCCTGGGAAGAGGCGGGCAGGGAGGCCTCGCGGCCCACTGTGGGGCCTGCAGGCCGGCCCCCAGCCTCGGCTTCTCGCCCCGCAGTGGTTTTCCCACAACCCGCGCTCCACAGAGCCTGACGGGAGGAAGGGCTCCCGCAGAGCGCTGAGAAGCCGGCGCCGTGCCCGCCAGCCCAAGGGCCTCCCGTGCAGGACTGTGCAGCTGTGGGCAACCCCCTGCCGCTCTGTGCCTTGGTTTCCCCACTGGTGAACAAGGGCTAACAGTGGGAGCTGGGAGGTGCCGGGGCGCGGGGCCTCCGGAATTGCGAAGTGTGGTGCTCACGTGCTGCCCTGGTCCCGCCGCTGGATGGCGGCTGCTGCGGCGCAGACACCCGAAGCGTCCCGGACCCTCGCTCAGCTGCACCCCCGCCTCTGGGAATGGAAACAAAGTTCCTCCCCTGGGGCTTAAAGCAGCTCTCAAGATAAATAATGGAGCCTCGGGAAGGCCTCTCCTGGGAATTACCGGGTCCAAGGGGAGGCTGGCGAGGCGGCCCTGAGTCGCCCCCACCCTGCCTTCCCCACCTGCGCTGCCTGGACGGGGCTGGGCCCCGCGTGCGTCCCCAGGGCTGGGGGCCAGGCTTCAGCCTCCTGCTTTGGGCCGCGCAGAGTCGAGCCGGTGCCGCTGACAGCAGGGCCCTGCGGCCTGGGAGCCCCCCTAGCTACTGGCCTCGGCCTCCCCGCATGCCCAGTGGGGCCCCAAGGCCAGGACTGAACTTGGGGGCTGTGGTGGGGGGCCCCTGGGCCTGCTGTCTCCAGGCCGCGGGGGGAGGTTGGGGTTTGGGCTGGGAGGGCAGCCTGCGGGTGGCACCCACCCCTCCACGTGCCGTTGTGGGGAGGGCGACGCCAGGCTTAGCTCTCAGGGCCGTCCAGGCCCAGCTCCGGGCCCAGTTCCCTGCCTCTCCGGGCCTCGGTTTCCCCACCTCCAGGTGCGAGGCCCCCGCACCACCTGAGGCGCTGCCCGTAGGTGACAGAGTGGACAGGTGGGGGCCGGCCCTTCCTGGGACCCGCACCCCTCCCTGAGCCAGCGCTCGCGGGGGCCAGGAGCCACCCTGGCGCTCACAGGCCCCGTGGCCACATGGAGTGCGGCCGCACGGCAGCCGGCGGGTCGCCCGGCACGGCCGCCTACCTGTACTGGAAGGTCATGTTGGTGATCTTGATCTTGATCTCCTCGCCCAGCCGGCGCTCGCCGGTCATGTCGAACAGCTTGCTGGCCATCTTCTCGTAGACCCTGGCGTTGCGCTTGGTCTGCTTGAGCTCGTCGAAGAACTCCTCCCAGACCAGCATGAGGCCGCGCATCTCGGCGTCCGTCCAGTTGCGGGCCCGCCGGTGCTTCTCCGCCTGCGGCGACAGCAGGTAGCCGGGCACCTCGGCCGCGGCCATGGCGAGGCGCCTGCGGGGTTAAAAGGGCTCCCTCAGCCGCGGCCCGGGGCGCACCATGGGCGGCCGCGCGCTCAAGGCAGCCGCGCTCAAAATGGGGCCTACATCTGACAGGCAGGAATTTAGCTAAAAGCTTTTAAACGGGAAACGTCATTTTGATGTCACGTTTCCATAGCAACAGAGCAACTGCACAAGCTACGACAACAGAAACCTTTTAACTGAAAGCGCAGGAATCAGGGCAGCCCTGACGGGCCATCAATACTGCGGGCGGGCGGGCGGCCCAGACGCGCTCACGGGGGCTGCACTGGCTCCCAGGTGGGGGCGTTGAGGCGTAGCCCCCTCTCAACCCCACATCAGCTCCCCCAGGCCTGAGGCCCACAGAGAGCCCAAGATCCAGGGCTGGGCTGCGACGGATCGTGGCGAGAGGGGGAAACCGAGGGAGAGAGGGGCAGGGACAGGGAGGCCCAGGGAGACTGAGACAGAGCGGGTGGGGGTGGGGCGCAGAGAACGCAGTGACCGCGACACGCCGGGGCACAGGTGGGCACAGCACGCGACGACCTCCCAGCCGACGTGGCCACGTTTCATAAGAAACCTGGGCGCATAAACATGCAGGCTGCATGGGCTGGGACTCTGGCCCCCCAAGCAGACCCCCTGGCCTGGCCAAGCCTCGAGCCTGTTTCCCTCCCAGCAGCGGGTGAGAGCCCAGCACAGCCCCTGAGCCCACAGAGTAGCTGGGAGCAGGCGGCAAGGGGGGGCATGGGCCGCCCGGCCATTGGCATAGCTGAGCCCAGATCTGCCACCTCCACCCGAGTGGGAATTGCTCTCCGTGGGGCTAGAGGTCACTGGGTCACTGGGCAGTGTCCTCCCTGCATCCTCGGTGGCCCTGAGACTAGGGTTTGGTAAAGTCTTGCTGAGAAAAGCCTAGGAGGTGGCCTAGACTTTGCCCTGGGACTTACTGGCAAACTCTTATTCACTCTTCCAAACCCTGTGCCGGCATCACCACTTCTCTGAAGTCTCCCTGTTCTGCTTTGGTACCTGCCCCTTTCCCTCTGGCCACCGTGAACGAGGCCTTCCAGGGCGATCAGAAGCTGCAGAAGGGACAGGAGTAGGAGCCCGTGCACGTTGCGAGCCAGGCACTGCTCTGGGGAGCGCGTCCTCTCCAGGGACCTCACAGCGACCCTGTGGTGAGGTGAGCGCTGCTGTTGCTCCCACTTGGCAGGCGAGAGCGCGAGGCCTGAGAGGCGAGGACACCCAGGGAGGAAGGGGCGTTGCGTCACCCGCTGACTCTGTGCTGCCCCGAACAAGCTCATGCAAGAGGCTCCCCGTGAAGGGCCCCCCACTGCACCTCCTCTGCCCACTGCCCAGGGTGCGGGCCGGGCACACGCGGGCACACATGAGCACACATGGCATGGGGGCTGGTATGCGGGGCCAGGTGTGCGCCAGGTCCTCAGCGCAAACTGCTGTGTCTGGCGAGTGTGCTCCCCTGCCCCCAGGGTCTCCAGGGAGGCCTCCCCCCTCCCCGCCAGCTTGTGCTGCCCACTGGGCACACCTGCCCATCAGAGCCAGGCTCTGCCCCACAGAGCAGTCAGGGGAGCAGAGAGGCTGACCCCAGCACCCTGGGCTCACCTGGCCTAGCTCCCCTCATCTGCGTGTTGGACAGAGACATGCAGGTAAGGGAGGCTTGGCCAGGTGAGCCTAGGTAGGGTGAGGCTGGGGACAGCTGCAGGTGCAGGACTCTGGCTGCCAGAGACCAGGGCACCATGGGGGCGTGAGGGCCAGGCTAGGCAGCCGCTGACCGCCTCTGCCTGTGTGGGGCCGACAGCCTGAAATGCCGGCAGGGGTGGCCAGGGAGCTCGCGGGGGACTTAGCTGTGAGCAGGGAACTGAGACCAAGTGCCAACCAAAGGCATCAGGGTCCAAAATTAAAGCTAAAAACCAAACAAGGGAAGTAGGTGTGGCTCAAGCAATTGGGCTCCTGTCTACCATTTAGGAGGTCCAGGGTTCGATTCCTGGGGCCTCTTGGTGAAGGCGAGCTGGCCCTTGTGGCGAGCTGGCCTGAGCGGAGAGGTGGCACAGCAAGATGACGCAACAAAAAGAGACACAGAGGAGAGACAATAAGAGACGCAGCAGACCAGGGAGCTGAGGTGGCACAAGAGCCTGAGCGCCTCTCTCCACTCCAGAAGGTCCCAGGATCGGTTCCCGGTGCCACCTAAAGAGAAGACAAGCAGACACAGGAGAACACACGGGGAGCAGACAGCGGGTGCGGGGGTGGGGGAAGGATCAAACAAATAAATAAATCTTTAAAAAAACAAAAAGAAACGAAACGTGCCAAGGCCGAGGCGCCCGGGGGGCCGGCCGACATGGACATGTTGGGAGCCACCGCACGCCCAGGAGCCGGCCCCGGCGACGCCTGCGCACCTGTCAGAGCTGCTGCCCCGCTTCCTGGCCGTGCCCTGCCTGGAGCTCGGGGGTAGCACTGCCGGCGCGGCTTCCAGCACCCAGGCTGGGAGGCACCGTGGTTGACTGGCGGCTGCCCCAGGCCTGATGCCTGCGAGGACAGGGTGTGGGAGCCCCCCGGGGACAGGAGGAGCTGAGCCGGGGGGCTGCAGCCAGGACCTGAGGGGTGAGTCTGCACAGCAGCCCCTGGCAGCCCTGTGGGCGCCTGTGCATGACCCCTGAGAAGAGGGGCAGGGGGGACCCTGAAAGCAAGAGGCAGAGAGCAGGGGAGAGGACGGGGCGCGGCTTGAACAGGCAGCCGGGCTCTCGACCCCGGCTCCCCTGGCACGGCCACCACCGAGCCTGTTTCCCCATTGTGGCAGCGGCAGCAGCAGCACCTGGTCGGGTGACTGGCAGGCAGAGGGTGCAGGAGGGAGGGCCGGCTGTGGGGCCTTTGTGCTTGGACAAAGGCAGGAAGCACACGAGGGCATGGGGATGGGTGGGGGCCTTGCCAGGGGCTGCTCAGATGCTCCTGGGGGCAGTGGGCCGAGGACAGGGTGGATGGTCAGCAGGGGAGAAAAGAGCTCCCTTGTGGGCCTGCGCAGGGGACGGGGGCATGGGGCTCGCTGCCCAGGCCAGCGGTGGGGGTGCCTGGGGGCTGACATCCCGTGCCGGGCCCTGCCCACCCATCCACACTCCTCTTGGGCCCCGGCGTCGGGGATGCGAAGGCCCCGCTGTGCGCCCACTCCTGCAGTCCCGGCTGGAGCCCCTTCCCGCCCTGGGGAGAAGCCTGCCAGTGCCCTCCTGCCCGCTGAGCAGGGGGCAGGCATGGGGCAGGCCCTTCAGAGGACACGGCCTGAGCAGAGAGGGGTCCAGAGAACTGCGGGAGGGCAAGCCCCGAAGACTGCACAGGGGGCTCCCAGCACTGGGACTCGGGAAGGGGTTTGTTGAGCAGATTGTGAGGACCTAGAGGACCCCTCCTTTGTGGACAGGAACCTACAGCCAGGGGCCTGGGGAGCAGCAGCCTCCACGGGGCAGCTGCAGGGATCCCAAGCAGCCATTGTCACAGCAGTGCCCCACAGCTCCTCAGAGCACCCCACTGCGTCCCCTCGGAGCCCTGCCGCGTCCTCAGTGCACCCCAAGCCCGCAGGAGCGCTCTGCCTCCCATTCGCTGCCCTGAGACATTCCCTGAAGCTCCAGGGCTGCCTCTGAGGGCGCCTTGCCATGGCTTTGCCACCTGCTGCTGTGCAGAAGACCCCCCAAGCCCACTTCCCTAGGAGCTGCCTGAGCCCCCGGCCCCCTCACAGCTTCCGTGGCCCACCTTACCGTTCCCTCAGGCGACAGACCTCCGTTTCACACATGCGGCGGCCCACATCTTGGCTAAGCTACCTCAAAATCTTTTGGGGAAAAGCTGGTTACAGCTAGAAAGCAGCACGCTGCCAGCAGAGCACAGAGCGGGCGAGGCGTGCGGAAGGTCAGGAGACCTGCAGAGCGAACCCAGGCATCCTCGGAGGCAGGTGCAGCGACGGGGCCCTCTGTGATCGAAGAACAGGGGTCCTGAGTCAGGAAAGTCACCTTGCGCTGCGCCTTGCCGAGACCCCCACCTGCCCGGCCGTGCGCTGTGGACAGGCCACTTGCTGGAGGGACGCTGTGGCTTCCTTCCACCTCTCCTGGAGCTGGGTACCTTTCTTTCTGGAAAACCACTGGCTCTGGTGTGCCAAGGGTCTGGCCGTCTGCACTTGGACCAGAGAGAATGGGGTTATCAGTGACCAGAGCTCAGAGAAGGCTATAGGGAGGCCTTCAGGTGGCCCTGGAGCCGAGGCCACAGAGGACGGTAAGGGCCTGCCCCGCAGATGCCCAGCACCTGCGGCGAGGGCGCCCTCCCCCCCACCCCGCACCAGCACCTGTGGCGAGGGTGTGTCCCCCCCGCCCCCCAACCAGCATCTGCAGTGAGGGCTCCCCCTCCCCCTGCCCTGGGCCAGCACCTGCAGGGAGGGCTCCCCCCACCCCGGGCCAGCACCTGCGGGGAGGGCCACTCTGCAGGGCCGCCCTCGGAGGTCTCCGATGTCTAGGGGACTGAGCAGGTAGGGGCTGGGGCGCCAGGGGGTGCCCGTGTCACTCTCCCAGCGCCAGGGCCTGGCTGTGGGGCTGCTCCCTGCAGGTCTGCTTGAGGAATGTCCATGCCTCCTCCCATTCAAAACACGTGCGCCCACGTGCAACCGACTCCCCAGCTCCCGAGGAGCGGCTCTAGAGACGGGCTCCCTCGTGGGGCTGCGTAGGCTTCTCCATGGTGCAGCTCCAGACGCAAAGGGTCCACAGCTGAGGCAGGCAGTGGTGGGAGCCCCGGGTGGGAGGGACCCGCTGCCCTGGAGGGTGGTGGAGGTGCAGCCGGGCGAGCAGCACGATGGCCGAGGCGGCGGGAGGGACCTTGAAGGCCAGGCCGTGCCCCCGCAAGGACACAGCTCTAGCTCCTGCCCACCCTCGCCACCCTCCAGTATCCCGGGCCGAACGTGGAAACACCACGAGGCCTCCGTGGAACTGGACAATGTCACTCAGACGCGAGAGCTTCTGCACCCTCGTCCGTGGGGCAAAGGCCACCCGCACCGTGCGCGAGCGTCCTGCTGGAGACGGAGCCGGGCGGGGCCGTGGACGGACGCGGGGTCTGCCTGCCGGGGCGGTCTGGGGCCCCCAGGCGCGCCCACCTCCGGGACAGGGCTGGGGGCCGCCCTCCCAGCAGGCTGCGTCCCTGAGCAAAGCAAGCCGCGCACAGCACCGGTTCGTGGTTTACGTTCTTTAATGCGGATGTACAACGTCTGCGGCAGCTTAGCCACCGTGAGCACGCAGCGCGGGTCAGCCCTCCCCCTCCCGCAGGCCTCAAGCGCTCAGCCTGGCCAGAGCTCTGGGCCGCGCCCGCCACCGCCCGCCGGCCCCAGCGCAGTGGTGGCAGCAGCACGGTCAGGCTCCCTACGGGCGGCCCCGCTGCCCCCACACCAAGGGGCCCCTGCAGGGGGTTCGAGGCGCTGCCCCCCGAGGCCGGGCTGCCAGCCAGCTTGCTGGGGGAGGGGCCTTGGAGGTGCGGACACGTGGCAGCACACGGGCAGTGGCCCTGGCCTGCCCAGGCTGCCTCGGGTGTCCCTGTGATGTCACGCAGCCATGCCAGGCATGGGCCTGCCTCTTTCCGCAGGAACCCTGCAGGCTCTCCCTGTGCCTCCCGTTGCCCCCCACCCCGCCCAGAACAGTGCCTGCTGACAACCATGGTTTCAGGGCACTTCCCAGAGTGAGGCGCCAAAACCCACAGCGAGGAAATCTCTTAGGAGTTTGCTTACAGGTGTCACAGGGAAACCAGATCCATCCCCTGCCAACGAAAAGAAAAAACAGACCCCCGCTCACCCAGCGCCCCCACTGGGTCGCGGTTCCGCCCACCAGTTGGATACAAGCTGAATTATTGCTGCGTTTAAGATCCGTGCTCCAAGGGAAGGGGGCGCCCAGAGGTGCCCAGGCCAGGACACTCCTGGAGGGGGGTGCGGGCTGGGGCAGGGTTGGGGGCCACCTTTGGGCATGGTGTGGGGAGTTAACACCTCCTCTGATGCCACATCCTGGGTCTGGAGGAGTTTCTGTTTCATTCTTTCTTCCCCAAAGTATGGATTTGCTGGCAAAACTAAGAGCAAGGGTAAAGGACACTTGGCTGTGGAGATGGTCTGCTCCAGCACACGTGGCCAGAGCCTGCCGCGGAAGAGGGAGGCACATTTTGGAGAGGAGACATGCTTCAGCGCGTTGTGACAATTCTACCCTGGTTTCAATGAAGTCTTTCCTGGTATCACCAGCAGGAAACAAAACAAAACAAAACAGAAAGCCTGACAATAACCCTTTGACTAAGTCTGGATTGGCAGCTGCTCATCTTAAAGTCTTCTCCCATCCCATGGGATTTTAACAAGCGATGACCCTCCTTCCACTGCGTCCTGCTCCTGCGTGTCTCCTGTAAACCTGTGTCTGGAGATGGAGAGCCTGGCGGAGTTCCACACACAGACATCCGGGCAGGGGCAGTGCTTCTCTTCGTAAACCCACGTCCACTGCTGGGACACAGGGAGGCCTCTGGGTTGGCACCTCTCCAGAGCTGGGTTCCCAGAGCCCTCATTGACGACCAAATTGTTTTAAAGAATGTAATAAACAGGACCAGGTCAAGCAGGCTCCAAGCCGGGCCTGGTTCTGCTAACTCTAAAGGGGAATCCTTACAGAGCTCCTCCAGAATGCAAACATGCCCCAGGACCTCAGTGGCCTGATACTTCTGTCTCGGAGCCATCACCTCCATGGGCCCGTCCCACGCCTCACTCTCTATGCGGCTTTCTATGGCAAAAGCTGGGAAGAGGCGAGGAAGCCCCAGCGCCCCAGAGAATGGAGGCTGTCCTACTTGTCGCTCGGGGCCCATCAGTGTCCCGAGGTCCTGCTCCCACCTGGCACAGGCCGCTGCTGGGAGCCCAGGGAAAAGCCTGGGAGCACGGGCAGGGGGCCTGCTGCTGCCGGCCTCCGACTGCTCAGGAGGGGCTTGAGGAAGGGTAGGCGCTGCTTCAGGCGGCTCTGGGGCTCTTGCCAACACAGATGTTGTAGGATTGGGCCTGTGCTTCATGGAAGGTCACTCCTGGGTGCAATAACTTGAAGGACCCAAAACGTTCTTGTTTTCAGACTCTGGAATAGCTCTGAAACGCTCTCTCTTAAACACCGGCGGCATTTGAGCCCATCAGCAAACCGAGCAAACTGCACAACGGAGCCAAGCCTCCAGGGCCGGTGCCAGAGAGCAAGACCATCAGGCAGCAAGTGGGCTCCCTTCCTAAAGGCCCCCACACTGCCATCAGGGCAGCCCTGCTTTCGAAGATGCCCTTTTAAGGATCTGGCTACTTTGGGCCCGGAAACAAGCTGGTCCAGGGGGCTCGAGGCCTGAGGGTGGAAGCAGCTGTCAGGCCGTGTCCTGCCCCACCCCCGGCCCTTCCCCCCCATTTCCTGGTGCAGCTTGCACAGCTCTGTGCCCTCCGGGGCTGAAGGGGGCCTGGGGGAAGCCCAGCTGGAAAGGGGGCAGAGGATGCTGTGCTCTGTCTCTAACGGTTGTCAAGACCCCAGGCTTGTTCTTGCCCACGTGACCGCCCTCAGCAGAGCCAGCCCGAGGCGCAGGCTGGGGGCGGCAGGGGCAGGGCCTGGGGGCCAGGCGGGGGGTGTCACTCCCTGGTGAGTGGAGCCTTTAGAGTGCTCACGGCCAAAGGAAGAGGGGCTGGGAGGCGCGTCCTATTTGTGGACAAGTTTCCTGGGCGCTCTCTCTCCACCCTTAGGAGGGGTGTGATAGAGAATTCTTGAACACAGACAACTTTACATTCTGATTAAATGTGCACGCATAAGAAGGGTGGAGAGAGCAACAGAAGATGCGATGGGCCTTTTGGGAAGACCGCAAGGAAGGACCCGCCGGGCGGAGGGCGAGCCGCTCCGGGGGAGAGGGGCGTGTGGCACAGGCTTTACAACTGTACAGACTTTACATGGGAATAGAAATAGTTCAGTTAAAATTAATCTCTTTACTGATATAATTAAATTTTAAATCCTGAGAAGACGGGGATGTTGGGGCTGGGTGTCTGGAGCTCGCCCTGACCACCCAGCCTGTACCCAGCACACGCAAGAGCAGAGACACGGGCAGCGCGCCTTGCAGGGCTGCGCGCCCCCCATGCCCTGCGCCTCTCCTGGGGAACCGCTGGGCAGGTCCCTCCGAGGTTGGCAGCACCCACTTCCACCTGGGGACAGCCGAGGGGGCTGGCAGGCAACCTGCACGGGCGGAGGCCTTTGGTCCCAGAGGCAAGAACAGCTGCAGCCTGGCGACAAGAGGCAGCAGGACGCCCGGCCCGGCCTTTAGTGCTCGCCGAAGGGCCAGAGCACGATGCCTTGCTCTCTGCGAGGATGTGGGGCCCACCCGGAGCAGCTCTGCATGCATTCCCTGCGTGGCACCTGCTGCCACCGGGAGAATTCAGGCACCGCCTGGCTGTCCCGTGTGGCAGTGGCGAGGGGAAGCCTGCCCCAACGCGCCAGCTGCCCGGCCCAGGTCCCTCTGGCCCCTGCAGGTGCAAGTCCCACAGCGACACAGCCCCGTCCCCTGATGCTCCTCGAGGCCTCTGTCCTGCAGGCAATCAGCACGCGGCGCCCTTGTGAACACTGCGCAGACAAGCCAGCAGTCGGCGGTAGGGGCTCCCAGGCACTGCAACCACCTCAAACACAGACTGGAAGGCCCTGCGGTCCAGCTCCTCCTCTATCTGATGTCTGTAGAAGTCTGCGGCGACCAGGCAGAAAAGGTTCACGTCCACAGGTTCCAGCTTGCCCATCCTGCTGATGACGTGTGGGAGGCTAGCAGAGGAGTTAAGGGAGCAGCGCGGGCAGGGGGACAACGGTCTCGGCTTCCCAGCGGCCCACCACCCTCCCCTGACACCAGACCCACCCCTCCAGCCTCGGCAGGCTCTGGGGGCCAAGTAGAGCACAGGAAGGGGCGCAGCCACAGCTGCCTTCCACCTGCGCTCCTGCCACCTGGGTCTCAAGAGGGCTGCTGGCCAGACACTGGCACTCCCTGACCTGGACACCCAGGCTCGCCCCACAGGGCAGGGGTGGGCTGGGCAGCGCTGGCTGTAGCTGCCCTGGCCTGACTCCGGCAGTGCCAGGCTGCTGCTCCTGCTCGCAAAGCTCCCAGGCCCGCTGAGGGAAGCCGTCCTGCCAGCAAGGGACAGCTGTGCAGCTTTAAAGCTCTGTGGTCTGTATTGGGGGAGGGCTGCCAAAAGGAGAGCTTTTGGCAAAGACAGCATTTTGGGAGTAAGAATTGGGTCTTAAGAAAGACACTGGGAAGCGGCTGTGGCTCAATCAGTGGGGCTCCCGTTTGCCATATGGGAGGCCCCGGGTTCGGTTCCCGGGGCCTCCTGGTGAAGGCAAGCCCGCCCGCACGGCGTGGTTAGCTGACCCAGCGAGCACAAGCAGCAAGGGGGGGATAAATGAATAAATAAATAAAATCTTTCAAAAAAATAAAAATAAAAAAAGAAAGACACTGATCCAAGAGGATGGTATGAGCATAATGACAAGAAATAATGAAAAACAGCATCGACGAAAAAACCCCGCCGTGAGCATGCAAGAGGACGGGGAAGGCGTCCTAGCGGCTTGCCAGCGAGGACCGAGACAGACTGTCCCTGCTCAGTGGGCTCACCCCGGCTCTGGGGGCACTCGCCCTCAGGCTATCTCAGGGGACACACTGGCCCCGGGCCCCTTTTCTCTGGCTTTGCCTCTTTGGAAATGGCTGATGATCCACCTGTTTCTTTATCAATGTGTTACTTCCTTGGGGCTGAGGAAAATGTCATCTTAACACCTGCGGGCTCTCACAGAGATTAGGATTCAAAAACTTCAACGGAAAACACCAAGCCACATGCTGAGAACAGACCATGCGAGGACTAAGCCACCAGCGGGCACTGGTGTGGAAGGACGCAGGAAGGATACGTCGCCGAGACCCACGGGCTGGTGGAAGCGCTGACAAAAAAACAGGAAAGGCTCCACATGGCCATGGCCACTGGGGCCCGCTGCGTGAAGTTGGAGAGTGAGAGCATCACCCAGTC
The DNA here is from genome assembly GCA_026826555.1 of Tolypeutes matacus. NCBI lineage: Eukaryota > Metazoa > Chordata > Mammalia > Cingulata > Chlamyphoridae > Tolypeutes > Tolypeutes matacus. Next base: position 343,154 of record JAKSZT010054446.1, read on the forward strand.
CCGCACCATCGATGACTGGCCCGTGCCGTGCAAGGTCTGGAAGACCTGGAAGAGAGCGAGGAGTGTGCGGTGGGCCTGGGGGCAGCGGGAGCGCATGGCCTTGATACCCCAGCGTGCGTGAGGGCCACCGCTGGCCTTCAAAGGGGAGGAAATCCCTGAGGGAACGACGCTCAGCTGGTAAGAAGGAATCAAGCATGACGCTGCGTGTGAACACTTCCTGGGCGCGAGCACGGACAGGCTGCGTCTCACCTTGAAGACCACAGAGGCCATGAACTGGGGGTACGGCTGCTGGTTGGACAGAAACTCTCCGATGACCTTGTTCATGACATCCTGGGGTGGGAAGAAGTCATCCAAAAACTGCGGAAGGATCCGGGCCACCACTCTGGCTTCACAAGGAAACCCTTTCCTGACCCTACACGGAGGAGAAACCAGTCAGAGCCTGCTCTCCCCCAGGAAAGCTCAGGTCTGAAATTGGGCAGGAGGCTGCGGGCTGGGGCTCAGCTTGGCTGCACACGGAACCAGGGCCCAGAAGCACCCTTGGCCTCCCAGCGCTTTCAGAGTGGGGTCTGCAGGCCAGGCTCTGTAAGTGTGAAGTCTGAAAGCAAAGGAAAAACCCCCACCCTCTTCATTTCCCCTCAACTCGTTATTTGGCTGATTACTGCCAATCGGCAGAACTGGGGGCTCTCTACTGCAAGGTGACATCCTATGAAACAAAAAGGGTTTATTCAACCATGGAAAGTAATAAGCAGAAATGAGAGGACTGTGGTGTAGATAAGATTTAAAAACCAATGATCCCAAACTGTCCCTATTATGTTTTGCTTCTCCCCATGCCGAGAAGCTCCATGAAATTCCCGACGTAACACATTCTGACACCTTGTAGCATACTGTCAATTAGGATTTCTCTTCCCCCTTGACCTGACTCCCGATGCAGTCCCGCTGGCCTGCCCCTGGCTGACCCTCCCGTCAGCATCTGCAGCGGTCCTTACAGAGGCTCAAAGACGACCCTTGTGCTGCCGTCTGTTGCTTTAAGTATCAACACGGTGTAACTGAAAAACTCTCGGGTTGTCTGGAAGCTGGGCCCGTGCTTCTCCTGTGTGCCTGCCAGGAGCCGACATGGCTGCTGCTTCGAGAGACGCCCCAAGGCTCAAGGGGGTCTTCTGCCAACTCAATGCCAGTCAGCCCAGAGTCTCCCCACAGCGTTCTGAGTAGGCAGAGTGGACGTGGGCGCTGCACGAGCTGAAATCCCAGCCGCGCCACGTCCAACCGGCCCCCGGCCACCAAGGTGTGAGCCCGTGAGGGCAGCGCAGCCTGTGCGCCTCTGCACAGGGCTCCAGCCCAGAGCCCGGCCAGCAGGCGGTGTCTGACTGACAAGGTGGGACGAGACGTACTATGGAGCCGATCAGCACGTGCCTGGCTGTCCAGAACACCTCATCAGGCCAAGGGCATGCATGGGGGCGGCTCGTAAAAACCCAGCGGCCTACTGGGACCAAGCTTTTAGACCCTTCTCTCCAGAGAAGCCGAGAGCACAAAAAGCCTCATCAAGTGTCTCCCCCATTTTTCAGAACCAGCAAACCAAGCCAATTCTGAAAAAGGCCTAATTCAGAGACTGGGAGTAAGCCACAGCTCCTAAAGGCTCTCAAGACTTGTCTGCCTGACTGCTTGACCTTTACCAAGACCCACCGAGGCTCTTCCTGCAGCCGTTTCTAGTCGTGCTGGAGGCTCTGCTGGCTACTTGCTGTGGCCCTTGAAGGTCAATCATGAGGCGGCACTGAGCCCGCTGCTGACGTGGCTGGAGGGCAGGCACACATACCAGCGTCCCTCTGACTGGCCCGGCACTGGGTCCGGCCCCCACAGCCTTCCATGGTTCTCGTGAGTGTACCCCGCCCTGACCCACTGCACGACTGGAGCCTGCCCCTCTGACCACAACAAGAGGCGTAAGCCCGGGGGACGCCTCGGGCCAGGAAAGGTCCAGCCCCTGGGCACCAGTCCAAGCTTTGCCGCTCACTGCTAGAGCCCTGAAGACGCAGGCAGGTGCCATGAGCAGGCTGTGCCTGGGGGATGCCACGTGGCATCGCGCCTGTGCAGCAAAACAAGCAGATTTATACCGCTGCAGTCACTTCTGGTCAAATTTAAGGCCGGCTACGTGTAGAGAAAAGTGGGTTGTTTCTTACCTATCAAAAAGGACAGACACCCGCTCCATAGCGACGATCACCGACTCACTGTCTGGGGCTGCGGGGTTCGCGTCTGACGTTCTACCTGGGCTAATTTTCTCCTTTCCTGAAACAGAATCGTTCAGCAATGAGGGTGCCTCAGCTCGTGGACCATACACTGTCCATAGGAGTCCCCCAGGTACCCAGAGCTTATCTGCAATCAAAGGGCAAAAAGCCCTGCCTAAGCCGGCACCTGCCCCGGCTCCTCGCAGGCTCAGCTGTGTGCTGTGCAGTGGAGGGTCCACAGGCCCGCTCTCCACCTGGGCTCTGACGCTCAGGCATGGGGGTCCCCAAACCAGCCACCTTCCCTCCCTTGTAAAGTGATGGGGCTGGATGGGAGCTGCACTGAGGAGGCAAAGCTGCAGGGGGCAGTGGGTCTCTGCCACGCGAGGGCACGTGTGCCACGCTCACTAGCAGAAGGCTGCAGGGGGCGGGCTCGGCTGCACACCCCCGTCCCGGCCCTCGCCGCCCACACACCTGTGTACATGCAGGTGAGCATCAAGCCCAGGGCTGCCATGGCTCGGTGCGGGCTCTGCACGTTCACCCTGTCGACACTCAGCTTGACCAGCGACTCTGCGTCCAGCCGGGAGAGCTGCTCCGAGAGGAGGAGGCGCTCCAGGCCTCTCAGGACGCAGTGGTACATGACCGCCGGGGTGGCCTCTTCACTCCCAGACAGCATCACCCCACACATCTGTCCCAGAGAGGCGCTTTCTGAAGGCAAAGGGTCACCTCCCGCGCTCCTGCCACCTACCAGGAGAGCTCGTCCCAGGTACATCCTGCAAAGGCAAGTCCCGGGAAGGCCCCAACCAACTCACCTGAATTATTGAGGCGGAAAATTCTGGCCCCACATCCAGAGGGTAGTTCTCGATCAGGTAGAAGGCTGTGGCGCACATCACCAGGACGTGCTGCTGGCTGTGAGCATTCACACAGCTGGAAACGTGAGACAACAATGCTCAGCCAGACGCAGTGCGCCCGTGGAAAGCGGACGGACCGCGTGCTTGCCATACCGAGCCGGGCGCCGGGCGCCGTGCGCAGCAACCTCAGCCTGTGCCTGAGGCCTCGCGCCGCACTTGTCCTGGGAGTGCCTGGTACCTGGATGGCCCTTTCAGGTGCTGGCCTGTCCCAACACGTCCCCAAGGGTTTCCTTTGGCCCCTGCTCGTGCCCCTCCAGTCTCCTCCACGCCCTGCTCCTCCCTGTCCACCTGGCTGCCTCACGTTCACCCTGCCTCCTCCCTGCTCTCAGAGTGCCTGGGAACTTTGCTCTGAGGCCACGTCACCCGTGGGTAGACAGCCTTCCCGGGCAGCTTGTGACGGGATGAGCAGCCGGCACAGACCACCGAGCAGACGCACAGGCCTCCCCGGCCCCGTGCAGGCGTGTTTGCCTCACCACGTGTGCCCTGGAGCTCTGCACATGGCGGCCTCTCCTGTGGCCCAGCTCCCACTCTCGGGGTGGATGGTACCAAACCCCTTCCTTGGCATTAGCTCTCAAGTCAACACGTCTGCCTGGACATCTTGCTAACACCGCGTGCTCACTGCACAGAGGGAGAGGGAACTCGCAGCCTCTCTGGTCACATCTCATGTCCCTCCCCGCCGCACATGACCAAAAGTCACCCAGTGGCCACCTGTGCCATTTCTTGGGCTGCTGCCCGGAAATCCCATCACCACACCAACACCCGGGCCTTCCACGCAGGGCACTGAGGAAGGCCAGGGCAGCATTTGGCTCCCCTCAACTGTGCGTCCTTGCTTGCCCTGACCTCGCCCCGTTCACCAAGCAGCTGCTCCGTGCCAGGCTCTGGTCACACAGAGGGTCAGACAATGCCTGCTTGGTCTGCTCTCACTGCACTCACTGTCCAGCGAGGGCAGCAGATGAGAAAGGCCTCACCCCACGCCCCAGCCACGGCAATGGCCTGTGTCGCCTTCCCCTTTGTACCTGAGATGCTGTCAGAACGTGCCCCACTTGAACCTCCCGCACTCCTGCTCGGCATTCCAGGGCCTCCCAGTTCCTTCCAAACCTTCCGCTAAGCTTGCCCCCATCTCCCGCCCTGCTGTCAGGAGGGGGAACTGACCTTTCCTCCCACGTTCCCACACTCTGTCCCTTCCCTCTGTCTGAGGTTATTCTACCAGTCAGGGCAAGCCGCACATGAGGAGCCAGCACCAGAAAAGCCAAAGCAGGGCATCGGAGGCAGAGCTGAGTGCTGCCGGCCTCAGAGCAGGCGCCAGCACCTGGCATGGAGTCAAAGTCTAGCGTGATCAGCAGCGGGGGCGTTGAGGATCCAGAGGCGGGGTCTTCGAGGTTGGGCGTGAGGAGGGAGGACACGGCCAGAGTGTGCAGGGCATGGAGGATCTAGAGGCAGGGCCCCGTCTCCAAGCAGGAGCACTGAGAAAGCTTCAGGACATGCCTGCCCGGCCTCCCCCCGTGCTAACATCCACTCTGCTCACCTCTGAGACCACCCTAAAATGCCTGCCGTGCCCCAGCCAGCAGGGGGCTCGTCGCGGGCTGCACTTACGGGGCGACCACCTTGAGGTTGGAGAGGAGGTAGTCGCTGACGAAGGGGACAAGCTGCTTCGCAGTGTCATCGAGGAGGTCGCACTCGAGCACGTAGAGGACGCCGTGCAGGGCCCCGATCTTGCTGGGCAGGTGGCTGCTCCTGAGCGTGCTCTCCAGCAGGCGGCTGATGGGCTCCGCCACTGCCTTGTCCTAGGGCAGAGGCACACGGCACAGGCTGACCGTGGCTGAGCAACGGCCGCTAGGAGACAGGATGGTTTCATGCCACAGATCAAATCAGGAACGGCTCTGGGGAGGGAGCGTGCGCTGAGGACCAGCGTGCACGGAAGAGCTGGCACCCAGGGCCTGGGTTCTGGGAGGGTTCCCGCCTGCGGCGCGACTCACCGTGCCTGGACCCTGGACCCAGCAGCATGCTTTATGCTGAGCACTTGCTTCCCCTCTGCAAGCCCGGAAGGTTGAGGGGTGTGACGTGGAGGAGCCTGCGTGACCAGCCCCCGATAAAAAACCCGGGCCCTGGGCCTGACGCACTCCCTGGCCGACACCTCACATGTGCTGTCACAACCTGTCACTGGGGGATTAAGCACGTCCTGTGCAATGCCACCGGGAGAGAACTCTGGAGGTTTGGACCTGGGTCCCCTGGGCTTTGTCCCATGCGCCGCTCCCTTCACGGGTTTTGTTTTGTGTCTTGCTGTGTGCTGCATCCTAGTGTGGGGACGGCCACCTGCTGAGTCCTGTGAGGCCTCCTGGTACCTCCCAGAAGCTGGGCTGCTCTCGAGGACCCCGACACAATGGCCTATGCTAACTTCAACCAAAACAGCATCAACGTCTCTTAGCGCCCTAAACACAATGGAGGTAGGTAGAAATCTCAAGCCTTTACCACCATGGCCCTTCACTTAAGACATGCTCTTTACTGGTGAAGAGAAGACCATAGAAAAACCCAGCTGTGAATGGCAACCCTGGGCCTTCACAGAGCACTCCTGTCCTACAAGAAGGCCACCAGCTGCTGGCTGGTTTCCTTGTCTTGTTCCTCAAAAGCGACAAGAGTCTGCCTGGGCACCTGAGCCCACTGTTCCACTGCCAGGATCTCTGCCAGAAACTGGCTTCTCCTCCTCTCCTCCTCCCTACTCTGCTGTCCGCCCCACACACGACGCCATCTGGGCCCTGCTTGAGAGCTGCTCAGGTCCACGCTTCCAGAAGCACAGCACCAGGACGTGCGGCCACGGGCTGCAGACTTCCACGCTGGACGGGTACTCAGAATGAAAAGGTCCCGTCCGTGCCAACGCAGCCTGCGGCTTCTGGACCACCGCTGTGGCCCCAGCGCTGAAAACCACCCAACGGCGCACCTGCTCAAACAGCTCAGCTTGGTGAGGACACAGGCCACGCGGGAGGCCGGGGCGGGCGAGGGGCTGAGAGCAGGGCTCCAGGCTCACACCCTGCCTCTGCCCCGCCTGTGTGGCTGCCGCTCACCGTCTGGACCTTGGCCCCTTCAGGTGCAGGCCAGGAAAACAACAGGCCTACCTCCGTCAGATGTGGAGAGGGCTGTGTGGGAAGGTAGGGGAAGGGTTTGACAAGAGCTGCTGCTGCGAATGCTACCACTGCCACCTCTTGGGAAAGGTGGGAAGGGACCCAGAACCCTGGGGAAGGCAGGGCCCAGCACCCCCCCGAATGATCCCAGATGCCGGCACTCAGCAGCTGCTCAAGTGTCTGCTGAATGCATGAATTTCCGTTGCTACCGTAAGAAGGGATTCTAGGGGGCATTTGAGTAAGAAGTACCACAACAACTTGCCAGTGCCACATGGCAAACAGTAGTCAGAATGTCAAAAGGACAGTTTGGAGCTAAGCTATTTTTGTCTAGTGGCAGAGCAGATAGCCCTTACTATGTTCTCATTAACAATCAGCAGGGCCCAAACCTAAGTGTTCTCACATGTACGTACAAGTGTATGTTTGGAAAATACTATGGGGATATCAGCACAGAAAATGGATATGGGACTACACTGGTTGAATTCTGATAAAACTAGAAGCAGAATAAGAAGGCACTTAAAAGAAGGAACTGTTTCAGCTGATGCTAAAGAGCGACTAAGGAGCAGAAATAACGGGAAGTGATTAATGAAACAGGCGGATCCAAGGAGAGAGACTCTGTTGACAGACAAGTACAGGGGGTTCTGGACCCAGCCCAGGCAGGAGCCAGGAGGCCGTGAAGCGTGCACAGAGGCGTGGGGCAGTCACCCAGGTCCCTGTGCACCTGCCTGTCCCTGTGTGCCACTAGACAGCCAAGACCCTGTGGGCTGTGCAAGCGTAAAGGGGCATAGGAGACCCCGCCAGGCTTGCCCCCAGAACCCTGGCCCGCAGCGGACAACACCCCCCAGTTCCCCTCCAGCCCAGCCGGCCGGTAGGGACCCTGTCAGGAGGGGCTTTCCCGGGTGGAGTGCACCCAGCACACCCCTCCAGTGTCAGGTACCAGCCCAGAGCGAGCCCGGGGCCTTGGTCCCTGGCTTACCATGCCAAGGACAGCGGCTGCCTTGCACATGGCTGGCACCAAGTACTGGACGAGAATCTCATCCTCTGCAGGGTGCACCCTGCGCAGCTCTGTCAGCGTCGTGTACATCATCTCAAACTGGCTGCGCTCCGTGAACAGGTCTGAGACCACCAGGAGCTGGAGAGACAGAACACGCGGACAGAGAGGGGAGCTTCTGTCAACAGGGACCTGACAACGCAGGCCAGACGCTGTTGGGGCGCTGCATGCTCTGACAGCCCAGACTGAGGAAAAGACGGAGTAAAACACAGGTGCCCTGACTGGGAAAAGAAATCAGCAAGCACCCTGGAAACCTAACAGCAAAGAAGCCAGTCACCAGCAGTTCTCAAAAACATGTGCAGACCTGCTATTGCCTCTGTGGGCAAGTGTGCGGGCAGCAGGCACCACTGAGAAGGAGCTACGCCTGCGACCTTCCCAGGAGCAAACCCTCATTGCAACAGGGGCAGGCTCTCAAGATTCCTTCAGATGGAGAGATGGGTGAACACTTGTTTCAGAAAGAAATGCTCTGGCACCTCTTCTTTTTGCCTCCAAGCACTCCTCTTCCTAAGGCTTGGCCCTTCACATGACGCCTGTGCTTGCGTCTCTGCTGGGCGGTCCCTGTGTCCTGTGTGTGCTGGGAGGCTGGGGCTGAGGCCCTTTGGGCAGCAGGTGGGCTCAGCCAGCGGGGTGGGACCCTGAGACCGTTTCAGGAGCCCACAGGCGACGCTGCTTTTCTAATACTACTGACTTTTCACTCTCGTTCTCTCACGAGTGTTTGGGGGAATTTTCTACAGGCCACGTGATGTGTGGTATTGCAAGAGACTGAGGGCAGAGTGGAGATGAGAATCCAGCTGTTTTCTAACAAGCCACACAAAAGAGATTTGCAAAAGTGTAAAATAGTGCTATCCTTCTCACTGCCTGCTTGTTTAAAGTTATTTTTTATAAAAAGTTACCATTTTTAATCCATTATTTTAAAGTGGAATAGTAAAGCAGTTATTTCTAAAACTTCTCAGTTTTAATTTTTAATACTGTAAGTAGAGCTACAACCCACAAACAAATGCTCTTTGGGGTCCTCACTAATTTCTAGAGGGCAAGGAAACCTGAGATTAAAAAGCATGAGAAGGATGGCCTTAGCGCTACTCCAGAGCGAGGCACGTGGTGTGGGACCATCACAGCAGGTCTTCCAAGAGCTAAGTCCAGAAATCGAAAGCAAGTCTCTGGAACTTTTATAGCAAGCTGCCATTTCCATGAACCTTTTACTGTATTTTAAAAGAGCATCAGGGAAGCGGCTGTGGCTCAATCAGTAGGGCTCCCGTTTACCATATGGGAGGCCCCGGGTTCGGTTCCCGGGGCCTCCTGGTGAAGGCAAGCCCGCCCGCATGGCGTGGTTGGCTGACCCAGCGAGCACAAGCAGCAAGGGGGAGATGAATGAATAAATAAATAAAATCTTTAAAAAAAAAAAGAGCATCAGTCTGCCATGGCTTGGAAATTTTAAAAGCTGTTTCTTCATCAGTTTGAGGAACACTAACCTATCATCCTATAGCTGTAAATCTGGGAGAGTTCCCTCATGGAGGATCAGGGATTACAAACCACCTGTTGGGCATTTCTTTGTGTGTGTGAAAGAGCCAGAGAAAGACAAAGCCAGAGAGACAGAGAGACAGAGAGACAGAGTCAGACAGAAACAAAGACAGAGACATAGGGAGAGACAGAGACAGAGAGTCAGAAACGGAGATGGAGAGACAGAGAGAGACAGACACAGAGAGCCAGAGTCAGAGCCAGAGTCAGACAGAGACAAAGACAGAGACACAGGGAGAGACAGAGAGAGACAGAGAGAGAGACAGCGAGAGCCAGAGCATGCAAGGCACGTGCGGGAAGCGAGCTTACGGATCGGACCACTTCGCTGATCAGAATGGCGGGCGGCCTCCTGGCTGAGCTGGCTGGCAGGATCCAACGGCTGTAGAGCTCAAGCAGAAACTGTGAACACGAGTGGATGTCAACTCCAGCCCGGTGTTTCCTGCGAGCATGCAAGACAAATGTGTTCCCCTTACACAAGGTGAGAGATTCAAGGCACGGTCACCGTTTTTAATAACCCACGAAAAATCAAATGACTGGTAAGAAATTTCAAGGCACTTTTAAAAAACCCAACAAACAGAAAAACAGCAAATGGAAAACCTGGAGTTGACTGGAGATGTGGGTGGTGATGAAGGCGCTGGGGTGTCCGCCTCGTCCTCCTCCTCTTCGTCCCACTCCTCTTCTCTCAGGGGTGTTATGTTGTTGCCCAGCCACACAGAGTGTATTGAAACCTGATGGAGAAACGGCACAGTGCGACGCGCAGTGAGCCAACGTGCAGGCAGCTCGTTTCGTATTGAGGACAGAGAGGTGGGCAAGGGACACGGGATTGTGGGTGCCACCTGAGACCCCTGAACCGAGTGAGAACAATCCCGCTGTTGAGACCCATCAGCTTAGATGGCAGGTAGGGGGTGGGAACACCGCGGCCAAGGAGCCTCGCAGAGCTGGGGGCACCTACAGGACTGCAGCCCCAGGGGCAGGAGCGGCTGAGGGGGAGACGGAAGGGACGCTGGGAATGGAGGCCTCAGGTCCCGTGTGACATCGGAATGAAATCCCAGGGAAGCAGCACCAGTACACGGGATTTCTGGCCGCACCTGGCCCTCATTCGCGGTCAGTCGTGTGTGGTGAACCCACCTGCCTGAGCCAGCTGCTAAAAAGAGCCCCGACAAATCTAAGAGGAGCGATGAGCTCATTTTCGAAATGGCAAGTAGGAAAGGATTAGGGAGGCTGAGGGTAGAGGGACCCACACGGGAGGGTGGCTGGGAGCAGAAAGCCGAGCCACTCTGTGGTGGGGAGGCAGGTGGGGGCTCCCAGCAGGCGCCAAGCCCTCTCGAAACGCCCATCACCCTTCAGCACGACGGCTCATCTGCCTTCCTGCCTGCCGTGGCCAGGCTGAAACGCGCCTGCACGCAGCAGAGCTGCTGACTCCCAGTCTGCTGAGTGAGCAAGCACACAGTGGTGGCGCTCAGTCCCACCCCTGCTGTCGGCACACCAGCCACTCCTGTCAGGCCCACCCGCGGGGGCAGGACAGAGGCTGGGCGGCCAGGCTGAGTAGAACTGGACTGCAGAAGCAATTTTCAGCCCCTTCCCCAAAGCAAGTAGCAGCTCAGTACACTGTACTTGTGAGCCAATGGCTGTCCCAGCTGGGGCGGGGGGGAGCAGCGCTTCGCCCCAACGGAACCCCACGCAGGTGGTCTGTGGAGTCGGGCGCAGGCCGAATACTGAAGGGAGCATGCGCGGAGGGGTGAGGGCGGTGGAGCCAGAGGGACACAGTGCAGCCGCAGCGTCCACAGCCCTGGATGCCAGAACAAAGACTCTGCTGCTCCCAGAGCCCCAGGCCTGGGCGAAGAGCTGCATGCTCGCGGCCTGCTCTTCTACAAAAGCCACACCGAGCTCTAGGGATCGCTTTCACTTATCTCTGTGTGGAAACTTCTCTGCAAAAGAAGAGGAATGAAGGGTTTGTGGCTTCTTTTCAACCGACTAAGTCACTGCTTCTTGCTCACAGAGCCAGCCAGGCGCTGAACGGGCCAACAGGGCACAGGCAGCGACCCCGGGGTCTGCTGGCCCCCACTACGCGCTTCTGGGAGGAAATCCTCAGAACTAACAGGGTTTTTCAACACTATTTGGATCAATTTTTTCTTAAAAACAAACAAACAAACAAACAAAACTGCACGGCATCCTGGGTTCTAAGAAGCCAGAGCGGTACTGAAAGGAACCAGGCAGGGATGGAGGGCCGGGTGGTCAGACTGTCCCGGGGCCCTGGGGTGGCAGCCGCCCTGAGCACTTCCGGAACCTCTCCATTCATCCCCCAAGATGCGCAATCACAGGCGTGGCTGCCCCGAGGTTTCTGGGGAGGACACTGAAGTGCAGTCAGTTACAGACCACGGGCAGAGCTGGTGCCTGGGCGGCTCATGGACACCAGAGCAAGGACGTCACCGTGCGTTCTGTCTGCGCCTCGCTCTCCTAATGCCTTTTTGTACCCGGACCTTTGCTTTCCTTGTCTCGTCCTTCTCACCTAGTTCTAATTCACAGTATCTACCAGGTTTATACATTTTTACATCACTATATCCACATATGAGGATAAAATAAAATACCTTACGTTCTTTTTGAATTAAGAATGCAAAGAAAATGCCTCGGATTTGAGGGGCTACCATGCACAGACCTGGCCGAGCTTGTAACTCATGCTGCCCAGCTCTCGCTCGGGGTTGATCTGAAGCAGAAGCTTGTCGTGGCTGATCAGGGCTCCTGCAAAGCAACAACAGGGTGAGGGGTTCCGCAGACGCACCATGCAGGCAGGTGCCGGCGCAGGAGGGGAGCCGTAGGCTCGCAGAGCCAGTCCCGCTCCCGGCCTGCCCTCGCCTCTCTCAGTCTGCGTGCCCTTGACCACGTGGTGGCCTGTTAAACTGCTCACAGGCAGTCCTGCACTACTCCCCTGTCTCTTGTGAGACCAGCTTTTCTTGATCACCCCTCAGCCTTGGACTCTGCACTGGAACCAGCTGTGGGCTGGGCGACAGATGAGGCAACCACGTGCCCTGGCGGGGGTCTCTGCAGGGCCCAGCCTCATCTCTCCGGCCTTCCCGCATCCCCACTGAGCCCTTGCTGTCGCCCACATACTGCATACCTCAGCACTTCCCTTCTGCTGGCCCAGCCAAGTGACCAGCCTCCAGGCCCCTCTGCCAGAGCTGGCAGCACACATCCTCTGCCAAGAGGCCTCCCTGCCGCTCCTCCCCGGAAGCATCTGCTCTCCTCACAAGCCCCAAAGCCCCTACCTGCTCCTAATCCTGCCCAGAGTGGCCATCGGGAAGGACTGCTGGTGGGCTCCTGTCACATCAGACTTCTCCCGAGGACCCAGAGATTCGGAGTGTTTATATGGACCCTCTTGATTTTCTTAAACATGAGCAACTAAACCAGCTTTTAAAAGACCCCTGCAGGCAGCCGGTTTGCAAGCCTCTGAGAACTCTTCTGCTTCCTCAAACTTGCCTGGTAAGTTCCCAGGACAGTGCTCCCATTCACTTCCAGACTCCATTTTCTCAAAACTGATAAAATGTCCCTGGGCCAGAGCAAGGCTTTGACCCATGAACTAGGGTAGCGTATTTAGCACTGTAGCCTCCAACAGCGAAATAAGATCACGGCCTGAGTCTCTGCCTAAGCGGTGTGAATAGGCTAGTTCTACTTTCATTCCAGCCTGAGTGCAAAAGCCCCTCCCACGGGTACCTGTTGTGGCTGGAGACAGAGAAGGCACAGGATCCCAAGCTTGGTATAAATGATGGGTGGCGATATTCTCCCTCTTTGAAACCATTGCTTGAATCTCCTGCTCTACAATTCCTCTGATAACACTCAACTTCCTTCCAAATCTAAAGTTCAAACAAAAGGATAGAGAATATTTTGCTTCTTTCAAAATCTTAAAAATGGAAAACACCAGGATGTCCCCCCAGCTTTGACTGGAGCAAGCACGGCACCCGAACGAGAACGCAACGCTCTTTACCAGCGAGTTCCCGCCCATGCACCGTTACTCAAGTGCTCCTTAGCCTGCCGGCTCCTGCCCTGCCCCAGCTGCCCATTAACACGCCCGTGTCCCCAGGCAGCCGCACACCTCCTTTCAGTGGGTCTCTGATCATTACATAAGTCACTTCTGGAAATACCGTAAATCTCCATCTTTGTAGCACCTCTTGCAGCAATGCAGTGTACGGTGATTTTGTTAATTTTGGCAACACAAAGGGTACCGGTGAAGCTGCTGGCCACGCGGGAACTGAGGCAAACCTGGTGTCGAGGGCCTTCAGGGGCTTGGTCCGGGGCTGCTGCTCCAGGCAGCTCACAGCCGGGTTGCCCGCCACAGGGACGGCCATGGCGCTCAGCACCAAGGAGGTGATGGCCTGCACGGCCAGGACGTTGATCTGGGTCCTCTCTGTGTCCTCCTGGAAGGACAGCCCCCGTGCCGGGTGAGGAAATCAAATACAAAAACTGTATTTGAATACAAATACTGTGTGAATGCATTACTATGCACCAAATACATTGTGTAACATATTATTTGATTCAAAATAAATTTTATATGTATCCAGTTTTAAAAAAAGTGAAGAAAAATGCACACAGGTACGTGTGCGTGGTCTTTACAAAGTGCCACTTGGCTTCAATTCAGCCCCACACTCCTCTGAACAGTGATAAACAAGCAGCACGTAAAACGCGCTTCAAGAACGGGCCTCTCCCTGACCATGAACACGCAGACGCACCACAGCCACTGGCAATCTGACACGTCCAGACAGATGTCCAGGGGCTCTGTCCCTGCTCTGGAACCTGCTCAAGACACAACCTTGCTATTCATTCAAACATGAGGTGAGGCAGGAGAACACTGGTGCCCTCCACGAAAGCTGACAAGCGGCCATGGCCAGCTGGCCTGCCTGTGAGCGGAGCCGGAGCCGCAGCACACACAGGCCCCGCGGGGCCCACCGAGCCCTTACCTCTGGCTGGCTCTCTGCCTGCTCCATCGCGATGGGCTGGGTCACCAGGACGCCAAGGAGCGTGGCCCACGTCTCCTCAAACTGAGTGCGACTGGTCCATCCTAGAGCACAAAGGTTAGATGGTGACAGAGGCCCACCCAGTCCTCAAACCTGTCAACATAAGGTGAGGTGGTCCTGGCTCTGGGACAGGCACTGCTCTGACAGGGCCACCCACACCGACGCCTTTAGTCCTCATGACAATTCCAGGGCGCAGGTAACACTATCACCTCCACTGTACAACGAGGACGCGGACGCCTGCTGAAGTCTGCTGCGTTGTGTGAGGCCACGCGGCCAGGGTGGCGCAGGCAGAGTTCAGCCCAGCAGCCGGGTCCAGGAGCCGCCCTCCCAAGCCCCCGCGGCCCGTGTGCAGGCTGGGAAAGGACGTCGGAGCATGCAGCCTGAAGCCCTTCTGCCCTCAAGTCGTCCAGAACGTCAAGTCATCAGATCCTGGTGATAGCTGCACAGCCCTGTGAACCTACTTAAAAGCCAATCGATGACTTGTGCACTTTAAATGGGTGAATTGTACGGTCTGTGAATTCTCTGTCAGTAAAGCTGGGGTTTTTGTGTGTGTGTGTTTTTAAGTGAAACCAATGGTTTCTCTGCCATTGTGGAGTGGTGCGGAGAAGAGCAGATCAGAGCAGACTGTGATGTAGTGAGGATCGCCCGCGCCCTCAGTGAGGGGGGGCCGGCAGACCCTCCCCAAGGCCCATCGAGCCACCCTCAAAGAAGCGTCCATCAGCATTGCCCCGAGGGCCGTGCTTCACTGTCCTCTGCCGTGACCCGTGCACGGGGGCCACTGTGTCAAGGCCAGGAGTGACAGGAATGGCATCACTGAGGACAGGAAAGCTAAAAATCCAATTTCAGGGTCTTCTTGATAAACAAGATACAGACGGAGAGAGGACTGATCTAGATAACAGTCACAGATTTATAGGGACAGACATATGTGACAACATACATAGAAAAAAAAGAAAAGAGGGGAAAAAAAATAAAGATGACCAAGAGCAAAGGCAAACGCCAAGAAGACACTGTAAAACTGTCCTGGGTCAAAACTGACGATTCAAGAAAAGGAAAACCTAAGTAAGGAAAAAGGAAGTAGTGTTGGGCGAAGGGGAAGAACAGGAGGCTGGCTGCCTGAGAACAACCTTTAAGGAGAGCCAAAGAGAACGGCTCCTGGAGGAGTGGGTCACCCTGCTCAGGGCGACGCACGTCCTGCTGACCCAGGGACACGCAGAGCAATGAAGTGGCCACGGTCTGGACCTTCCGGGGCCAGAACAAGTCCCAAACACAGAGGCCTGCAGCAACAGGCAGCCCCAGGGCCTGAGGGCAGGCCTGAGGGCGGAGCCAGCGCTCCCAAGACCTGTGATGTGGAGATGGGAGACACAAGGACTTTTCCTGGGAACTCCCAGAGCAGGAACTCGGCCATTGAGGAGTTACTAATTAAAAGCCCACCAGATTATAACTGCAATAAAATGGGGGACAAAAAGTGGCAATTTATACTGTGCTTTAGAAAGCAGAGAGGAATCCTGACAGAAAAACCACCAACACTCTCATTTATTGAGATATTAAGCGTTGGTGCATCTCTTTTTAATTTCTAGACTTCCAGCAATTCTATGCCGTAGGATGAGAAAACTGAGGGGTCCGAGAGGGTCACACAACCTGCCCAGCACACACAGCTGACGCTCGGCAGCAGGGCCCAGGAGGACCCAGCAGAGCTGCAGAGAGGACACCATCAGACCCAGTGTGCTCGTGAGAAGATGGACATGGAAGACAACAAACACATCTCCAAAGACTTTAGGAGGAAAACACTACCACTATTTAGCATAAATACATAGGAAGATTAAATTTGGCTTTACATTATCTATTACAAGTGTACCTATCCTGACTTCAAAACATACCTGAAATATAGAAATCTGGGATTAGAAACACATAGGTGCACACACGCAACCTTGGAACTAAGCTTTCATTGTAATAAAAGGGTTTTGGTAGACACTGCAAAAATGCATCTATATATGTTCATATTACCCCTAAACCTTCTCCTGAGTAAAACGAGATGAGCTAGACTGCAGCCTCGGGTTTCTCCCAGGCAGATATTTCACAACATCCCACGATTCTGGAAGAGAAGTCACAAGCATACCTAGGGTATTGATGCGGTAGATAAACTCTTTGAAGACTTCCTTTTCCTGAAGAAACTCCACGGGGATCTCGGGAAGTGCTGTGCCAAAGTCCCCTCCAGGTGTGGGTGACCATCCGAGTTTCCACACCTGAGGACACAAAAAGGAAGGGAGATCACCCAGATCGAGTCCGGACAGCTACACCATGAGAGAGAGACACCGTTCCTCTGCTCCCAGGCTCCCTCCTTAGCCCGAATGCCTACAACACTTCTGAGAGCAGCTCACTGCCTCTCCTGCAGGACGCCTCAGGATCACTTTCTCCCCAATGTGTTTCCCACACCTGCTGACTCCGCCTCCTCACCCACAACCCAGGCCAGGTCTGGGCACCTTTCACCTCACATGCCAGCACCCCTCAGCCAGCCTGCCTGCTCAGGGCGGTAGGTTCTTTGCGGTAGAAGCTGGCAGCCTCCAACCTCAGGCAGGGAAAGTTGTAGAGAGGCCCCCTCGCCCACAGAACAACAGACAGGTGGTGTGCTATACTAAAAGCAATTCTCCCGTGAAATTCAGCACACATGTGAACACTTTTGGCACGCAGACACAGAAGCAGCCAGCCTATTTCTTCACCTTCATGGAAGGCTTGCTTGAGGCAGCCAACGCTTTGGTAGGTGCGGGACTGGCTACCCTTCCAGCCAGCCTGGCTGACAGGGACCTCCCCTGGATGTTGGGACAGAGAACTCGGCAGAGGCCCAGGCCAAGAGCCCTAGCCCAGACCCCCACAGCCAGTCTAGGCAAGGGCAGGGGCCTCTGTGGGGCTGCTGGCCAATCTGAACGCTTCAGTACCTCTCACTTCACAGGACACTGCGCCCCAAACCCCGGGGCCCATGGTCAGATAGAGGCACCTGCGGCCTCCAGGCCATGCCTTCCCAGGATGTTGCCGATGCTCTGCCTGGTGAGCGGGAGGACAGCTCAAACTCTTGCTTGAGTGGTTTAGTCTGTCACCTGGCCCATGCCTCAAGGCCTGCAGCTGCAGACACTAACCTTTGGGCGACGATAACTTTCTAGCTGCCTGTCCTGTCTCATCTCCCCCAACCCCTGCTCCCCCAAGTGCAGTAATAGTCTCAGAACTACCACCCACTGAACCCACAGCAACTCCTCCTGCCTGGGGAACACGCTGAGCTCCGTTCTAACTACACAAGGTGCCACTGACCTGCTTTCCAGCATGGCTCTTCCTCCTGCCTGCCAGTGGGCACTGGGCTTCAGAAACACCTGGCCGTTCCCAGCTTTACACCCGCTTCTGGCACTATCGTGCCCTGGGCTTTGTCTCCTAATGTCCCTTCATCTCGACAACCTCATTTCCCTGCCCCAGCAACACCCTCCTCATCGCTCAAGGTCCAACCAGCACAGCTTCCTTGGTAGGGACTTCTCCAGAATCTCTCTCATGCACACACACAGGCTGTGCTTACCCTTGCCAGCACAGCGCCTTCCAGGCGGAAACAATTGCCCTTGCTCTGGAAGTCTGATTTTCTCTCTGGGCTATCGCCTATCTACTGGTTTAAACCTGCTGTGTACAAGCTTTCTTTCCTGCTTGTGGTGGACCTTCTCTTGGGCAAGGAGTACATCTCACCATCTCACTTGATAAGCTGCGGTGGGAAATGATGCAACTTCAGTGGGGAGAGGGCATCCCGGTTCCTTACTGACCCTCATTGACCCTCACCCTCTTTAAGTTCTTTCTGTTACCCGAAACAAGAGTGCCTATGCTAAACTGATTCTGAAGACAACTACAAAAGAGGAGTTGCAAAAGTGGTGGTGTAGAAATACACGAATTATCTCCAGAGGTGAATACTTTTAAAGGAAACTATTCACCAAGGGGTATAATTTCCGGTCTATCATTGAACAAGTCAGCCTCACTACTTTGGAGTCACATCCAACATGAAGCATCTAGTAGTGGGAGATAAATGACGTAATGCCTTACCTCGTTTCACATCAAGCCTGAGAAACCAGAGAGGTGTCAGATTACCTGTAATGAGACATTCTTGCCGCAAAGAACACATCTAAACAGGAAGATTCTGTTCCGTTCCTCTGGCAATTCCCCTGACCAGGAGTTGCCTTCCCGTTCCTGTTTCATCCCCATCTCCTGCAAAGGCCACAAGCAGACTCACCAGCGGCGGGACACGCGTGTAGCTGTTGACCAGGGGTAAGCGGGCCAGGCTGACGATGATGTTCTTCAGCACGGCGGTGAGGAAGGCCGGCACGCTGCTGTTCCTCTCGTGGCCCAGGGCCAGCACTGACTGCAGAGATGCCACCATCTCTGCCACCATCTCACAAGCCGTGGTGACGTACCTGGGAGCTAAAGAAGCAACCAAGGTGAAGACAGGACTGTTCCGCCAAAGCGCACTCCAAACCTGCCTCTCCTCCTGATCTCCCACCCCAGGGGAAAGGCTGGACGCCACAGGCCACCTCCATGTCTCCTCCTTCCTCCACCTCATTCCCGTCTTGGGCTGGTCAGAGGGCCTGCAGACTTTACTTCCTTCACATCCACCTGAACCATGCACTTCTCTGCAGTTTCTACCAGGATTGTTGCAACCACCTTGACACTGGCTCCTGCCTCCAGCCTGTAGCCCCTCTCAGCCGCATCCTATGATGTAGCCAGAAGTGGCTTTCTAACACCCTAAAGCAATCGTGTGGCTCTTCAGCGAACACGGCCTTCAGGATGCTCCCCTGCCCTTCCTCTTTCTCTGGTTCTCCCAGAACCCTGTGCTTGTCCCTAAGCTGAGTCGTAAAGAACATGCTTTAACCTCCAGTTCAAGGTTTCCCACAGACCAGGGTCCTCCACAGGCTGGGTGTGGTGTCCTGACACATCAGCAGCTTTATCACTAGCACTCCTGAGACAGGATGATAAGGCAAACACCACACACCTACAAGCACCCTGGGCAGAGGCAGCAGCTCTTACTCCCTGTGGGGCTGCTATATTGTATGTGCTAAAAATGTACTTGGTAAATTGATAAATGTTTAGGATCTTGGCTGGATATACTCTATGGTGTAGTAGATTCAACTGTCCAGGTAACTTCCTAGTAAAGGGAAAGAATTCTTACTGGACTTAAAGAATCAAGCCCCAAGCTAAAAGAAATGAGGTTGCCTTAAATAATATTTAGTGGGAACTCTTTAAGAGGTGTCATCCTATCCTATCAAGGTGATTTAAAAACAAAAACAAAAACAAAAAAAACAGGCCACCAAGCTTCTTCCTCTGGCCAGGATGAAATTCATCAGCCTAAAGAGGGCCATGGAGAAGGAGCACAATTACATTGTGTTACACAAAAACCCAAACTAAAATACAATCCAGCCAGTGGCCTGGTATGCTCTAACTGAAATCCCTGAAATGACTGAAAACTTTTCAGAGCAATGGAAAGTCAAATTATAAATAAAACAAATGTTGACATTTATCGAGCACTTACTATAAGCCTGGTACTTACTTTAAGTACTTTACATGTATTAACTTATTAATCCTTAAAAAACCCTATAAAGTTAGTACTATTCTTATCCTCATTACAGAAGATCATGGTAAATAATCTGTTTATGGCCAAGCACGGATGTGGGCGCTTCACATACACCTCACGCAAAAACGTGAAATCACAAAATTGTAAACTAAGAGCTGGGATAGACCTGAGAGGTTCAAGATTAACGTGCAGAGAATAGGACCTCAGCTCTGTAATAAAACACTATTACACAATTACAAAAAGTTGACATGGGAACCAGAAGAAAAAAAATACTCTGCTTTTAAGACTAACCACAGGACAGCTCCACCCTGGGCTGGCCACAAATCTGGCAAAACCCCACAAAATGTTTATGGACTTGTTCTAAATAAGGCTTTTTAAGCCAACACAGCACAGAAAGACACCTGGTATTCCAAGTAGTGTCCCATGGAAAGAAGAGAAGCCAGAATCTCCAGGCGAGGGGTATGCTTCCCTGTGTTGTGGAGTAGGCTGCAAGCTGGATTCCAGGCAGACCTTCAGAGGTGGGCGCCCAGAGAGGCTAAACAGCTAAAGAGCCTGCATGTTCCAGTCAGCAGTGACAACAGCGAGGCACTTGGCCAAAAAGTTTTCCTCACAACCTTCCTTGCCGTCATTTTCATAATGAATTACCAACTTTAGAACCAGGAAGAATGACATAAAAAAATTTGGTACATGTCTAAGTCTAGACTAGGTTGAAATGATTTGGTTTGGTTCCTGCAGGACGGGCAAGGATTTTCCTTTAAAAATCTATTTACTCAGTCATCACTCAATAAATATTTGTTGATCACTTACTACATGCATTAGTTTCTGAGAACATAAAGGAGAACATATTCACTATCGTCAAATGGCTCAGAATACATTTCAAAAAGACACACAGAGCAGAAACTGCCGTGGAGTGTGGTAAGTGCTAAGATGGAAGGCAGAGGAGGGGGCTACAAGAGGAGGGGTGGAACCCCCTTCGGCAAGGAGGACGTAGATCAGAGAGGGCTTCCCTGGGAGTGCGACATCCCAGTCGCATTTGAAGGGTCAAAGATAGCATGAGCGGGCAGGCTTTCCAGGAGCACAAAGGTCGCATGCAGACAAGGTGCTAAAGCCCCCTGAGTTGAGGGAAAGCCTCAGAGCACAGGTACGTTAAAGCAAGCGTTTAAGGCTCTACAGTTACCCTGCAAGAGTCTCTTCTGAATGAATTTCACGCCTCCAAAGAGATGAAGGGAGAAAAAAATGGACCCTGAGACTTACTCTGTGCATTTGCATCTCCCTCACTGTCTCTGATGACCTGTGGAATGGTCATCTTTCTTTCTGGACTAAGAAGCTGGTCCCCAGGCTGTACTGCAACTGTAATTACAGAAGAACAAAAAGAATTTCCACACACTTTTACCATTCCTTTTTATTCAGATTTCTACATTTGTGTAGCTTCATTAAAATTCAAAGTGATAGACTATGTCAAGTGAGATACAGATGTCTTATAATCAATTTTAGACAAGTAGAAAATAGTAGACAACACTGAACTTCAGGTATCAGTACTTGGCTAATCTTAAAAATTACAAGGATTTGGACTTCCACATTCTGATTTCTAAATCCTTCCCGTCTCCTTTTTGCCATCTCTAACCCCGAAGGCTTTTATTAGACAGTTCATGATTCATTGTTGCTAAAAGCATCACAGTAACCCCAAGGAGCCTGGCTTTTAAATTCATCCTGGGATCGTCATTTTCAAATTGACTACAAATGCACAAATGAAAACAATTTAAACAATAAGACTTCAAAACACCACTCTATAATGTTTCATTTAAAAATAAAAAACTTCAAACGCCCTCTAGCATGTAAACTATAATGTCCCATTTTTAGAATGTTTTGGCTAATGACCCTCATGGAGAATATTATCCTTGAAAAGAATAAGTAATTTTTACTTTACAATATGTTATTATTACAATGCAGTATAGAAACAATTGTCTCAACTACAATAGAAAACAAGTAATCTTTTCAATCTTATTAACTAGAACCAGAGATCAAAGTTTTAAACAAAGGTAAGTTGCAACTCCAAAATCTAAACAAAATGACTACAAAATTAAATGCAAGTTAAATTCCAGTATGCAAGTTAAATTCCAGTGTATAGACGTCAAGATACTGGAGGTTGAAGAGAGGCTCATTCTAAGGCAAAGCCCAGATTTTATCCACCTCTCCATACCTCAAGTTCCTAACTTAGTACCTGGCAAACAGGAGACGCCAAATAAATGTCTGTGAACCACATCTGCTGAGCTGATTACTGGCTCAAGGGACAAAGGACAAGAAAACAAATGTGCTGGGTGTACTTGCTTACTGGCTTCCAGGATGAAGCGGACACAGTGGATGAGGGAGCAGGCCTGGGTCATGCAGTCGGTGGAGGAGACCAGGCCCCAGAGCTCTGGCAGCTGCAGAGCCAAACAGCAGCAGTCCAAGCCGGCCTGGAGGTCCAGACTCAGCGGGACCTGCTCATGGATTAAACGCCACGACAGGGCCTGAAAGAGAAGTATCACATTAACAAGCATTTGAACGCTTGTTTCCTGATGGATGCTTCCTACATGGGCAGCTGCACCAGAGCTGCAATCCAGAGCTGTGGTGGAACTGCTCGAAGCATCAAGAGGCCAGCAGCTGCACACGCCCTTGCCCCTCCTGAAAGGACTGCTCTGTCCTGCCTCTCCAGGCCATCCCCCCTCATTCCTTTATACTCCCCCAGTCCCACCCACTCCCCAAAGCTCCAGCTGGCTTGCACTCCAGGGCTCCTTTCTCTGCCAGAATCCCCACTGTAATCTGGCAGCCTCTTTGTCCTTCAAAATTCAGCTCTGTGGTTCCCCCCAGCAATCCTTCCTGGCCACATTAGATGCTCTCCCTCGGGGCTCCCCCAGCACCAGGCTGGCCTCTGTCACAGCCACAGAGGCTATAGTGGAGAACACGGGTTCTGGAGATAGCCAGGCCTGGGTTTAAATGCCAGGCTGGCTAAGTCCTTCCTGTCTGGGTGAATCTGGGCAAGTCACTTAAACTATCTGAGCCTTGCTTTCCTCATCTGTAAAATGGGGAAAGCAGAGCCCATCTCACAGGGATGTTATGAGACCCAAATAAGACAACGCATGTCAAGGATTTTGTCCTGCACACAGCAATTTAAATTGGCAGCTCTGTAACAATCTTTCTGGACTGTAACCCTATGCACACTTTCCAGCCTTCCCCACAAGTTGAAAACCTTTAGGGCAGGATCCCATCCCCATCTGGCACGGTCGAGGGCCCTCCTGGCTTGGGGTCAGTGCCTGTTCAGGTTTCCTGAACCGCTGCCTGAATGGCCCTCTGCCCTGCCCACCCTCGGTGTGGAGTGGCAGGAGAGCCTGGGCTGGGTCACCAGTGCGTGCCCTTGCGTAGGCACTGCCACTCAAGGAAGTAGGCCAGACTCCACTTCCCAAAGGGTTCTTGGGAAGGCACTGCCTCCACAAGCGGCACACAGTTTTTCTGGTAATTAAAAATGTTAGCATCAACTTAGTGTTCAGTCTCCCCATGGCTGAAATGTCCAGGTTTATGGCTCAGTTTAAAACATAAACTTCCCAGGTTATTTCTTTAAGGTTCTAAAATGAGGATCCACATTACATTTGTAGGGCTTCTTTTTTCCCAGAAAAAAATTTTTTAACAGATAGTGTGTCTTATAATCAAAGGCATCTTAAAATCAAGGAAATAATGTCACATACGAGTACACAGCATGAGTCCCCTACTCTATCTGGAAGATGATCCCCGAGGACTTTGTACTCATCTCTCCAGCTCCCTCTGCTTCTCTTACTGACACTTTCCCCCCTCCCCAGACACAGGGGGAGTGGAAAGGTGGTTGTGGCCTACATCCGAGCACTGGCTACTCAGTGTGAGTGTCCCGAGCTCCATAAAGCAGGGCCGATGCCTGCAGTCTTGGCAGCACCTGGGGAGCTGATAAGCTGGCTGCTGGAGATCCTGCTTTCACAGGAAGCTGCTGCACTCTCTCTTGTTCTGCACGCACCTCCCTGCCCCTACTTTCCCACCGCTGTGGGCTCCGCAGCTGCCTGGTTCTGCGCCTCCTACCTCCAGCGTCACCACCACGAACTTGATGGTGTCCCTCTCCTTCTCAGGAGGAAGGTGCAAGTGGCTAGGCAGTTGGGAGAGCACTGCCAGGTACTGCGCCAGGGCCCGGGCCAGCGTGGTCAGCGTGGGGTACAGCACAGCGTCCCCTGGAACACAAGGGCTTTGTGAGGAGATGTAACCGCCGCCAGCGTTAACTTTTAAAAGCAGTTAAGCAATTATTTGAGAATCTGATGAAAGCTGAACACAGCTTTCCTCAGAAGAGCGTATCTGCCCATGCCCGCTCCCATAACTGTGTGTTTCAAGCACTCCCATTCCCTTGAGACCCAGCCAAATATTCCTTAGGGGCCTGGACAAAGGACAAACACACAGAGAGAAAGGGAGAGCTAAGAACCCCAGCGCTGCTTCTCAATCACCTTTTAAAACGCTTTCTATTTGTTAGATCGACAGCATTTATGGTATATTTACTCCACGCAAAGCACTGTGCTGGGCTTTGCAACTGTGTTAAGAATAAAAGAAGTTTTTATTTTAATTACCAAACAGGTCATTCAGCTTGTTCCAGTAGGCTGAGGGCTCCACAGGAAGGAATGGCTGGAAAACTTGGTGGACAGGAGGAAGCTGCTGAACAAGGCTCGTCATGCGGTCCAGAGTGACCACACGGGCTGTTTCCAAAAGGTGGCTCTTCCGGCCCCCAGAGAGCTCAGTCACGCCTAAGCTTAAGCACGGAGCTAACAGGCTGAGGTTGAATTCCTGAAATCAGAGGATGGAGGTGAACTACAACAACACAAACGAGGGGCTTTCAGTCAGGCAAGAGGTGAGAGGATAATGCACACGTTCCTGGGGTGAGCAGATCAGTGTCCCGTAAGAAACAGTGCGAGGAGTGTTATCTCTGTCATAAGGAAGTGAAGGGTGCCATTTAAAGTACGCTCAGCAAAGTACACTTCTGCTCTCTTTTGGAGACTTAAATATTTTTTTCTTTTTGATTTGTTAAAAATTAAACAATATGAAAAAGTTTTAATTGATAAAAATACAATATTAAGACTAACGTGCCACCTGAGAAAGTTGAAAAACCAAATATTCCTAAAGTTTGAAAAAGAAAAATGATGTTCAAAAGCAGCTGAAATAAATCAAAGTAGCCATGTAAGTGCCAAAATTTAGGTTGGAAAAATTGCCTTTCATATCAGAATGTTTAAATTTGTATTGATGCAGTTTGTGTTTTGCCAACATTTTTTCTTAACCATTTAAGGATTTGGGGGGCGGGCAATTTCTCAGATAGAATCTCAATATTAGTTTAGCTAATATTGAGATAAGCATCAGTAATCAAGATTTAACCTTCCTGTTAATAGTAAATGGTTTTAAAGCTGTTAAAAAAGCTGCTTTAATTTAATTTGGCAAATTCAATAAATTAGCCATTCAGCAAATTTCTCATTCAGCAAATCAGCTTTCATTACATGGGTCTTAAGGTAAAATGAATTTTAGCAACTTGCTTTTTGGCCAGCGGTCCTGTTCTTCCTCAGTGTAGTCCTTATTTCCGAACTGATCAAGAATTAGTGCTTAGCTCACTCTGCTCCACCTGCATCCCTGAGGGCGCGCTGCAGCGGGCACTTGAGCCTGGCGGTCCTGTTCCAGTGGTTCTCTCCCACACCCGCACAGAGGCCCACCAGCTTCCCACTTGGTACCCAACACCAGCAGATTTAATCGACTCCTTGTTCTAGCAGGCCTGAGAAAGAGCCCTGCTAAGGCTACGGCTGAACAACACCTAAAAGGAAGCCCTCTTTTCTTCACCCCATCTGCCAACAGGGCTGAGAACAGGGACTTGGAGTCTCTGCACGGGCCTCCTGTGTACGTCCAGGGAGCAGGGAGAGGACCTTACTCCGTCCAGTGTGTGTGTGTGTGTGTGTGTGTGTATGCGTGTGTGAGGGGAGCAGACCTTACTACAGCTATTTGGGGGTCGGGGGTACCTTACTTCATCTCGAGGGGGTATTACTACATCCACTGTGGGGACAGGAGAGGAGCTTACTACTAAAGATGAATTCCCAAAACAATATGAACAAGTTTTTCCCTTCAACTTTTAAATTATGCATTATGATACCATTCCAAAGACCCTTCCCTAGATACCATGGAGAACAAATAATTAAGAATTGATCGTAACCTAAGAGCACATACACATTCTCTTCAAGTGCCTAAAAAGCTAATGAAACACAACTTGCTTCTTTTTGGATTCTAAGGCAGGGAAGGTGGTGGAACAATGCCCACCCACTGTCTAGCTCGTCTGCATTAAGGCAGAGGGGAGTGGCTGCACATGGTCACTAGAGCGTGTGACGGTGCAAAGAACCAAACCCACCGATGCGTGAGCACCAAGAGGCAGCCAGAGATTCCCCAGCCGCCTCCTGCACAAAACACTTACCGGGTTGGTCATGAGTGCACTCAGCTCACCAGGAGGAATGCGATTCACCAGCTCTGCACCTTCTAGCAGTGCAGAATCGGACTTCGTCCAACACTGGGATTTGACGAGACGTACGTACCAGTCCTGGAGAGAAGAAATAGGTGACTATTGGAGATGCACTGGGGCAGGGTGCTCAAGGGGTTTCAACTGTCCCAGGAGCAGCCGTTTCTCTGCCCACTGTCCCTCACGCCCTGTGGTTCCAGACCAAAGGACAAGGGCATCCTCCACTCTGGACACAAACACAGCTTTGGTAATACAAGGTCTGTGGTTGGAAGCAGGAGCAGGCTTGGGCTCACAGCTCACTACAGCACAGCACTAGCCTTTTCTAAATGAACTGCTACAAAAGCTGTGCCTTTGGACTTGCTGTTACGTGCCCAGGACAGCCTCTCCTCCTCCCCTTTCACCTGGTGAACTTCTAAGTGTCCTTCAAAACCCAGCCACAGCATTAAGGGTTCCTCCTGTGACCCCTCAGCCCCCCACAC
Organism: Tolypeutes matacus; assembly: GCA_026826555.1. Lineage (NCBI taxonomy): Eukaryota > Metazoa > Chordata > Mammalia > Cingulata > Chlamyphoridae > Tolypeutes > Tolypeutes matacus. The sequence goes on from JAKSZT010054446.1 coordinate 369,558, forward strand.
CTCCTCGTTTGGCATTATACCAATCACCCTCGATTGGGACTGCCTGCTTTCTTTATCTGTCGCCAGTGCCTGGGGTAAAGGAGGTGCTTGATAAACAGAGACTGAGAAAAAGGGCCCACATTTTTGCTATCCTATACATGGGCTATTGGCTTTTGAAATCAAATTTCAAACTGAACTCTCTCTCCAGGAACGTGCTACCTAGTGCCAATTCTCTTCCTGCCATGTCAAATTCAGTAAGAGAAAACAAAGGAAGCAATCTTATTTCCTCCGAGCTAGCTAGTCTTCCTGCAGAAGCTGGACAGCAAAGAGGGAAAACCCACTACATCAGCCAGCCCTTCAGCAGGCACCACAAGCAGCATGCAGGGCCCAGCACAGTCCGCAACTCTGAAGTGTGAGCATGAGGGCGATGACAACCAAGAGTGTCCTGGGAGCAGCAGAGTCACCACACGTTAGGAAAGCAGCCCAAGCCATCGCCTGTGCAGTGGCCAGGACGAGGAAGGCCACGCCAACCGCGTCCTAAGCCAGGCCACATGGCTGCCCCGGCCCCGCACATCCCACCGTGAGAGTTCCAGGTCAGCACTGACTTATTCACGGAACCCGTGAGAGCCCCAGGTGTCTCCGCCCACACCCCAACCAGAGTCACTGAAGGCTGGACTTGAGGCACCCGTGCTGAGCTCCTGCCGCCCCTTGGCTCCCCTCCCACGTGGAGAAAGGCCTGTCCCACAACATCCCTGGCACACGGTGTCTCTGAGTGAGCCCTGGGCAGCACACAGATGTGCAGACACTCACTTTGTTGGGATTCACCGTTTCCAGCGACATCTGCCCGTCCCCATCCAGGGGGTGGGAAGTGACTGGAGGAGAAGGACTGAGGGACTCTGGGACTGTGGAAAGACGGAACCTGTCCAGCAAGGAATACAGTCTTTGGTGTCTGAAATATAAACGCAAATGAAAATACAGCACCCTTTATTTTTTTAGGCTATGCAGACTAGGGTTCTAGAAACATACTAGATAAAGAAGACATATTAGTGGCTTCTTGGAGTAAGATGCACCTTGTTCAAAACTTTCTCTTCATGGCTATTTTCTCATCAGTGCACAAACAGGTCATGATGCAAATTCAGGCCTTAGTTCACCTTAAACAACCAGAGTTTATGCCCCAAAAATATTTTTCAGAAATTTCCTTTTTACTCAAACATTACAATAGGCAATATATGGCATAACAGTTAACAAAGGCATTCTTTATAAATGCAAACAGATCATCTATCTTAAGATCCAAGTCTGTGAAATCTCCTAACAATATACAATTTATACCAATTTTTGGCCATTTCATAAAAGAACCACCTCATCTGGCCCAAGGCATTTCTAACCCTCCTCATCTGAGCTGAATATTAGGTTGAGGGTCAAAAGCTAGACCTCACATCATCTGCTTTGGGTGTGACAACTTCATAATGCAAATTACAACATAACTCAGCTCTGCATACAGAAATACCATCCAGAATTATGTACTGCCCATCAAATGACGCCCCATCCCATTTAAAGACACCACCCACAAGCTACTTTTAAGATGGAAATCATAGTATAACACTTATATTCTCACTCACTCACTCATACACATACACACACACACACACACACACACGAATGCCCCCAAGGAGGATAAAAGGTCAAAGCTTCTCTCAATTTTTTGGCAATCATGGAAATATACTACATAATTGATACAATGATTTCTGATCAAGGCTTCTAAAAGACTTTGCAACAAAGTTTTAACGAGTTGCAGATACAATTCTTACATGCTAAGACTTGGATAACATCTTTCAGATTTACCACCTCTTACTTGACAATTAGATGATATGCTTTGCTTTTGCTAAGAAAAAGTTCATATTCCTTTTTGCCATGGGACAGTGAATACCTACTACCTGTCAAATATCCAATGAGAGTGCAAACATGTCTCCATTTATGCAAAAGATGTGATGGTGGCAGTTGGGTTTCACGTTCTGTAGAGTAAGGTGCCATTTCTCAGGGTTCAGAGAGGCTTTCTATTCAGTCTCTTACCACGGCTATCGACCTCTTGTCCTCTTGTGAACGTGTTCCCTTACAAATCCCAATTTCTATCCCCTGGGCCACCTTAAAGCAAGGAGCACCTGGATGTCCAGCATTACCTGGGCGCTAAGCCACTGCTCTGAAGGTACTCCTGAATTCTGTTCAATTCTTCCACTGGTAACTGAGACATGCTGCTCTGCAGTAAACAAAACACATCAGTGGGTATGCAACACACAATGAGCTGAAACAATCTCCTTGCTTAAAAAAAGGACCAGCGGTGACAGGTATGGCTCATTTTAGGAAAGGCAGACTAGAAGAAAATACACGACACACAGAGAATGACAAGCCTATATGTGTTATGCATGCTTCTCCCAGTAGCCTGTGAAGAATAGGCCTATGGAAAAGCAACCACTGATTGTTTTGCCAGCTTGGCTAAGGTTTCAATAGGAATCATTATCAATGTTTTTTCAGTACCTGCACATTTGCAGCCAAAAGCATCTCTACCCGGCGACAGGCGAGGGTGTCCACCATGCGAGCCAGCACGCGGAATGGGGTGCACAGAAGCCTGTCCACGTACAGCGTCAGCACCGCGCCCGACTGGCTGAGGTGGATCCCTTCCAGGCACTGAAGCGTCCTCTTCAGGGTGGTTGGCTAACGTTTGACAAGGAAAGAAAAAGCGCAGGTTATTTTGTCAACTGGAAATTAGCCTTCTAAAAATTCCAATAAACATCCTTTTAAAAAAAAATTATGGAAGATAAACTATGGTTGGCAGTAACTGGCAGCATGAAGACTTACGGTTGAAAGATTTTCACAACGAGATTGAATCGCCTGGATAAAAAGGCCACTAGCAGCAGAATTCCGATGAACGGCACTAATAAAATCCTGAACCGGAGGCTCATGGGATAGACTGATCAGATCTTGAATATGATTCACGATGAGCCACGTTAAGTGCTCTGAATCATGGAGGTTCTGACACTGAGGGAAAATACAATGAAAGATTCTCAAGTAGATAAAAAATATGAACGCCATAGAAAAGGCTGGAAGGGAAGACAAACTCCAAAGTATAATCCTCACTGAAAATACGTGGTATTTAGAACCCAGATAATTGACAGGCTAGGAAATTCAACTGGTGGATCTCACCACCTCCCCCCCAGGCACCCAGGCCCAGGCCATGTGACGTCAGACCCCATGGGTGGACAGGATACAGTGGCCCAGCTCCAAGAGGCTCGAGTTGACGGCCAAAGGGCAGAGGTTGAGAGGGACAGGTCCAGCCACTCTGGGGACAACTGACTGCCCACAGTGCCCTGGCCATGATTCAAGAGCAATACGGTTCCCACTGCGAAGCGCTGTCACGCACGAGCGGGAGGGACGCGCCCTGCCACAGCGCTCGGCTCTGCCAGACCTCAGTTTGGCCTGCTGAGTGGTGGTCTCCAGAGTTACTCGTTCTCCAGTATTGTAACAGGTCAGTGGGAAAAAAGAATTCGCTCTGCCACAGTTCTGACAGAATACCCAAATCCAAAAAATAAACAGACCCCACATTTCTTCACTTATAAAGAAACAAGAAATTTCCATTTTTTAAACATATATGCTGCCTTTTCACCTGAATTCATAATCCTTCTAGGCAGAAACTGTAAAGCTTTGTCAATTCCTTGACATCTGGTTAATGATTAATATTTTTTATTTGGGATCATTTGACAGTATGAACTTGGAAAATTAATATCCCTTTTGCTTATATTTATGTGAAAACCAGCATGATATAAATACATAAAACTATTTCTCAAAAGCAGAACAAAATAGAAAAAGTATTTAAACATCAAAAATGTAAAGCAAAAAATTATTTATAAATTGCTATCACAATTAAAAAAAAAACTTCTATAGTAGTAACTCCTTGTTCAGTTGAAGAAGTAAACTTCCCTTTCCGATTTAGAATGTTTAACAGTGTGACAGCATTATATACACAATCCCATGTTTCTATCAAAGAAACAGATGTTTTTATATAGATATGAAGAAAGTATTAAATCTAGACCAAAATGGAAGAGCAAGTAAAACAATTACAGGAGATTTTATTTTCCTCTGTTTACATATTTGATGCTTGTAAATTCTCTAGAGTAATTTCTTTTATCTGGCTACAAGTTATTTTTTTACTTATTATCAAAATTAAGTTTACTTGTATACAGACCAACCACAGGAAATATGATTCTGTATAAATGGTGCTTTATTTAACAGAATACCTATGAAGGAAAAAAAGCACACTTGATGTTTTTTTTTTTTTTTTTTTTAATCTATTTTAAAATGCTGCAATGGAAAAAGAAAGAAAAAAAATGTTGCAATGGGAAAAAAAAACATGCGCTTTTGAACATCTAACACCTTTTCTACAGATTAATTTTTTTTTTTTTTAAGTCAGAGCCCCCTTACAATCAACAGTCTTAGCTTGTTTTTGTTTTGTTTGCTTTTTAAAGGACTGAACCCAGGACCTTGTACATGCAAAGCAGGCACACAACCACTGAGTTACACCTACTCCGCTGGTTTTTTTAATTTTGTTTTTAATTCTGTAACAAAAACGCCCAGCATTATATCTGGCACAAGCAGTTACTTGATATTTGCTGAACAAATGATAGCTGATAAAGATACAGTGACTACAGGGCCAAGACTGGTTTCTAACGACTATTTCAGAAGAGGATAAAGCATTAGTTTGAGTGTCTTCCTTTGCGAGAGCGAGCAGAATGGTGGGGAGTCAGTCTGCTTTCAGACAGCCACACAAAGCAGCACCTACACAGGCTTTTCCAGCCTGCCCCCACCCCCAGCCTGACACGCATTTCCAAACTTACGACATAATCACAGAAAAGAACGAGCGCTCCTCTTCGTACTATTTCTCTGTTGCACATACCAAGTTTGGACACCACGTCAGAATCATCATCCTCCCCAGACATCTGAGGACTGAGTAACTTGGTGCTGGAAAGACTGTGTCTTCTAGAAGAAGCAAGAGATTGCATTTACAATACTTCCAGGATGATAGTGAGCTTATTTTCAAAATAGTGAAGATGATTATGTTTAATTCTAGTTCTAAAACAGGCAAGTTATTTTAAATATTGGCATATCAGAACGATGTATGTGTAATATGTACTCTAGTTTTCTATTCCTGGGCCATGATAAAAGCACATATGAAAAACTAAAGAAAAAAGAGGATATAACAGACAGAAAATTAAACGCTTGATTGGAAGGCAAAATTCACCATTATATAAAAGTTACACATTCAATCAACACTTTTACTTCAAAATTGAAAAATGAACTCACCCTGGCTATGTGTGATGATGTAGCAATTGCTTTGGAATTCCCCATTTTTAATATGACATGAAAACTTTTATTAAACTTTTGCATCTTCCTACTCAATCACCAATTAGACACTGCAATTTTAAACTTGTCCATAGTATATATTATGATGGGACATCTGCACTGGCTGTTTAAAAGCATTTCTGCAAAATTAATTCCCTATTAGTGAAGGTTATTTCACTTCATATTTACTTCTCACATTTTCCTTTTCACCTAAGTGGGAATTAGAAACTCAATTCTAACAAAAACACTTAAAATTAGAACCCAATTGTCCAGTCCCCAAAGTGCAGAAGTCATGATAGCCCCTCTGACTTCGGGGCTGAACTAGGACACTGTCCTCCCGTGACAGGAAGGGCCTGGGACATCATCTGCCGAGGCTCCGCTGAGACAGAGGCCACACGAAGGCAAGGATATTCTGAAACGTGTCAAGTTTTCCTGGAATGCATCAGGATTTAGAAGAGAACAGTTATAAAAAAATTCCCCAGATTTAAAATTTTTTTAAACTGCCGTTTTCCTTTCAGCGGCTAAATGGACAAAGCCAAGCATCCATCCATCCATCCATCCCTCCATCCAATGGGGTATTACTCAGCAATAACAAGGAATGACCCTATGATGTTTCAAATACAGGACGGTAAGTAAAAGCAGCCAGACTCAAAAGGCTACAGACTGTATGACTCCATTTACACAGCATTCTGGAACAGGCCAGACTATGGGGACAGAACACGGGTCAGGGGGTGCCAGGGGCTGGGGAGGATGGTGATTACAAAGGGACATGGGGGAATTTTTGAATTGATGGCACTCTTCCACATCTTGATTGTAGTACAAACTATTGTAAATTATAGTCAATTAAAAAAAAACCCAACACAACAAAAAATTTTAAAACTAAGAAAAACAAAATAAAAAAATAAAAAAACTGAGAAAAAATAAATTAGAAAAATAAAAAACCCAACCCAGAAAACCTGCCATTTCTTAATCAGCCACCCTGCCAACCCCAAAGTGATTTACATTCATTCTGAAATTTTGTGCTTTGTAGTAATATATAAGTAAACAGCCTCTGAAAGAGAAAAGGTAGAGCTTGCAATTCAAATATTGGCAGTACACATAAAGAAGGCCCAGTGTCAACCCAGATTTAGGCCCTCCCCATACCAGTGAGATGCTGCTGGGTACTGAAAGCACGTGAACGGGCCCGAGTCCAGGATGGCCGCACGTGTAGCCCTCAGGACGGGGGGCCAGGGAACTGACCACATGCTACTCACAACCACACCCCACCTACAGGGCTTTGGTCCATCTTTGCGACCCCATGATACCTCAAATGGTTCCTTGAGGTAAAACATTCCACGTGGAAAAAAGCAAGGAAGGATGAGACACGGCAGGACTGCAACAGAAATGAAGAAACAACACTGGCACACTGCGTCTCTCCTTCCTCCAATTTCCTCCTGGTTTCCACAGACCTGTCCAGCAGCTTTCTCTGCTCACGTGCTCCCCCAAACCCACCTACCCCCAAGAAGTAAAAATAAAAAAGCATATGCCCTGAAGGTGAGAGGCGAGGCCTTCCCATGCTGCGCCCACAGAGCATGGCACGCGGCTGGGTTCATGGAGCCTTCAATCACCTGCATCCCCGGCAGGCGCCGGCTGAGCCCTGGGATGTGCCAGGCACTGTCTGAGGCACTTGGGGTACCAGAACAGGGATCCCTGGTCTCACTGAGCTTTCCCTCTAGTGGGGAGACAGATACACGCCAAAACACAAAGGCTCCGCATCCACCATGTCAGTCACCTGTGACCCCCCACGCTGCTATACCGTTCTCATCTCGCAGAACTCTCAGTGGCGTTTGACCCGCTGACCCCCCCTTGCTCGTGGGTCCCGGGAAGTGGCACTCCCCTGTGCTCCTCCTCCCTCACTGGAAGCTTGAGAGCCGCAGGGCTCGGGCCTGAGACTGCTTCCCTTTCCTCTCACTCCCTTCGAGGTCCATCGCTGGCCTCCGGATGCCACCTGTAAACTGAGGACTCCCAAACTGACATCTGTGCAGACCTCACACCAAAGCTCTAAAACTGTGTTGACTCAGCATTTCCACTTGGTTTCTCACAAGCATCTCAAACTTCACACAGCCAAAACCAAATCTTAATATTCCCCCCATGCCAGAAGTGTTTATGGGCTTTTCTGTCTTCTCCTGGGTTGACAGCAATGCTGTCCTACCAGCTGCTCAGGCAGAAAGTCTTGACTTGGTCCAGAGTCCTCTCCCATCTGCTGGCAAGCCCCACTGCACATCCTGCAGTCCCCTCCCCTCATCTGTCCTCTCGGCCCATGCCACAGGCTGAAACAGGGCAAGCTCAGAGTGGGTTCACTCAGAGGAGAGCCTGCTGCTGCACCCTTGCCCCCTCAGCCTCTGCCCTCACCTGGGGCACACCGTGTGGGTCCCTTGTCCCCTGAAGGCTGCTGCTCCACCTGCCTGCCACAGACTCCTCAGATGCCCACACAGCCTACTCCTCCAGATCTTCAGTGCTTAACCCCCTGCCCAGGCCTGCCCCCCAGGTCTACCGTCTCCTGATACTCCCAGTCTCCCACCGTGCACTTTCCCGTAACGCTGTGAAACACCCTCGTGTTGCAGAAGTAGCTGTCTGTGAGTCTGTCCCCCACAACAGACTGTGAGGACCTCTGGGGCAGACATTTCAGTCCTGCGTTTTGAATGCCTACCACAAAACAGGCCCTTTCACGTTTGCTGAATCAATGATGTTTTATGATGAAAGGTGTTTGCATTTTTGTCACTTTGCTCATTTCCTAGGAAAGTGGTTAGCTAATATTACATTAACAACTCTTTGAAGAGAAGGTGAGAGTAAGAATCATGAATTACTTCTTGAAGCCACTGGGACTGCATGAAAGCATCTAAATGTCCAAAGCAGAGCTCCTTAGAAGGGTGAAGCACAGATGAAGAGCAGAAAAGGCAGAGAAATGACCTTTCTTCTGTTTGTAAGAAAGCGTGTGACAAATTGATTATGGAGCCTGGCCCGGGCATGAACGAGTCTCTCCCTCCCCGAGTGGCTGCGGGAGGCCCTGGTCGCTCTGTCCCCTGCATGGGCCGCGGAGCCATTGGGCGGATGCCCAGGGGGCCTCGGGAGGCGGAAATGGAGGCACTGGGAACGGATCCTGGGACCTCCGACGTGGGAGAGAGGCACCGAACTGCTTGAGCCATCTTAGCTCCCTGGACTCAGTGACCCTTGAGGATGTGGCTGCGGACTTCACCTTGGAGGAGCGGGCTTTGCTGGATCCTTCTCAGAGGAACCCGTACAGAGATGTGATGCTGGAAACGTTTGGGAACCTTTCCTCGATAGATGATGAGACTCAATTTAAAACCAATGGATCAGTTTCTCACCAGGATATGTTTGGGCAAAAGACGTGCAAGGAACAGATTGTAGCAAATCTCACAAGAAATGATCCCAGTGTTTGCATTTTAGGAAAAAAATGGCAGTATCTTAACATCGAAAATCAACACAAAAATCAGGCAAGACATCTATGAAATCATATGGGGGATGTTGTCTTTGAAAATGAAAGTGGAGAAACCTTGTGCAAGGTTCCGAATCTCCATCTGCACAAGAAAACTACTCCTGGAGTAAATCCATATGTATGCAGTTTGTGTGGAAAGGTCTTCATGCATCACTCCTCCCTTAAGTGGCACATCAGGTCTATTACTCAACGCAAAACACATGGATATCAGGGGTGTGGGAAGGTCTTCAGATGTGCGTCCTCCCTAAGATCCTATGTGATAATTCGCAGTGGAAAGAAACTGTATAAAAGCAAAGAATGTGGAAAAGAGTTCATTTATCCTGCATCCTTCAGAAGACACCTGGTAACCCACATTGGAGAGAAACGCTATGAAGGCGCTAGAGCACTCATAAAGGGTGTTCCACTTCTTTTTGCAGACATGAAAGAGTTCACACTGGAGAGGAGCCTTATCATTGTGAACAATGTGGAAAAGCCTTCAGTCATCACCATTCCTTTCGAAGACATTAAAGAACTCACACTGGAGAAAAACCCCATGAATGTCAGTTTTGTGGGAAAGCCTCCAGTTCACACGAGTCCTTCCAAGGCCACGTGAAAATGCATGATGGAGAGAAACCTTACGGATGTAATCAATGTGGTAAAGCCCTCAGCTGTCCAAGTTCACTTCGAAGACATGAAAGAGTTCACACTGGAGAGGAGCCTTATGAATGTAGGCATTGTGGGAAAGCCTTCCGTTGGCTCCTGTACTGTAAAGGACATGTGAGAATGCACACTGGGGAGAATACCAGTGAATGTAAACAATGGGGCAAAGCCTTCAGGAGACCTGCTTCTTGTCGAAGCCATGAAAGGACTCACACTGAAGAAAAGCCCTATGAATGCAATTATTGTGGGAGAGTCTTCCGTTGGCACACATCCCTTCAAGTTCATATTAAAACACACACTGGGGAGAAGCTATATAAATGTGAAAAGTGTGGGAAAGCTTTCAGTTGGTCCACATCCTTAAAAAAACCATGATAGAATCCACAGTGAAGAGAAACACTGTCAATGTACTCAATGTGGGAAAGGCTTCAAGCGGCTCTTATCCTTACAAAAACATGTGAAGGTGCACAATGGATAGAAACCATAGAAACGTGAAAAGTGTGGGAACGCCTTCAGTCAGCCCTCATCCTTACAGAAATGTATGAGAACTCATGCTGGAGGGAAGCCACATGAAAATAATGTGAGAAAGCCTAATGCCAATGAAATTATGTAGAATAGTCCCAAAAATTCACACCATGGCAGAAATAATTTTTCTGTAAATTGGTGGTCAGTGAAAAATTTCACTTGGTATTTGTTGGGCTTTTCTTATTGGCCTTGAGTAGCAGGAAGTGGATATCATTTACCAGTTATATATATTCTACCATTTCCTTACTAATAGGCCATTGGCATGCATTTGCAAATAGACAATTTTTGTCAAAGAGTATATTCTTATATGAGTTATTTTCATCTTTTGTCCTTTGCTCTTTGTCTTTGCTTCTGACCAGGATTTCAGTAATAGATTTCCAATTAAGAAGTGAGGCCTGCAGTATGACAAAGTCCAGAATTGGAGATGGCTCTCCTGGACTGCATTGTGTAACACACTATGAATAACATTGGGTAGTACATTTTCAAGAACTCAGTTTCTTTATGTTTCCATGACTGAGTTAACCAGTACTCTAACTTGCGTAAGATTTGGAAGGCAGAAGTGAAAACCGTTACTGAGATTTAGCCATCGTACAGGAGCAAGACAGCTGCACAGGCACACAGTGGACACCAGCTTCCAGTTCATTTTCCTGATTTCCTGCTCATCAAGGCCCCTCATTTCCTTGCCCATCAAGAGTATCCTCAAAACCAACACCAACTGCTTGACTTCCATTTTCTCAGAGGTGTACTCTTCCACAAAAATCTCCACTGGGCTCCACATGAATGATATATCTGAAGTTGCATTTTCCCGCACACCCTAATGTGTCTAGCAGGCCACTGATCTCAACTGTCACAGTTGGAAATATTAGTTTCTGAACCCTTCTATTTAGATTGTATTTGTATGGAAAGCACTGTATTCTGTTAACACTGCTAGTGGCTATATGTTCTTAATTCAACCAGACAAAGAAACCAGGTGGGAATTCATGCCTCAACTCCACGGTGGGTGACTGCTCTGAGCCAGCCCTTTCATGTGAGAAAAACCATCTTTGTCATATCAGCAGATCGTGGGTGGTTCCACCACTTGGCAGAATGTAGTATGTGTTCAGTCATTATGTTCGACCGTGTGTTTTAAAAAATAAACACACTTTTTTTGTAAAATAAAAGCTACTGTAGATGTTTCTTAAAAAAAAAAAAAAAAAAACAAAGATTATGGAGGAAATTTTGCAAGAATAGTAAAACTTTTTATTATGTAAATACTTTTTGTCAGATCAACTAAGAAACCAAACCAAATACTGTAGTCTCTGACCTTAAAAAGGCTGAGAAGAAACGGGCAACTCCCAGTTGTGCAGTTTATTTCCAGAGGAAATCCCCTGAAGGCTTTTCTAAGAGCATGGAACAATATCCTGCACCAAGTAAAAGTCATCGCACGCACGAGTCCTCCTCTGGCCTGAACACTCAGCAGTACAGGCGGAAAAAAGAAAAGGGAAAGCTGCAGCAGTGGCGGCCGAGAACCACTGGGCCAGGCATGCATTTGGCTGCAGATGCCCTCCCCAGCTCCTCTTCCCTACAAACACGGGCTACCGCTCACGGCCAACTCAACTTCCAGCCCTCAAAGTTGTGCCCAGCACAACTCCATCTTGGGTGTCCCCAATTCCTCAACTCCCCAGCCATCAGGTCTGGGGAAGGCTTGAGCCCCGCACTGGCCTTTCCAATAAGGCCATGCAGGGGACACGATGCGCACTCCCCGAGGACTCAGGACCTCGCTGCTCAAAGTGCACGTCATGGACAAGCGCCGCCGGCGTCACCTGGGAGCATGACAGAAAGGCAGGTTTTCAGGCCCCACCAGAGATTTGCTGAATCAGAATCTGTATTTCACAAAAGGCCCCAGTTGATCTGTATGCACACTTAAGTTTAAGAAGCACTGGCTAGAAGACAATGATTTTTTGTCTCCCAACTCTTAATGGCACTTTGTCAATATGACATCTTCAAAATGTTTGAAATAACCAAAGTATTTCAAATGTTTTCACTGGACTTGTTTCCACCAACCAAATTCTAAGCACTCTGAGGGCAGGAAACAGCTATTATTCTTCCTCTGCACATCCATGCCCAGCACAGAGCATATGTTTAGTAACACCTACTAATATTGGATTTTCTAGTTGACAGCAATGGATTGGCCAAACAAGATCCTATGACGGCACAGAACGCAGCCCGCCACAGTGAGGGAGAGGAGCTGCCCTCAGCCCTGACGGCCTGGCAGCTTTTATTTCTGCAGGCCCCTCTCCCCAGCATGGGTGCTGGAGCCTTACAGAAACACTGCCCTGAGCACTCAGCGGGCATACACGTGCAGATCTGAGCCAGTGAGCACTTAGAAACTGAGGCTTGAACCTGAAAACTTTTTGCAAAAAAAGGCTTACAATTAGACACTTAATGAATCTTTTTGAATGATTAACAAAAAAGGAATATCCAGGCAGTTCTAAAATTGTGCTGAATAATTTCTTCATTACCTAAGACTAGCCAGAAGCACATTTAACTCAGAATGCAGCTCAGACGCTGCAAAAGGCTTGGCACAGAACACAAGAACAATCCGTAAGATGGAACAGGGTCAAAGAACCTGTCACAGAAAATCCCACTTAAAAAACAGCTACTATTTGGAATGCCTTTAGGCAGACCACAATTTCCCCTACAATATGGAGCCCATAAATCAAAGACTGATATGCAGCAGAAATTTTACAAAGTCTCATGAGAAAGAAAATTAAAATGCTCTGATAGCGGTCAAATCTCAAAACACTGAAAATCTTAATTGTGAAAGACCCCACTGGCACGCGGGCGCTCACCTGGGCGTCTGCTGCACCTCAGACCACCAGCGGTAGTCGGTGTGGTTGGCGAGGAGCAGGATCTGGCACCAGAGCAGCACGAGGGGCGGGTGGGTGGGCATCATGGAGCGCACCTGCACGTTCAAGCTCTCCAGGGTATAGAAACTGCCATCAGGGCCATCGCTACTGAAGAGCCGTGTGGCGGCAGCTGTGATTCTCCGGAACATTCCTATAAACAAACCAAAAGCCCAGTCGACTGAGGGGAGAATATCTTTGTGGATCATTCGGCCCAGCAATAAAGATCTTAAATAAAAAGACACGTACACACCTCCTCCCTACACCTATGTAGAGAAAGCATTGGGCATTTAGACATTTTCACTTTTCTAAGTAAAAACTAATTTGCTGGTTTAATAGGTCAACCAAGAAAACTAACTTTCCTGCTCTCCAGCTCTGACTTCCCAGTGATGACACCCTCTGGAACACTTGAGCATTGCCCCATTCTCAAAAGCTCCAAGCCAACGGCCCTCACTTCCAGGCCACGAAGACCCAGATGCAGCCACACTCAGGAAGCCAGCAGATGCTCAGCCCTGCTTGAGCACATGCCCAGGGCAGGTGGGCGCCCCTCTCCACAGAGACACAACCACAGCCACACTGCTCACCGCCCCCACCTTCCTGCCATAACAGACAGAGACTCTGCCTGCTAAGAACTGAGGGGTAACTTCTGGGAAGATGGCGAACTAGTAAGACACGGGAATCTCTTCTCCAGAAAAATAGCTAGAGGACAGGCTGAAACAGCCCCAAAAAAGATCTTCTAGGGTTTAGGACAGCAGGTGAAGGCTGCACACCACCCAGAGGAGAGAGGGACAAGAGAGGGAAATCGCGAAGACAGAACCGTGAATTAGAACCAGCAGCGCCTGCTGCTGCCGGCACCCTCCCCCACACTCTTTAGAATTCTCGGGCCCCTGGGCCTGAGACTATAGACAAAGAAGGCTCCAGGGATCTACCATTCCAGGAAAGGGGAGAAAGAGGGACACAGCCTTAGGTTGACTCAGGTTCTGATCTGCAAATTTGGGCTGTGGAGCCCCACGGACCCTTCCACACCCCACGGACCTTTCCCCATGGTGGTTTGCCCTGGGAGCCTATGAAGGACTGGGGAAATCCGAACCTCACAATCTCCCTCTCTTCTAACCTGTACTAATTGTAGAGGACTCCAGAGGAGAGGGGAGAGAGAGCCTGGGGCTGACCCTGCTTTGGACTCCCAGGTTTGGTCTGCCCTGTCCCGAGAGCCCTTCCAGGCCGGGTGGGGCTGCGCCATTCTTTGCCTTGGAGCCTGCAAGGGGCTAAAGATACACAAACCTCCCAATCTCCTCCTCTACTAACAGGGACTGATTGTTGAGGACTCAGCAGGAAGTGGAAATATTTCCTAGCTGGGAAAAGGGGGGCGCTACGAGAGAAGTCTGGAGAACTGTCTCAGAAAGTTTGAATCACAGGGCTCCTAGCCCCCAGACAGGAAGCTCTATCACATTGATCTGGTCTGGGTCACAACAAATTGCTCCGACCAGGCATTTAATTGAGAGCTGCCAACCAGCGCCATCTCCTGGCAGATCAAGGAAGTGCACATAAGAAAATTAATAAGTAAGAGAGGCTTTTCCTGGCCTCTATAGCCTCCCTGCCCAAGGCCCTAGGAAACGACTCTACAACCAATTACTGGGTCCATGCTCAGTTTTGAGCAACCAGCAGAACAATCCTAACAATCAAGGTTGAGCCAAAAATCAAAGAGTGGTGGTAACTCACAGTCTCCTGTCACTAAATCCCTGTAAAAGAGAAAGAGATTGAGATCTGAATAAACTACATCCTAACTAGATGCCTAAACACCAGCAAAAAATTATGAGCCATACTAAGAAAATAGAAGACATGGCCCAAGAAAAGGAATACATCAAAGTTCCAGAAGAGATGCAGAATTTGAGAGAACTAATCGCGAGATGAGCACAAATTTCCAAAATCAAATCAATGAGATGAAAGACAATATAGTTAAAGTGATAAATGACATCAAGAAGACACTGAGCGAACTCAAAGAAGAATTTGAAATCCTGAGCAGAAAAGTAACGGAGTTCATGGGAATGAAAGACACAATAGGTGAGGTTAAAAACACATTTGAGAAATACAACAGGAGACTTGAAATGATAGAAGAAAGAATAAGTGATACCAAAGACAGAGCAGCTAAAATTGAAGAGAGAAAAGAACAGAGAGAGAAAAGAATGGAAAAATTGAACAGGGGCTCAGAGAGTTAAATGACAACACAGAACGCAACAACATATGTGTCATGGGAGTTCCAGAAGGGGAAGAGAAGGGAAAAGGGGCAGAAAGAGTATTTGAGGAAATAATAGTGAAAATTTTCCAACTCACAAAAGAAATGAACTTATATGTCCAAAAAGAATAAATCCAAATAGACCTACGCCATGACATATACGACTCAGAATGTCAAATGTAAAAGATAAAGAGAAAATTCTCAGAGCAGCAAGAGAGAAGCAAATGATCATGTACAAGGGACATCCAGTGAGACTTAGTGCAGATTTCTCTTCAGAAACCATGGAGGCGAGAAGACAGTGGTATGATACAATTAGGAAACTGAAAGAGAACAACTGCCAGCCAAGAATTCTTTATCCAACAAAACTGTCCTTCAAATATGAAGGTGAGTATAAAACATTCACAAACAAACAGAAACTAAGAGAGTTTGCAAAAAGGAATCCACCTTTGCAGGAAATATTAAAGGAAGCCTTAGAACCTGAAAGAAAAAGACAGGAGAGAGAGGCTTGGTGGAAGTAAATACTGCATTTAAAGTAATATTGAATGTGAATGGATTAAACTCCCCAATCAAAAGACACAGGCTGATAGAATGGATAAAAAAACATGAGCCATCCATATGTTGCTTACAAGAAACTCACCTCAGACCCAGGGATACAAACCGGCTGAATGTGAAAGGTTGGAAAAAGATACTCCAAGCAAATGGTAACCAGAAAAGAGTAGGAGTAGCTATACTAATATCAGACAAAACAGACTTTAAATGCAAAAAAGTTATAAGAGATACAGAAGGCCATTATATATTAATAAAAGGGACGACCCACCAGGAAGATATGACAGTCATAAATATCTATGCACCTAACCAGGGTGCTGCAAAATATATGAGACAAACTCTGGCAAAACTGAAGGGAGAAATAGATATTTCTACAATAATCGTTGGAGACTTCAACACCCCACTCATATCATTAGATACAAGTAGAAAGAAGATTAACAAGGAAACAGAGAACTTGAACAATATGATAAACAAATTAGACCTAACACATATACAGAACACTGCATCCAAACTCAGCGGGTTCTACATTCTTCTCAAGTGCCCATGGATCTTTCTCCAGGATAGACCACATGTTAGGTCACAATACAGCTCTCAATAAATATAAAAAGATTGAAATTATACAAAGCACCTTCTCAGTTCATAATGGAATGAAACTAGAAAACAATAATAGACAGGAAAAAAGTAAATTTGCAAATGTGTGGAGACTGAACAACACACTCCTAAATAATAGGTGGGTCAAAGAAGAAATTGCTAGTGAAATCAGTAAATATATTGAGACAAAGAAAATGAGAACACAACATATCAAAACTTATGGGATACAGCGAAGGCAGTCTTGAGGGGGAAATTTATAGCCCTAAATGCCTATATTAAAAAACAAGAAAGAACTAAACTCAAAGATTTAACTGTACAACTAGAGAAACTAGAAAAATTACAGCAAACCAATCCCAAAGCAAAAAGAAGGAAAGAAATAATAAAGATTAGAGCAGAAATAAATGAAAATGAGAACAGAAAAACAAATAGAGAAAATCAACAAAACCAAAAGCTGGTTCTTTGAGAAGATCAATAAAATTGACAAACCCCTCGCTAGACTAACAAAGAAAAAAAGAGAGAAGATACAAATAAATACAATCAGAAATGAAAAGGGGGAAGTTACAATTGACCTCACAGAAATAAAAAGAATCATAAGAGGATATTATGAGAAACTATATGGCAACAAACTAGACAACCTAGATGAAATGGACAAATTTCTAGAAATGCACAACCAACCTACACTGACCCTACAAGAAATACAAGAACTTAACAAACCAATCACAATTAAGGAGATTGAATCCATCATCAAAAATCTCCCAGCAAAGAAAAGTCCAGGACCAGATGACTTCACAGGTGAATTCTACCAAGCATTTTAAAAAGAATTAACACCAATCCTGTTTAAACTCTTCCAAAAAATTGGGGAGGAGGGAAAATTACCTAACACATTTTATGAAGCCAACATCACCCTAATACCAAAGCCAGATAAAGATAATGAAAAAAAAATTTAAAGGTATCCAAATAGAAAAAGAGGAAGTAAAACTCTCATTGTTTGCGATGACATGATCCTACTTAGAAAATTCGAAAGTATCCATGACAAAGCTACTCAAGCTAATAAATGAGTTTAGCAAAGTGGCAGGATACAAGATCAGCAAGCAAAAATCAGTAATGTTTTTGTACACTAGTACTGAACAACCTGAGGAGGAAATCAGGGGGAAAATTCCATTTTCAATAGCAACAAAAAGACTCAAATACCTAGGAGTCAATTTAACCAAAGAAGTACAGGACCTATAGGCAGAAAACTACAAAACAATGCTAAAATAAATTTAAAAAGACCTAAACAAATGGAAAGACATTCCGTGTTCATGGATTAGAAGAATAAATATTGTGAAGATGTCAATCTTACCCAAATTGATTTATAGATTCAATGCAATACCAATCAAAATCCCAACAGCTTACTTTACAGAATTAGAGAAGGCAATTACCAAATTCATCTGGAAGGGTAAGTGCACCTGAATAGCCAAAAGCATTCTAAAAAAGAAGAGCAATGTGGGAGGAATTTTGCTGCCTGACCTTGAAACATATTACAAAGCTACAGTGGTCAAAATAGCATGGTACTGGCATAAAGATAGACACATCGATCAGTGGAATAGAATTGAGAACCCAGAAATAAACCCTCACCTATACAGTCAACTGGTTTTTGACAAACCTACCAAGCCCACGTTAATGGGAAAAAACAGAACTGGTTTTGGGAGAACTGGATATCTATAACCAAAAGAATGAAAGAGGACCCCTATCTCACCCCCTATACAAGAATCAACTCAAAATGGATCAAAGATCTAAATATAAAAGCCAGGACCATAAAACTACTGGAAGAAAATATAGGGAAACATCTTCAAGACCTTGTAGTAGGTGGTAGTTTCATGGACCTTACAGCCAAAGCATGTGCAACTAAAGATAAAAATAGATATTGGGATCTCCTCAAAATTAAACACTGTTCCACCTCACAGGACTTTGTCAAAAGGGTGAAAAGACAGCCAATTCAATGGGAAAAAATATTTGGAAATCATATATCTGATAAGAGTTTAATATCCAGGATATATAAAGAGATGTTACAGCTCAACAATAAAAAGACAAACGACCCAACTAAAAAATGGGCGAAAGACGAATAGACATTTCTCCAAAGAAGAAATACAAATGGCAAAAAAACACATGAAGAAATGCTCAACATCACTCATGATTAGGGAAATGCAAATCAAAGCTACAGTTAGATTTCATTTCACACCTATCATAATGGCCACTATTAAAAAGACAGAGAACTACAAGTGTTGGAGAGGATGTGGAGAGACAGGAACACTTCTTCACTGTTGGTGGGAATGCAGGATGGTACAGCCACTGTGGAGGACTGTTTGGCAGTTCCTAAAGAAGTTGAATATAGACTTGCCACGTGACCCTGCAATACCACTACTGGGTATATACCCAGAAGAACTGAGAGCAGTGACACGAACAGACATCTGCACCCCAATGTGCATAGTGGCATTGTTCACGATTACTAAAAGTTGGAAACAACCCAGGTGTCCATCAACAGATGAATGGATAAACAAACTGTGGTCTATTCACACGATGGAATATTATGCAGCTGTAAGAAGAAATGAAGTCGTAAAGCATATAACAACATGGATGAACCTGGAGGACATTATGTTGAGCGAAGCAAGCCAGACACAAAAAGACAAATACTGTATGAATATGCTACTATGAACCAAATATATTGCATAACATATTGTTTGATTGAAAAAAAAAATTATATGTATCCATTACATTTAATTGAGAAATGTAAAAAACAAAAGAACCGAGGGGTAGAAACATGATGACATGGTGCCCCAGGCAGACAGAACAAGTGCACAGCTCCTGCACGTTCTCCAGCTGAAAGCAATGGGCAGGCTACGCGAGCTCTGGTCAACCGGCGGCCAGGCCGCCTCCGTGCTCCTGAGCCTCGGCACCTGGCTGAAGAGCCTCCCAGGACACCAGCCCAGCACTCTTGGCAGGGGCAGGCCTAGGTACACTCTGCCCACAAGATGCTCCAGAGCATCCTTCTCCAGGGCTTGGAAAACGTTCTGTCCAGGAAGAAATTATCTCACGTTAGCCCCTCTTTGGATAAGCACAAACTCTGCTCAGCAAGTGCCTCTCTCCACCTGAGAGGGCTTCACAAGGGTGGCCCTCAGCCTAAGGACACAGAGACGCGCACACGCCACAAAGCACAGCGGGGGACGCAGGGGCAGGGTTGATGAGACGTGGAGGGGAACACCTCCCTTCTCCCAACAGCTTGAGTCTCCTAACCTCACTGCAGGAAGGTCAAAACTTCTTTCTGACTTAAATTTCAGCACATCCCCAAACGGGAAAAATGAACAAGATAAAGACTTCCTCCCTATTACTTCTGATAAGGAAGAATTCCGAGTGGTTATGCTCGTCTCTGGCCACTGCTATCCCCTTGGTCCGCCTGTGGTTGCCTCGTGGTCAGCACTGCCCAGCCCGGCCCACCTGGTCCAGCCTTGTTCCTCCTCTGTTACTGCACAGGCTCCTCGTGAGATCCATGGGCAGGGGGAAAAGGCTCCTCTTGCCGTGAAGGAGCCCTGGAACCAGGCCAGGACGACACGGAGGGGCCCATCAGGATGGAGGCTTTATTGAACAGGTCAGAGGAGGCTGTGACTGGAGGTGTGCTTTAGATGATTAAAGCATCAGAGCAGGCTCTGGAATCAGACTGTCTGGTGCAAATCGATCCTCTGCCACTTATAACTTGGTGACCTTTGACTGACGTTACCTAGAGCCTCAGCTTCCTCAGCTGTAAAATGGAACTAAAAGCAGTACCTGCTTCACAGGTGGCAGTAAGGATTAAGGGATAAACTCAAGTGAGGTGCTTAGCACCGTGCCTGGTCCAGAGTGAACAAGTGACAATGGGGGCTGCTGCTGGAGCACTACTGGAAAGAGTTCAGGTGAATGATGGCAGACGTCAGGGGGCAGGGCCCAGGTGAAGGAGAGGTGTCAGTCGATGGGAGAGTCTATGATGACAGCAGGACCGCTCATGCAGACAGGGGAGCAGGGGAAGACGGCCCTGGGGCTTTGCACATCCCTAACAAGAAATGTTCACGTTAACAGGAACAGGAGGCCCTGGGGAAGGGGCAGCTGGGCTAGGAGGCAAGCTCCGTCATGAGCTTAAGTTTGAGGTGCTGGCTGGATGCCAAGGTGCACACCTGGACATCAGGTGGAAATGAGAATGGGGGGTGGTCATGCAGCCAGGACAGTCCGAGAGTCGCCCTGCAGACAACAACTGAGGTCGCCCAGGGAGGAGTCAGCCAAGGGAGAGGAGCGGGGCAGGCAGAGAGGAGAACAGAGAAGAGTCTAGGACAGAAGCCCAGGGAACAGACACACTTAAGAGGTGGAAGGAGGAGACCATAAGAGAGTGGAGAGAAGAGAGGCTTTCAAGGAAACGTGGGGAGCTCCACAGAATTAAGCTGGAGGGGTCCAGGGAGACAGGACGTTTTGAGAAGGCATTCTTGGTGATGACAAGAGGCAGACTGCTTTCAGTTTCTAAAACATTTAATTTGAAAAGTTGTGTAATGAAAGAGAGACCAGTAATTAGAACAACAGAACAAAGAAAGGGTTTGCTTGCTATTTTAAAAATTTTATACAGTGTTATTAGTGTAGCCACAGGCAAAAGAGAAGCAACTTCAGGTGAGAAAGGAAAGAAAGGTAACATTTTTTGCTACAATATGTGTGCGAAGAATATCTGATTACTAAATGAAAATTCAGTACACAAACCAAAAAGACGTGATTATGGCAATAGCAGATACACAAGAGGATGAAAAAGAAGGCGAAAGTACAAGGTTTAGTCTGGGGCAAAAAAGGGAAAAAAACAATTCTATTTCATCTGAGCAGGACACCAGGCGAGGGTGAGGAGGAGGAGGACGTGGCCGTGCTCGCACGGGGCAGACTACTGCTGGGGAAGGACACAGGGCAGGCTGGCAAAGCTTCAGAAAGACCCGCTGCGACCTGATCGGTGGTCCCGTGGCTGTGAACCCATCTGTAAAGGGGCCATTACTGGTAGGTGTGGCCAAACCGAAGGAGGGAGAGCCCTAATCCACACGGCCAGAAGCTGGATAAGCAGAGGGAAATCGGACACAGCCAAAAGTCAGTGCAGAATGGGAGGAGCCAATGCACGGAGAGAGCTGGCCCTGTGACGGAGGGCGCTGCAGGCTACGGAGGAAGCCAGCCCTGCCAGGACTGTGATGCCCCCAAAATGAGGGACGATGAACTCCTGATGCTGACGCCAACACACTGTGTGGTGTTTGTCACAGCAGCTCTGGTGAACAGACAGAGCCCTCCAGACCGGCCAGCTTCCTCGTGGCAGAACCTTGCCACACACCTGCTTGTCTTCCTCCTTCAAAGTGCTTCCTAGACTTCCGCCACCCTGGGATCTCCTGGATCTCATCCTTTGGCGCTGTCAGAGACGGCAAGCTGCCCACCAGCCTTACACACAGAATTGTTTGCGTGCCCCCCCTACACACAGTGTGCTGCTGGAAAGCAGTTACCCCACCAGGAACTAGCAGTTCCCAGGCCCCCTGTATGGGAGTGGGTGCTGTGACAAGACACATCAAAGAAACACGAGCAAAAGTGGGTAGGTCACTGACAGGCCAAGGCAGAAGCGCTCTCTACCGTCCCTTTCCTCTTCCTCCAACTGGACACAGAGGAGGCTGTGGCCCTGGGAGCCAGCAGCACCACAAGAAGGAAAGGCGCCCGGGGCCCTGAATCCCCGTGTGGACGAGAGCCCAGGCCCATCCTCACTGTGGCGTCACAACAAGAAATAAACTTCTCTGTGTCAGCCACGGAAACTGTGATATGTGTAACAGCCACCATCATTGCCATAACTGATCCAACAGCAAAGCCGAGTGCCTGGCAGGGATCATCTGTCTGCCACACAGGGCACGAAGGCAAGGCTACTGGATTGGACGGTGGCACAGGCAGTGTCCGGGCATGACTGGGGGGCGAGGGAGACCAGAAGACGTCTGGTGGGCTCGGAGAAGAGGAAGGGGCCCAGTGCCCAGAAAGAGTGGTGATAGTGAAGAAGGGAACGCTCAAGACAATGAGGACTGTGCTCAGAGAAGGAAATTTGAAGTCCAACTTGCAGCTCTCCTGACCCTGTCTTTGGGAAACTGAACAAGGAACTACTGAAAGGCACGCCGGCAGCCTCTTCAAGAGCAGGCAGGATGAGTGTGACGAGCTCAGGCTGGCAGACCGCCTGCCTGGGTTCTCAGGCCTGGTCCAGCACCCAGGCACACACGCTGCCTTGAGGCCCTGCAGCCCTGTGTCCTGAGCTACAATGTGGACACAAGAGAATCTACCCTCACACTCTGCACACAGCCAGGCCCACGGGAAGGGCTCCACTCCTCATCATCAAACCAAGCAGGAGCTCACATAACAGAAAGAGCAATGGGCAAGAAAAGACCTTGGGTGTTTGTTCTTGTTTTACCATGTGACTTTCCAGAGCCTAAACTGCCTTCCCGGTGAAAAGAAAACAGTTTGCTGAGTTGTTCTAAGGGTCAACGGCGATCACACAAGTAAAAGGTACCACATATCCAAAGAGAACACCCTACTCCCAGCATAACTACTAGCAGCCTTCATCCTTGCCTAAGCACAAATCTGGACCAACGAGTCAACTGTACTACTGTAGAAAGACTACTTTCTCTTTCTTCCAGTATTCCTACTTTGTACGTTATGTGGAAACACTGACCCTTTTGAAAGTATTGAGATGAGAGCGTCCACCTATGTGTCCTTCAAGCCGACCTCTGCTCTCTGTAAGAGAAGGGATGACTCATCTCACTGGGCCACCCAGAGGGAGGAAGAAGCAAGAGGGAGCCACAGGGCTGCCTTCGAGGTCTGTGCTCGGCCCTGCTCTGCTCCCACATGGCAAGCTCGCTAGCTCAGGACATGTTTCTTCATCCCCCACGACTGGGACCCAAAGGGCGGTGGGCAATGATTCCTGCTGCACCTGACCCCGGGAGAGCACCTGGTTGGTGGGCAGGGAAGAAGCATCAGACAGCGGTGAGCCAAGATAGGAGGGTTTCCAATTCGGCCATCCCGGTGGGGGAGAGGGAACAATAGATATTCCAAACACCGTACGCTGCAGGACAGTATCTTTGTCAGCCATTCTTTTATATGGGTTGAATCTAATACAGACAAGCAAGAGGGGCAGCAGAAAACCAGAAGTCAGACTATGTCCCGTTTTAAGAAATAATACCTGAAACAGACAAATTGAAAGGCCTCAGTTTTCAGTAGAGGGGTGGAAGTCAATGCCTTTGTTTAAACAAAGCATAAAGACAAATGACCAATTTTATATGCTAAATGCACCTTATTTATATGACAGTACAAGATGATCTACTTCAATTCTATCTTAAAACCTATCAAACACAGTAATTCTGCCACCTAGTGTCTTTAAAGGAAAAGCAGTCAAAATAAGCAAAGAGATAGAAATGGGCATTTAAATACACACACAGGGAAGCGGCTGTGGCTCAATCAGTAGGGCTCCCGTTTACCATATGGGAGGCCCCGGGTTCGGTTCCCGGGGCCTCCTGGTGAAGGCAAGCCCGCCCGCACGGCGTGGTTAGCTGACCCAGCGAGCACGAGCAGCAAGGGGGGGGGGGGATAAATGAATAAATAAATTTAAAAAAATCTTAAAAAAAAAAATAATAATAATAAATAAATAAATAAATACACACACAATTTACTTGTAAATGCTGAACCAGTTCAACAACATCCAAAGATGCTAGCAGCAAGACCCATGTGTCCTGATACCAAGCTCCGTGCTGTTTTCTCCATACACCAGCACTGCCTAACATGGTAACCACTAGCCACATGTAGCTGTTTAAATGCAAGTTTAAACTAATGAAATGTTGGAAAATGTAAAATTAGACTCCTAGGTCACAGTAGCCACATTTCAAGTACTCAGGAGCCACACATGGCCAGAGGCCACTGAACCTGTAGATGAGGACATCCCCGTCACTGCAGGAAGCACTGAGAGGCACTGTGGCAGACGCAAAAAGATGCTCCTTGATTTTGGAGAAAAGGAAGAGGGGCAGTGAGAGCAGCAGGTGAGGAAACACTGTGTGCTGCAGAGAAACCCCTGGGCGTGCCCAAGGGCACAGCGCACGCCACTTTCCTCCCAAGGAGGCCAAAGGCAGCCGGAGAGGTGCAGCAGTCTCCCTCTGGTGTCAGGCCCAAAGCAATACCCAGTACAATATTTCAATGGCCAACGTATTCATCAACAAGGCATAATTCCTTTCTCAACTTTAAATTTATTGCAGGGGGTCAGAGAAACACAAATCAAAAGACCTTAAAAAAGAAAAAAATAATAATTAATGTTCATAAATGAGAAAACTTTAAACTTGCGTCCATTATCAAAATTAAATTCCGGCCTCAACCCTGTGCCAAGGGGCTAGCAATGAGAGGAGCAGGCAGGAAGCTGCCCCTCTCCTTGACCTCCCAGGTCCGAGAGCGGCCTGCACCTCCCTGCGCCTTGGCTCTAAGCTGTTCTCTCAGCCTGGAATGCCCTCCTGGAAGGACGAGCCTCTGCTTGCACCTCAAGTCTTAGCTTCACAGTCACCCCTTGGAAAATCTGTCCCTTCCTAACTCCCCAGTGGTGATGATGTATTTGTTGTCTTCCCCACCAGCCAGTGTGCTCCACAGAGGCCCGTCGACTTTGCCCCACGTATGCTCAGAGCTGGCACAGTGGCTGGCTGCCTCTGTAAAAACTTGGTCAAAAGGATAAAGACCCAGAATGATTACTATCATTTGCGCTAAAGGTATATACTTAAAAACGTATTTTTGAAAATCTGTATGAAAGCAATACGTGCTCACATGATGTGAAAAGCCAACAGTTGAAGGCTTTGGGTTCCGAGAGCACCCAGCCCCATCAGTCCTCAAGCCACCACTTGTTATCGACTCTGTTGTCAGCTCTTCTGGTGCCTCCCACATTCTAACTGACAGGCCTTTCTCACGTGCAGCAGACTGTCAGCTACTGTGCCTGCTCCTCCTCCCTTCCTTTTGGCAAAGTAACCCCAGCCCTGAAAGTGTGCTACCCCATCTCCACCTGGCCCCAGGTGGCTGGGGCACCCAGGGCGGACGTGTGACTCGGGCGTTGACTCGTGAGAGCCAACCACACGCCCACTCCAGCCAGAGACCACCTTCCTGCCACGTGCAAGGAGCCAGCAGAGAATGAAGCCAACACACAAAGCAGCGCAGAGAGGTAGACGAGAGGATTTAAACCACAAGATCCAATCACACTGAAAGGCAGCAACTACCCCTGCGTTTTGCAGGAGCACAAACCAACGCAATCCTGCAGCGCAGTCAGGCTGGCCTGAACCACTACAGCTGAGGGACTTGCTCTTGACTTACAGACAAGAGACAACTTTAGATGTTACTCAGTTTACTTATACTACCTCCTACCAATCGAGTTCTGTTTTTAGTTCTACCTAGTTATCCTTATGGCCTCTTTTTGTTCCATCAACATTAAACATTATCACATAACTCCAAAAATGCAAGATGAGAATGTTGGTGCCCCTTCCAATCCAGCACCTCTTCCTCTACTTTCCACATTCCCAATTAACTTGGTTCGCTGGCTTTTATATTTCTCAGTGCTGAAAACATTTTCATTCTATTCTGTAACCGTAATTCAGTACTTAAGTCTTCTGTGTTTCATTCATATATTCACTCCAAAAGTGAAAAATCAAATAGCATTTCCATTATGTTAAACCTGTTCCCAACAAAGCCAAGAAGCCCAGAAGGATTACATTTCTTTTCTCTGGGTCCTCAGCCATGAGCCCTGTGCCATGTCAAGGTCTTCCAGGACATCAATTGCTGAAAATCAAGAAACATTTTGGTTTGAGTTGTATTTGGACCATGACTCTCTTGGTGTCTGTTTTTTATCTAGATATCAGAATTGCCTTTATTTTTCTTGCTGAGAGAAGAAAGATAACCCTGTGCCCTATCACCAATTCTTCCTGCTTCTTACTCATTTTATCTAAAGCAACGGATTCTTTTGGAAAGCCCCTCGGTCCTCCTGAAGTGCGACAGCCCTAGGAAGGACTGGTTGCTTCCTATGCTGCTGCACAGCCAGCAGCTCACCACTTCTCTCCTGGGCCCACTGTCCTTTTTTAATTCATTGTAAAGGTAACAAAAACAGCTCTGCCTTCCAAATCTTAAAACAGGAGGAAACATTCAGGTTTTTCACTTGAGCAAAACACCAGCCCTTCCACTTGGAGATCGCACAGAGCACAATGCAGGGCAGGGACCGGCGGGGGCTCCCTGGGGCCAAGCATGCCCGCTCACCTGACTTGAAGATGTGGATCAGGCACATGAGCAGGGTGCCCAGCTCCTGGCAGTAGAAAGTGTGCTGCTGCTCGCTCACCTCCACTCTCAGCTGTTTTGTAACGATGTCCTCTAGAAGAATGCCAACCAGCTGCAGCAGAAACCTTTGGAGAAAGGGAATGAGATTCAAGATCCGGGTCAGTTTGGGGCCTATCACAAGGCACTCATGTGAGGGCCAGAGGAAGTATAGGCAAGGCAAAAAGGATGTTCAAGTGGTCGGCTTTAACTCCGGGTTCAGTACTCTGCTTCTCTGAGCAGTGCTCTCCTTCCTTTCTAGGGTCCATCTGCAAAGGGTTGTTATGAAGAGAAGACTGACATGGCATTTTTCTAAGTTTTGGAAATGGTAAGGCATTACACACACCTAAGCTGATATTCTACTGCAGGAGCTTAATGTATCAACAATTTTAGCCTCTTGCTTAAATATAACACAGGCTTCTAAACACGGGGAGAGCCGCAGTCTCCCTACACTGAGCCTCACAACAAAAAGGTGCCAAGCAGCCTTACTGGGCTTATTTCCACGAATGACAGGTTCTCGCCCTTGATCACAAACTCGAAGGGCCGCTAAACTGCAGCTAGAGCAGACCTGGACACATGAAGTGTGTGGTTGAGCTCCACCTTAGCGAATGCCGAGTCCAGCAAAGGTGGATACATGCTTGTCTACGCAACAGCATTCACAGTCCCTGAAGGGAGATTCTTGTCCTCAAGGAGCTCCCAAACAATTTGTGAGGGAAGAGAAGATCTGATGCCACAGGTACACCAAGGGAAGCTCACCCAGCAGGGAGAAGAATTTTACTACTGACAGTGTTGAGAACTGCCAGCACGTGGCAAGAGTAAAAAGAAGACTAAGCTCTAGTGGGTTTCCTAACATCCTAAGTTCTCTGCACACAGTGCACCCTTATTGCCTGCACCCAGGAGAGACCACCACCACCACCACCACCCGTGGTACACCACAACTGCAGAGTCTTTGGCAGGAATACAAGACAGAAGGGGACAGAGCCATTGGAGAGGTACGGACCGAGGGTGACAGGCAAGGTGGGCTGATAAAAGAGGACAGACCCGACACACACTCTCTCGCCTGACTTGCCGAGACCTGAGGCCAGGCTGGAAGAGAACCGGGAGTGGTGCCAGACACAGGGACCACGGAGCACCAAAGACCTGACAGGCATGGGTGGGCTTAAGGCTGTAGGGAGACTCACACCTGGAAAATGTCTCTTCGGGCAAATGCTTCATCTGTTCCCCCTCACTGTGTTCCTCCAGTGCTGAATTACTGCCCCCTTCTCTTAACCTATTAATTATCGGACAGGAGATCAAATACGGAGAGAAGGAGAGCTCCTGGATGCGTGAAAGAACAATATCTTCAGTAGACTGGGAAATAAGGACCCTCAGGATGGCGAGAATTCCTGATATCCACAGCTGAACAGTGCTTACAGATACCTAAAGGGAAGGAAGCAAACAAGTTATAGCTAAAGAAAGAATATTCATTCTTTTCCTTATTCTGACCTCATGAAAGAAAACTGTCCCTATTTCGCCATCCTACCGGTAATTAATTCTCTGTATCACTGTGGCCTACAGACAAGCAGCACTGGCACCACCAGGGAACTCAAATACACTGGATCAGAGATTCTGGGGGTGGACCCAGCAATCCATGTTTTAACAAGCCTTCAAGGTGGTTCTGGTAAATCACTGCACTATACAGTCTTGAACCTAAAATGCAACTGTGGGGCGAGGTACTCACCATTGTACTTGGAGTAACAAACATGCTTCGTAACAGCATGTCCACAGGACGGAGGGATGAAGGGGCCAAAATTTCAAATAAAGTATTTAATACTCCAAGGGCTTCATGAGAATCAATATGCATCTGTTGCAATTAAACATCACAAAAGCATCCATGTAAGCCAACTTTACATTAACCAGGTCAGACATATCTCAGTCGTCCCATGTCATCACCCCCTTGCTTCAATACACTTGAAGTCTAATAGTGAACCAAGCTAACAATTTTTGGAAGAACAGTGCATCCCTGATGTTTTTTGACAATGGGCATCTTTCTGTTTAGATTTTATTATGTAAATAATACATCTTTCTGTAAAAGAGTCAAACAAAATACCAGAGCATGAACAAGGATCAGCAGGAATTGCCTCACCCTGGCACCATCATCATCGACATCCTGGGAAGCAGCCTGTCCAGCACCTCTTTACACTCACAATTTTTTCTGAACAGGATCAGGACATCACACACATTGTGTTTTTTGTAGTTTTTCCCCTCTTTCTACAACCCACCATCCCCACAACTCTATGCAACCCACCAATCAGTAACACATGTTAACAAATAGGTGCACACTCCTTTCTAATCCCCTCCATGTTCCTAGAACCATAAAACGCCATCCACATTTGTGGAGAGGTGTTGTCCTTGAGCTGTTTTGAAAAATTGTATTAAAAACATCCCTGCTTTTCTCACTTAACAATACCATGGAGAACTCCCAAGGCAACTGGCTATAAAATCAAATGTTACTTTTAATAGATGCAAAATATTCCAAGCTAACTCTGTACCACAATTTATTCAGCCATTCCCCAGCTGATGATGGGCACCACCCGTTTCCAGTTTTTGCCACTACTAACGTGTGCATACGTAGGAAACAATCCTGCAAAGACCTCCGGTATCTTTCAACGTGCAGACCTGACAAGGCCAGCACTGTGCTAAACCCTCACAACAAGGAGACAGTCATGAGGGGACCCGAGCTGCCATTAGTTACCGCGTCTGCCTGCGCCTGCACCCATACTCTGCCTTCTCTCAGGCTACCCTGGAAGAACCCACCATGCCCAAGGCAAAGGCCAACCACACCATTTATGCAACCGACACTGACCCTGGAGGCCAAGGTGGCAAACTCCTCTCTGTCCTGCACCACCACGTTCCCTCTATTTGCTTTTGTCCTTGGCATATGAACAGACCCTTACTGCTCCCAACTTGCACCCTCTATTGAGCCCTCTTCCTCTGTGGGCTAGTTCCCCACTTCTTAGTTCCCTCTTAGAGTAAAGCTCTTTCAAAGAGTCATCTACACTCCCGACTCCTCCCTTCCAGTTCTTTTGGGAGCACACTGCAGTCCAGTGTTTGTTCCTCTGGCTCACCAAAACTGCCTGCCAGGGACCTCCATGGTCCCAAATCCAAGGGCTGATTCTCAGGGTAGCCCACAGCTGCCCTTCCCTCCACCTTTTCCTCTGAGTGCCCTGGTGCTCCTTCTTGGGTTCCTTCATGGCTCATCCTTGCCTCTGGGACCTCTTGGCTACCACTATCCTCGGCTCAGGGCTCAGCCTTCTCCTCCCCTCTGGCAGTACTCCCTGCCTGCTGATCTCATCCAGTCTCACATTTTCATCCACCTCAGCTCACTCCTGAGAACTCCAGCCTGCCCGACCCTCCATGGGATGGCCAGTGGGCATCTCGGCTGAACCATCCAAACCAGGCTCTGCCCTTCTCCAGAAACCCACTTCTCCCAGTCTACCTCACATCAGTGAACCGCAGCTCCGCGGCTTCCTTGAAAGCACTCTCAGGCCCTTGCTCCCTCTTGCACCCCACATGTCAACCGTTAGCAACCTCACTGGTTCCCACCCACACTACGACAGCTCCTCACCACCCCCTGCCCCCACCCCACCACAGGTGGGTAGAGCAGCAGCCGCGTGGCCCGTCCCCTTGCTCTGCCTGCACTGGTCTGCCATCTGTTTGCAGCTCAGGGGCAGGAATGACCCCCGAGGCTCCCCACAGCCCTCCTTTGCAGCAGGCCCTGTGAAGGTTCCCCACTACCCTGCCCTTGGCCGTGAAGCCCCAGGCAGCCCGTGCCTTACCTCTGTGCCTACCCCAGCTCATTCTCCCTTCCGCTGACCCCAGCCTACTGGCCTCTCCGCTCCCTTTTGAGGATGATAGACATGGTCATGGCCCCTCCCACCCCCTACCCCCAGTCTCTGCTCTGTTTTCTCTGCCTGGAGAGCTTGTTGCCCAGACGTCTGCGAGGCTTGCTCCTCCACTTCCCATGCCTGTTCAGGGGTACCTTTCTCCTCATCTACTTAACAGTGCAACCCACGTCCTGATGCTGCCCACCTCCCCTCCTCTCCTTGCCTTTTCTGCAAAGTACTTATTACCACCTGCCATTTTAAACGTTTTATTAATTTATTTTCCTGTTGCCCATCTCCCCCTCCCCACCCCCACCCCTCAAAAAACACTTCCACCCTGAGAGGGCAAAGAATGGTATCTGCTCCATCGCCGGCACAGGGAGCAGTGCCTGGAATCCAGTGGGTACTCAACTGGCATCTTCTGAATGTCCCACATCCGTGGGCTTGCTCTCTGCAGGTTCTGGATTATGTGTTCCATGTACACTATATATCATCAAATTTTCACAGTAACAGAAATTGGGCCAGGCATTTGCAACACATTCAGGCCTTCGATCTCAACCTTCTCCAGACTGTGCATGTGATAAGTAATAGAAAGGAATAAAGCTAACAGTATTATTTTTAGAAATCTTTATCTATAGGCATGGAATCCATGACTGCATTAAAATACCAAACTTATCAATTTATTAAAACTTCTGTTTGTCAGAAACCAAGGCCCCCTTCCCTCTTTGTCTAGTGGTCTCAGTCAGCATGGGGGTGAAGCTATGAAGAAGGTATTAGAGTGCCTCAAAGATTTCATCAAATGCTAAGAATTATAAATGATTTTGTATTATCTGAAGTACTTGTTTTCTTAGCTTGGATAATCAAGATGAACAAGCATGTATCTCCTGACTCCATTTAAAATGCAAGCTAAAGCTCTGCCAGGCAGTTAGATTTCTGGAAGAACCGTCTTCAGCAAGTTACTGCTGCGCCACAAGGGCCCCACACCCTGGGTCCAGAGCTGCTGCTGTAAAGGGCACCCAGTTCAGTCCTCTGACACTTGCTGGCAGGGGTGGCTCCACCCCAGACGGCAGAGCCAGATAATTCCCTTCCACTGCATTTGGGGAAACAACTAATCATCCTTTTTGTATTACAGAAATTCTGACTAAATGATGGATAAGCGTTGAATAATTTTTTAAGTGGTAAGACAAAAAACACTAAAGATTTTTTAAAAATGCTCGATTTCCCAGAACGAAGAAGGCAGTATGGTAAGACAGTAAAGACTGGGTTTCAGGATCAGACCTGGATCCAACCCTGCCCACCACTGTCCAGCTACATGACTCTGGGTGGCCTCAGGAACACCTCTAAGCCTCGGCTTCCACACCTGTAAAGTACATAGACAACACCAACCCAGAGAGTCGTGTGAGAAAAAACGAAACTCCATTCACTTATGGAGAGAAGAATGGCATGGCGAACGACTGTCGCGGTAATCCACAGTGTGACTCTATGAAGATTTCCTGAGAAGCTGATCACAGCCACCCACTGCCTCACTCCTCTCTGAATGTGTCACAACCACCCCACGCCGACGAGCTGAGGCCACAGTGACAAACCTGCTGTCTAGCCAGCATCGGGAGGATCATGTCGGCGATCTGTCGAGACAACCGCTTCCACTTGTCTTCATTCTCCTTGTGACACTGCTGTAGGACGAGGATAAACATCTCCAAAACCTGAAACCAGCATTTTTGCACAATTACAGAGGCTCCTGGCCAAGAGCAACCTTTCCACTACTCATGGTCCATCTCTCACACTGATTCGGCTCCACCAATGGGCAGTTTCAGGCCTGTGTGGCTGATGCAGTTCCCACCCTGATATACAAAGTAGGGGGAAACAAGAAGGAAACGCAAGGGGGTTCCACATTTGCCAAAATCCTCGAGGGTGTGCACAGGTGGCAGGCTCTCGTTATCGCTCCAATGGAGTGTATGAGATTTCACCATCAGAGAAAAGGCACCATCGGAAAAGCAAACTTATACCCACCTTTGGCAAAATACACACGCAGCCCTGCAGGTGCTTACTACTTTTGTGTATGTTAATTTCAATTCTGTGGTTTTTGCAACAGTAATCTCCTCCTGAATAACACTTCGGTTCAAAAGGGCTATGCAAGGTCGAGCATGAGTTTATTAATGATAATGTATTCCCCAACGACGGTACTGAAAACCTGGAAAAGGCCAGTAACAGGGCTGGCCCACCACCTACTTTTGTAAATAAAGTTCTGCTGGAACAGAGCCACACCCATTCATGTACTTTTTGTCCATGGCAGCTTTCATGCTACAATGGCAGAGCTGAAAGCTGTGACAGAGACCGCGTGGCACGCCACACCAAAAATATTTACTATCTTGCCCTTTGCAGAAAAAGTGCCAATCCCTGGTCTATAATATACAATCGCTCCCAAGAAAATGCATACCCAACTGTATCATTCTCCCATAAAGCCTGCCCCAACTACCCCTTTTGACACCTGCCTTCTCTTGTCAAGGGACTTGTGCAGCACTTAATACTACACAAGAGAAATCTTCATTCAATTCCAGTAAAAGCCATGTCAACCAATCTGTATTTAATCACCTGGACAGGCCAGATGACATGAAAAGCATGTCCAGAACTCATTTCATGCATGGGGCTGAAAACTGTATCCCTTAACCCAGTTGCTTGTTCTCAAACCTCTTTACAGCAGTTGTACTTTCTTTCATAATTATATGATTTAATTAAATATTGCATAGGTTAATCAAAATATGAATGGAAGAAGAAAGTGCTGTTTTCTATTTTAAAAAGTTTATTGCTTTGTAAAGACTCAAAGACAAACAGCTAAAAAGAATTACCAAAGTAAGTGAGGGCTAGGCAACTAAGTTAAAAGAGAAATCATTTAAAAAGCTAGATTTCTGCACTCAGATTGCCTCAAAGTGCCTTTAAAGTCTTGCTTCACTTTAAGGAAAACAAAACCAAAACAATTCAAAGTAAAAAGACCTTGGCCCTACATCAAAATATTGGTAAATAAATGTAAAATTATAGCCTTTAGATTATTTCAGAGTCATATTGTTTTTAGAATTCTATCATTTTGACAGGCTTTATCAGTTAATTGGTTTAGGGTCCCTGTTTGGAAAGAGAGGGCCTATCCCATCTTTACTACCTTGAGGGGTCTCTTGACTGTGAGGGGTGAGTCAGATGGCCTCCCCAGACGGCTGTGTGCATGTTAAAGACAGGAACCTGCTCAATCTTCTGTTTCTCTGCCATCTCCCTAGCTCCCAGGAGAGCCTAGAGCATGCTCAAAATAATACTCAATGGGAAGCGGCTGTGGCTCAAACAGTAGGGCTCCTGTTTACCATGTGGGAGGCCCCGGGTTCGGTTCCCGGGGCCTCCTGGTGAGGGCGGGCCTGCCCGCACGGCGTGGTTGGCTGACCCGGCGAGCACAGGCAGCAAGGGGGGGGATAAATGAATAAATAAATAAAATTAAAAAAAAAATAATAATACTCAATGTTTAACAAATGGCGGGATGTGTGGATGTCCTTCTGCCTCTACAGGGATAATTAAAAGCATCAGTGACCATCACCATCCATTCCTCTTACCTGATGGTATGGGATGAGTCTTAGTAGCATCGACACCACCACTTCTTTTTGGGTTTCAAGCTCTTTTCCTGCATCAGCTTTATTTGTTCCTCTTAGTACGAAGAGGTCGTGGACAATGGGCTGCAGAGCCGGAATGGCTGGGAACATGAAGGACACACGAATAAGGTGTACCGCATGGAAACTTCAGGAAGACGACTCAACATTTCCAAAATATTCTCAAAAAATAAATAAAACCTTAATCTGTACTTGGATTATGATAAGAGCTAAATTAAAAGTTATCAACAAACAAAAGGAAGTATCGTGAAGTTGTTATACTATCAGGAAGGCCAAGGCTCTTCCTTTGAACACTTATTTGTTTGGTGAAGGCCTTTTGAAAACAGAAAACGAGTTTCTATGACATAACATCTGACATAACATCACTTTTGGGAAAAGGTGACACAAACACTAAATGGAAATTTTAAAAAGCAAACTTTCCAACTAACCAAAAATAGCAACATACCTGGCCTCATGCATAATCTACTTAAAGATTTAGCTGAAAAGACAATAAATGCTTCTTCAACAGAATACATTCAGTCATATTATCATTATATTTCTATGCTATTTTAAGTAATCTCACTCTCATTAGATAAAAGGGATTTTCCCCAAGTTTTCTCCTTATGCAAATGGCCATCAAAATAAGTTTTTTAGTCTAACACAACCACAATGAAGAAACCGTATAAGAAACAGTTCCACTATTTCCCTATCGTGCGACCAAGATTACTTGAAAATAATAGTCTCCAGGCCCACTGTCTGCCTCCCAGTAGAAAGTCCCAGAGTCGTTCGCCTCCCCGTTCAAGGACTGTTTTAAATACAGGCACCTTAGCTGCCCCCTCCCATGCATCATGTGCATTTCCAGTGACCTGAAGTCCGTATGGGTAAGTAATCTGTACTTTTGCTGAGACATGAATCTGAAGCATTTGTGAGGCCATGGGAAAGACGGATTCACTTGGCTAGTGTGAAAACCTAGATGGCAGCAAAGCACC
This sequence comes from Tolypeutes matacus, assembly GCA_026826555.1. NCBI lineage: Eukaryota > Metazoa > Chordata > Mammalia > Cingulata > Chlamyphoridae > Tolypeutes > Tolypeutes matacus. Next base: position 404,683 of record JAKSZT010054446.1, read on the forward strand.
TGCTTCTCCACACGGCTCGGCTCTCTGCTCTACTGCAGAGACACTTAATGGAGGACATTACATGTGTCAGTGTCAGTTTCACATCTGGGAATTTGCAACGGTCTAAGGATGCACACATGCCAAAGTTCAAAAGCCTACACTGTCACAAAGGAGTCAGACGGGAACGGGAAGGGAAATGTGGAGAGATCAGTTTAACAAGTTGAAAGACAGATTTACAGCTTATTTTTAAAAACACACAGTCTCGTTCCACAGGTTGAAAGGAAGCTGCTTTGGGAACTGACCATTTTCTATGGTCCACATTGAAGCTCCTATAACATAATCAAGCAAAACAGAAGGTCCTGAGTTAAGGTCAAACTATACCCTCCAATACCACTGGATAATAAAATCAAATGTCCTTACAATTGACTTATGAATGATTTATGACAAGATGGATTTTTAAAATTGTTGTTTCATACAGATAAGCAAGAATATTTGTGTTCACAAGCTGTCTGTACCTTAGACTATCTAATTGTTTCTTGCACTTAAAACTCCTAAGAGTAAAGAACGCGCGCGCTACTTTTTTAACATCTCCAAGCGCATATGTGTGCATATACACACACACTCAGAACACAAAGTGGAGAAGAGCTGTTAGCAGTTGGCAGTGGGTATGAGGAAAGACCGGCACTGTCGAGTACAGCATGATTACTGAAGGCCACGGTGAAAGGGCAGTCCCGTTACCATGTGTCACAGCCTTCCTCCCACTGGCCATGATGCCATCACAGAGCTGGATGATCTTAGGAATTCCAATGATCTGTTTTGAATGATAGCGTTCATAAGACAGCAATACCAAGAAGAAAAAGATGTTTGGAATAATTGCCTCTGATTCCCTGGGGACAGAAATATCCAGTTAGACACTTCCTTTTAAAATTAAGATACACAGTCAATATAAACATAAAATAACCCATGACTCAAGGTTAAAAGACAGAGAGAGAACATTAATATAAGGAGCCATCAACCTCGACCTGCCCCTGCATCTACACAGTGGGTCTGCCACCCATCACTTGGAGAGCTGACGGCTTGCAGGTTAGAGAAGGGCGTGTGGGAAAGCAGCCAGCAGCATCGGTGCACCAAAGGTGCAAGGTGCTTAGCACTCCCTCTGCCCCTTCACTCTTCAGCTGCGGAAACTGAGACTCAAAGGAGAAAAGGTAGCATGCCCACCATCACACAGCTAAGCTGTCACATGGCAGAACAAGAAACTGGGTCTCTAGATCCAAGAGACTCTCAGAAAACTTCCCTTCTGCACTTTGTTGCCTGAATTATTCATTAAGTACTTCAGAAACTAAAGACTTTTAATTTTTATTAATTATAAGTCTATAACTGGTATAGTGAGAAGTATTAAACTCTTAACATCTAGCCAGGAGAAGCTGCAATTAACATAAGTAAAGTGTATGATAATCATCGTTTACTAGACAATCATATCCAAAAAACGCTTTCTTTAAGATTCAAAAAGCCAGTGCTCCATCACATGAAATTCCGTTTAGCAATCAACCATAATTAAATGCTCTAAAAATGTAAAAGGAAAACTGATAGCACATGTAATAACCAGACACAAGACTACAGCTAAACAAGTCTTGAGATACTTAGTCATTATCTTTTAAGAGAAACAAAAATATGCATCATGTTAATCATATTTCCATTGAAAAAATATCTAGCAAAAATGCTTATCAATCCTTTAAAGTGAATGTTAATCATCGAAAATTACATGTAAGTACACAAAAGGACTAGAAATCTAAAATAACAAAATACTATTTACCTGAACTGGCCCACTTCGATGTATTCAAACTGTTTTAGCACAAATCCAATAAACACCTAAAGACAGGAAAATAAAAATTTCACATCAAGTAATAGGATTAAAATGTGCAAACTATATTACTTATAAAAACATCATGTTGACTTTTCTTCCTACTTATCTGTGTGTGTGTGTATATATATATTTTTTTGATGTGCCAGGGCCAGGGATTGAACCCGGAACCTTGTATGTGGGAAGCCGGTGCTCAACTACTAAAACCACATCAGCTCCCCTGAGTTGGTTTTTTTTTTTTTTTTTCATTTGTTTGCTTGTTGTTTTTGTTTTTAGGAGGCACCGGGGAATGAACCCAGGACCTTCCATGTGGGAAGTAGACACTCAACTGCTTGAGCCACATCCATTCCTGTGTGTGTGTGTGTGTTTTCATTTGTTTGCTTGTTGTTTTTAGGAGGCACCGGGGAACGAACCCAGGACCTTCCATGTGGGAAGCAGACACTCAACTGCTTGAGCCACATCCATTCGTGTGTGTGTGTGTGTGTGTGTGTGTGTAGTAGGTAGGACCTTCCATGTGGGAAGCAGACACTCAACTGCTTGAGCCACATCCATTCGTGTGTGTGTGTGTGTGTGTGTGTAGTAGGTACCAGGCCCAGGGATTGAACCCAGGACCTCATATGTGGTATGCCAGGACTCAACCACTTGAGCTACACTGGCTCACTGTGTATTTTTTTTTTCTTTTGTCCTCTGTGTATATTTTTCATAAGTTTCCTGACAGCAGTAAATTTGCGAGCATACAAGAACTCAAATTTATTCTGAAATCAGACTAGATAATTTCAGAACACTTCCCGAGATCCCTTTAAACAAGTTCACTGAACAATGACATGATACATGATTGGAAAAAATAAATAACACCAAGAGCCATCAGGCAGTACCCAAAACATATGGCTGGGGGTCTGATTCGTTCCAGTTAACAGCAAACCGAGAACACATATTTCCTGAAACTGGTTAAATAATAAGATGGTCAAGTGATGCATCTTCTCTCATCTCACCTACATTCAAGGGACCCAGTGCAAAGGTGGGGGCTGAAAGGTGGGGGTGTCTCTGGTGAACACAGGCAGTACTTTGGGATGAGACCACACCCACTCCATACCGCAGGGTAAAGCGCGGAGCTGCCACCCCACATTCTTCTCAAAGGCCCCCGGCATAATGCTAGACACACAGCTGGTGCTCAGTAAGTCACTGTTTACACTGAATTCGATGCTTTGCTTGTTCTTGTTTTCAATCCTTGTTTATAACAACTGTGATGGTACTTAAGTCTAAGAGCTAGAGGGAGACGGGACTGTGTGATGAAAGCAAATCATAACAAGCATGGGGCTCCCGTGCCCGAGCAAGAGCTGGCTGGGAGTTGGCACTGCCAGAATGAGCAGAAAGGGTGCTGGGACCCGTGGGGAACCAACATATACATACACAGACAAGCCTCTCTCAGGATTTAAGTATCAGATGGAGAGTTTAGAAAGACAGAAGAAAACAACAACGATTCAAGTTTTGAGAACAGGCTCCATGAAGAATGTCTAAAGAAGGAAGGAATTTAACCCACCTAACAATACTGTTCAGAGTGGGGAGCTGTTTATTTCCTTTGTCTACTAAAGTTGGCCCAAAAAGAGATCGTAGTCTGTATTTTCCAGATGAGAAAATCAGTTTCTACCTATGATGAGTAAGAATTGGGGAATTCTGAGGGAAAGGGAGCCCAGTGTGTGATGTGTTCCTAAACGGACACCCTGGTCTCCATCTGAGCTCCACTGCTGCCGGAACCTGGCCGCCTCCTTCTCGGCCACTGTACCTACCGCAGGGGACTCAGGCTTTTCTCCACCCAGCCTCCCTGTGTTAAGGGAAGGGGATGAAGTTTCCCCATCATCCTCCCATGAGTCCATTCCCTGAAGAGGAAAAAGCCCTTTTAGACCAATTTTCTTCTGCTACATTGAGTGAAAAAAGGAAGAGTGAAGATGCCAGGCACAGCAGAGCCCCAAGAAGGGCTGAGTGCCGGCTCTGCCCCTCCACACCTCTGGGAGGGTGCCATCCTCTCCCAATTCCACCTGTGAGGAACTCAGTATCTTTAACGTGTTTCCTCATTTCTCCTAAGGAAACAGAACCTTAAAGGTGAATAAATTTGCGGACAGTATGTCTAGGAAGAAATGGAGAATTGTAATATTTCTATTTCCCCCAATTTCCTATTGTATAGAAAAGCAGCCGAAGATCACAAGTCGACAATGACAGTCAAATTTTGAATACCTAAAAGCAATTTCACCTTTAGTGACTCTAGTTAAAATGAATCCCTCCCCCCGCCGGCCCCATTGAATCAATTTTATTTTCAATGAAATAGTTGATAAATAAGGCTTCTCAGGAACTAGAATCAATGTTTACATTTAATGCAATTTTAATACAAAGGCTCCTAAGCAATGTAACTATCATATTACAGCTGAACAGACTTCTCATAGACCAAGACTGCAGGGTAGGTCCTTTTTTTTTTTTTTTTTTTTACTAGTAGAGAAGTTGTGGGTTTACAGAAAATCATGCATAAAATTCAGGATTCCCATATACCACCCTATTATTAACAACCTGCACTGCTTGGTACACTTGTTAAGATTGATTAAAGCACATTTTCATAACTGTACTGTTAACTATAGTCCATGGTTTACTATTTGTTTTGTGCACAAATAGTGGATTATTTTAGAATGAATTTTTTTCAAAGAACTTGTATCAAGTGACATGACCTGCCCCCCTTTCTCACCTTGTACCAAAATCCCGTCCTACAGGAGCCCTGTGAGGATGACAAGGCAGCCCACGCCACGGGGGAGGACAGTGAGCTCAAGCACTGCGCAAGCTCAGGCAGCTCAAGGAACACAGCTGTGGTTCTTTTTAGATTACATTCCTTTCAAAAAGGCTAAGTTTGGATTGCTTGAAATTGTATATAAAAATTGATAATTTCTGTTTAAAATAAGTCTCTGGATTTTGTAAAAATGCCTCTCCCAAATAAATCTTAATTATATCTTACCATTTAAATTCAAACTTTGTTTGGAATGGGGGCAGGTGAATGGATGAGGGGAATGAGTGGTTGGGGAGAATCTATGACAACATCTATTGTTAAGGCCAACCCTAATGCAGTTATGCATAACAGACAAGGGGGAGTTGGGGGGAGGCGTCCATGCTCGCTGGGGGCCTGCTGTGTGCCAGGCATCTGCACGCAACTAGCTGCATGACACAGATATCAGCAGCAACTGGTTGGGGGAAATAAGTTTCACAGTTCTTTAAGGTGGATTTCAGTGTCTTTTAAAGCAGGGCTCTTCACCTTTTCTGTTCCACGACCCCTCTGCCAGTCAGGTGAAAGCCATGGACCCCTTACTAAGTCCACACTATATTGTGTGATATTTAATAAATATATCACAACCACACCAACACGTCGCCACAAGAATAATGTTTTTTTGAATTCCAATTCAAGCTCACGGACCCCTCGTTAAGAACCTCTGTTTTGGGAAGCGGCTGTGGCTCAATCAGTAGGGCTCCCGTTTACCATATGGGAGGCCCCGGGTTCGGTTCCCGGGGCCTCCTGGTGAAGGCAAGCCCGCCCGCACAGCGTGGTTAGCTGACCCAGTGAGCACAAGCAGCAAGGGGGGGATAAATGAATAAATAAATAAAATCTTTAAAAAAAAAAAGAACCTCTGTTTTAATTTTTATTTAATTGTGAACAGGTATGGTAGACGAAAGATTAAAAACAAAACAAAACAAAACAAAACAGTGACCAACCTGATCTGAATCCAGAAGACAGTAGTTAACCCGTAACTGTACCAGCTGTGCCAGCAAGTCTAACACCTGCTTCTGTAACTGCACAGATGTTGTCGTTGTGTACTGTTTTAAAGCTTTTATCACAAGAGGCTCAAATAAACGAATGTGATTATGAATAGCATTCTAGGAAAAAAAAAAAAAAGGGAAAGCTTGTGATTCTTCAAATAAAGGTCTCCAACAACCAGCATTTTCATTTCCAGCACGGACACCACCAGGTGTGCAGCTGCCTTCTCAAGCCACGGCTCACATTTACCTTGTCTGCCCGGGTCTTTGTGACGCTCGTGAGATTTGTTTTCAGTTGGGTTGATACTTTCTGGAGGACATCAAACCACCTGCAGATGGGGAAAGTGAGGACGGAAGAATGTACTTAATCTCCTACACTCAGATGTACTCTAACTCAAACTAATTTCATAGTCACAAAATCCATGCATGTCAGAGCCAAAAAGAACTTGAGCTAAGCTAAATGTAGAGTCTGCAGGTGACTGACAGCCATCAAATTTTGTCAACCATAGGGGCCAGCTGAAGATCGAGGTTTCCTCTACCACAGAAAACTCACTACTCGCCCAGTCTTTTAGTGGGACTGGAGAGAAATGTCTTGACCATTTGAAAGATCTGGTAATTTAGAAGATTTCCTTGACTTCTTTGGGGGGGAATACTTTAAAATGTTTACAAAAAGATGAAAGAAAAAAAAAAAAAAAAGAACCAAAAAAAATGTTTACATCAATTACATCCTTTTCTTTTTATTAGATATATATGAAGTTGCGAGACAGTAACATGTATGCACATACACACATACAAGCCTGCTTGTTTACTTATTTATACCCCATATTATTACACAGAGTATTTAAAGAAGCTTATTCCTGAGATTTGGGTATATAATGAGTATGTCACCAACATTAATGTAAAGCCGGGAACATGGGTATTTTCCCTGGGTCCTGACTGATATTTCAATTGTAGCTGTTTGAATCCACATAAGGAAAAACATAAGGAAAAACAAGGAATTCTATTATTGTTACTAAACAGAGCAGCAACTCAAATATCTGCTAATTAGTATGGTAATTTAAGAAACACCTACTGTATTCAGGAGATCACAAACATAAATTAAAGTGAAAAGATGCTTTTATCCATAAAACTTACATAATGATATATCCATGACTCTTTTATGCCCTTTAAATGCCTCTAAATGCAAAAACTACAGTGCTCCTGTGTCATGGTAAAGCTGTATTTTCACCTTAGTTATAGATCTGAAAAGTGCTACCAACACCTACCGCATTATACCATAAGGGAACATGCCATTTAATCAGCACCAGAAAGTAATAACGTGCTGACCCATGCTTAATCACAGTTCTTTGAACACAGTAGACTATTAGAAGATGGTGCCTCATTTTTTTTTTAAACATATTTAATCACGGCTTCCTCCTTCAAGACTCTACCAAAGAGAGCAGTACTGAGAGGACGAGAACAGAGGGACTGTTACCCTGAAGTGTCGTGCTCCGGCTCCGCCTGCACCATGTTTCTCAGGCTGGCGTCAGCTAAGGCCTGGGTGAAGTGGGTATACGGAGCCATGAAGCAGTAATGATACAAGCCTGGCCTCAGGCTGGAAGAGCCAAGGCGTTGAGCACGGCCTTGAGACTTGCTGGGGTTGGAGGATAAGCCATCAAACTGCGATGCCAAGTTTGTTCCAAAAAGAGTCTTCAACAGCTAGAATGAAAGAACTGAAGTCCTCAATCTTTGACTTAATATAGCATGAGCAACACTGCACGACTCTCTCATACAAACAGCAGCTCCAGCTACAAATAACTGGCTGTGTTACCAAAAATTCAGATTGTGATATTCCTGCTATAAACTGCTATGTACGCCTAGTGGGACTGCTGTTGTGAAATGAAGTGCCATCTATACCTTGAGTAAGAACAATGGGGCCCCAGCAGTTCCCCATTCCCCGTGATCTAAATGAGACAGCATTCCAAACAGTGAGGGGCACTAAGGCAATGTTAAGTAACAAGGGTCCAGCCAAGCTACCAACAGCCCCTGCCCTTTACAGAGGTGGCTCTTCTCTTTCAGAAGAGTGAGAGGTGGCACAGCGAGAGACAGAGGACCCACACTCCCACACAGCCACCGTGGCCTACATCATGGGGTGAACAGGGGAGGGCAGGTGGGACTGCCAGGCTGTTCTACCACTTCCTGCTGACCGTGCTACCAACACTACCTTCTTAACAAAAAGTTATCTGTCATCATGCCTAGACTGAAGGGTTTAAGAGACAAGTGCAGGAAACCACTTTTTTTCTTACCTGTTGGACACAAACAGTTGCCATCATTGGTTCTCGATTAAAGCAGGATTTCAGGTATCCTAGAATCTCTTCAACACACTATGGAAAGAATAAACAGTAAGGCATTAAAACAACTGACTCACAAATGATCTATCATTGTTTGGAATCCTAGACAGAAATCAGACAAAAGATAGCTTGTATTTAAATTGTATATAACTTAGTAAAAATCAGAGGAAAGTTATAATTTTCAACAGATCATTTTGAACAAAGACAGTACAAAGTACTGAAATCAAAGTAGACATATTTCAACCATTCCTTCATGCACATACACATTCATTTATTCATTTCTACATTCATTTGCTCACTCAACAAATATTTATTGTCTACTATGTGCTCAGCTCTTATTTTCAGCGCAGGAATTCAGAAGAGTGCAAAAGAGCAAGAGAAAAAAAAAAAAACCTCACATTTATAGGCATTATATTCAAGTGAACATAATTCATTTACTACAGAAGACTGTGTCATGAATGTGTGATTCACTACAAATTAGTCCCAAAAGTGCCTCAGCAATCTGCAAAAATGACCACAGTTTCCCAGACACTGAAGCTCAGGCCATAAGGGTCACTAATCCCTGAGGCACAGACAACAGACGAGGTGAGGCCTGCAAGCGCCCCACCTTAATGCCTTAAAAGTGTTTCCAGGCTGTGGTATGAGGAGGAGGAACACAGCAGAGTCTAGGGACTCCCTCAGTTGAGAAGGAGCCAAGAGTCCAGGGAAACCAAGAAAGCAGAACTGTAGGACACAGAACCAGAGAAAAGAGAGTTGCACACAGAGAGGCCCCCGGAGACCTGCAGAGGAGTATTCAGCAGAGTAATGAAGGATGCATGTGTGTGAGGAGACGACCCGAGGCCAGTGAAACCACCCAGAACCATCCAGAAGGAATAGAGGGAACCGTGCATGATGGTCACAGAGAGCTGGGAACAGCTGTCCACCAGCCAGAACGGAAAACCTCCATGATTCATGGGGCACTGGACAGAGTTCTCAACAAGGTCTTGCCTCAGCAGTGGTTAATAATTAGCCCTAGACTGAGCAACGCTCCGGCACATTTAACAAACCGTAAGTGCAAGACCTGGAAGAATCAAACTATTTCCAAGTAACTTCACTGCATCCCAGAGTAAAGTTCAAGAAGACTTGTAGGAATAGAAAAACATCCAGCACCCAATAAAGCAAAATTCACAATGTCTGGTATCCAATCACAGATTACAAGACATGCAAAGGAGAAGGAAAACAGGATCCGTAATGAGGAGAATAAGCAATTAGAAAAGACCAAGGGAAGCGGCTGTGGCTCAATCAGTAGGGATCCCGTTTACCATATGGGAGGCCCTGGGTTCGGTTCCCGGGGCCTCCTGGTGAAGGCAAGCCCACCCGCACGGCGTGGTTAGCTGACCCAGCGAGCACAAGCAGCAAGGGGGGGATAAATGAAGAAATAAATAAAATCTTTTAAAAAAAAAGAAAAGACCAAGAACTGACGCAGATATTTGCATTAGTAGAGAAAGACATTAAAATAGTTATTATAAGTGGATTCCATATGTCCAAAAAGGGAAGTAGAGAAGTAGAAGATACATTAAAAAAAAAGAAGATCCAAATTGAACTTCTAGAGATGAAAACAACAACATCAGTGATTAAAAATACACTGGATAGGACTAAAGGCAGATAAGACATTATAGAGAAAAGATTAGCAACTTGAAAATACAGCAAAAGAACCCAAACTAAATGAAACAGAGATAAAGAATCAAAATCACCAAAAAGAGCATCAGTGAGTTTTGGGAAAATTTCAAGCAACCCAATATACAAGTAATTGGAATCCCCATAGGAGGGGAGAAAAAAGGAGGAGATATTTGAAGAAATAATGACCAAAAATTTTCCAAGCCTGAAGAAAACTATATAAAGCCAGAGATCCAATAAACTTAACAAACCCCAAGCGCAAGAAACATGAAGAAGTGCGAGTATTCTCACTGTCCTGATTTTGTGATTATCAGGGTAGGCCAAATATTCGCTATATTAGAAACCATGGCCTGCTCGCCCCGCTGCTGGCGCTGGCGTGCTTGGCGGTGCTGGCGCCGCCGGTGCGGGGTCGGGCCGGCCTGGCAGGTCCGGATTGGGACACGGCCGCGCGGGTGCCGCCGCTGCCGCCCCGCGAGGACGCGGCGCGCATGGCCCGCTTCGTGACGCACATCTGCGACTGGGGCGCGCTGGGCACCCTCTCCACGGTGGAGGCGGTGCGCGGGCGGCCCTTCGCCAATGTCTTCTCGCTCAGCGACGGGCCCCCCGGCGCGGGCAGCGGCGTGCCCTACTTCTACCTGAGCCCCTTGCAGCTCTCCGTGGGCGACCTGCAGGAGAATCCAAATGCTACACTGACAGTGTCTTTGGCACAGACTAACTTCTGCAGGACACGTGGATTTGATCCCCAGAGCCGCCTTTGTTCTCACATAATACTGTCAGGAACTGTTACAAAGGTGAATGAAACAGAAATGGACTTTGCAGAGAAATCCCTGTTCACGCGACACCCTGAGGTGAAAACCTGGCCTTCCAGCCATAAGTGGTTCTTTGCTAAGCTGAGTCTAACCAACATCTGGGTCCTGGACTACTTTGGTGGAGCAAAAGTAGTGACACCTGAAGAATATTTTAATGTTACATTTCAGTGAAGCAGAGTATGGTGAATTTAATCACGTGTGAAGTTTCTTGGGATGGCTCTTAACGTTTCTGTATGGAAAGTTTCCCAGATTGGCCAGTTTTCTTGTTTGTTTGCTTGCTTGCTTGTTTACAGAACAGAGTTGGACTGTTATTGGATTTCTTGGAGAAGATATATATGTATTTTGAAGCCATTTTCTTAGAGAAATCTTTCATTCTGATTAGAGAGTCTGGTTCCATCAATTCCAATGATTTTCCCAATAGTGCTCCTTGAAGAGGAGCCGGTACCAGATTAAGATTGCCTGCTGGCATTTGAAGGTGCCTGAGCATATGTTCTTTAATCCTGGAAGCCGCTTAGCTCTGGGAGAGTGCATCCCTCACCCCCTTCAGGCAGCCCTCAGGCTGCCTCGGAGAGGGTGCCTGAGCCTGGGGCATAGTGGTTGGCCCATATCACAGTGAGCCTGTGCCTGTATAAATCTTGCCAAAGACAACAGTGAAATGCAAGTGGTCAATTTATGTCTGAGGATCCTGGTTATTGTTGAGTCAACACAGGGCAAAATTGTGTTTTTGACAAAAAACTTTAAAACTTTAAAAATAATCTAACACGATAATTACCTAGAACAAAGGAACTTTTCCTGACTTTGGTTTCCCCACCTATGTATTTCTTTTCCTGTATAATCGGTCTCCATTCAGAATACAAACACACACACGTGCATGTTATTTTTTCAGACCCAAAATGGAATTGTGAAAGACAGAAAAGGAAAGGAATTTTGGGAATACATTGTTTCTGGGCTTCTTTTATAGGTAGAGTTAACCCAGACCTGGACCAGCTGCCATCACGGCCACCTGCGCCCAGCCACTTTGTAGCTTTCTTAATACCCCTACTCCCAACAATGACCTTTAGCTTCTTTGATTGCTCCAAATCTCTAAATGGCCACTATGTCGCTAGTACGTAAAGCAGGTCATCAGAAGGAAGATAATATGGAATTTTAAAATAACATCTCTTCAGAAAAGAAGACACTAGTTTTATTACCAATATACATGATTTCAGAAGATGATTCAAGATTCCTTAAAGAGGTGTATCAGGGATCAAGCCACTGATTCTTGAACAGCTAAAAGAAAGGAAGTTAAATATGAGTTGTTATGTTTGTAAACTACAAAACTAAACTGAAACCCAACAAACTGCTTCTGCTTGAGAAAAATGATTTATATTAAATTTGTAAGATTGGTTTCTTGGTCAAATCATCAAATTAAAAGCATTATTTTGAAAAAAAAAAAAGAAACCATGCATGTGTCCCCAGACCTAGTTTTTCTCCCTAGGGCTGGTTTTTAGACTGCTGGTGATAAACTAAGCCTGATTTATTATATGACCATCCTGATTGGGAAAAGACTGTAACTTTGGGTATCTTTGGTCAACCTTAACAGATATAGCAGGGGGACGGATGTGGCTCGGGTGGTTGGGCGTCTGTCTCCCATGTGGAGGGACCTGGGTTCAATCTCCAGGACCTCCCGGTAAAAATAAAGAGAAATATAGAAGGTGCGTGGGCCAGCAGGCTCTGTGCACGGGTGAGCCACCAGGCCCTGTCTGCGGGTGCGCCGCTAGGCCCCACCTGAGCCGTCAGGCCCGTCCACTGGTGTGCCATCAGGCTCCAACGTGGGTGCACCTCCAGGCCCCGCGAGCCATGCAGCAAGATGATGTTAACAGGACAGTGACACAAGGGAGAGCCAAGACGAGATGCACTGAAAAATCAGGAACTAAGGTGGCGCAGGCAGTACGACACCTCTCTCCCACATTGGAGATTCCGTGGATCGAATCCCAGTGAAGACAGGAGGAGAAGGATGAGAAGAGAGGGCGGGAAACAGACACAGAGAATTGCCCAGCGAATGGACACAAAACAGCAAAAATGGGGGGTGGGGTGGGTGGGGGGAGGATACAAGTAAATAAATAAATAAATCCTTAAAAAAAAAAAAAAAAGGAAAAGAAACATGAAGAAAACTACACCAAGGTACATTATAATCAAATTACTCAAAACCAGCATGTTTAAAAATTGCGAGCGAAAATATATGATATACAACAATGAGGAGCAACGTGGAAAAATTTGTAAAATGAAATGCCAAAACAAACACAAAATATATTACAGTTACATAAAAACCAACTATGGAAACCAGGTTTAGAAAAGAAGAAAAATAAAACAATTATTTGTCAAAAATATGGATTGCTAAGTGATTTTTAAATTTCATACCCAGTGTTGGTATTTAGAAAAACAAAGCGACTGCACTAAGGAGACTCCTGCACAAAGTAGTCACGTGCAAAGAGCAGCAAAGAAAGCTTCTTCCATCCCACACAGTCTTGTTTAAAAGAGCAGGAATAAAACTCAGCAGGTAAGCAGGAGCAACTCCAAAGCAGGTACCAAGGAATATACACAAAAGTCAAAACTGAGAATTAAAATGGGCCTTTAATGAAATAGCAAAAATGAAAAACTTTAAAAATAGAAAAGTAGAGATGAAAATAACTACCTTTATCTATAAACAGACAAGAAGATAAGACTCTGCATTACCCAGGCTTGTCAGAGATACCGTTTTTATATATACCTTAAAAAGAAGGAAATCTAATCATTTCCCTGATTTCACAATTACAAAAAACTAAGTAACGCCAATCTTGATTAAATCAAGAACAGTGAATTATTAACTTTTATATATCTGGATAAACATAGCATCTTATAATTCCCTGATTTAGAAACTATAAAACTCACTGTTACTGCAACTCATTTCTCTATGTGTGTGATATTCAAAATAACAAGGTAAAAAAATTGAAACTACACACACAAGCAGACAAAATGTACAAAAACAACAAATTTTAAGGTTATTTTTAGTCCCATTAATTGCAAGGAAAAGGAACATTTTATTATTTTAAAAATCCCACATAGATGGCTTCTATTTCAGTATATCTAACATCCACATTTAAATGACATTATATAAAAAAAAAAAAAAAGGCATTATACTCTCTACTTTACTAAAGTGTTATACATACACAGACCCCAGCTCTTGAAGACCTTTTAGAGAGCTATGATTGCGGGAAAGAGCAGCAGATGTGGACAGTAGGTGGCTCTGCCGCCCACTCATCTGGCCTTGGGAAGGCCGCGTCCTTCAGCCTCCACTCACAGTGAACCTGGGCTAAGAGCAGCCCCTCACAGCATGGCTGCAGGAGAAGTGAGACACTGCATACGGAAGCGCCCCACTAACTGTAACAAAAGCACCTCCCATTCATTCAGCCAATTTCACTGAATGCCTGTGATCTGCCGGGCAACGCTGGGGGCACCATATAGAATGGCGAGTTTGATGATGATATGGGTCAAAGAGAAAGAGAACAGAAGATATGGGGAGAACCAGGGAGGGCCTCATCCAAAAGGTGACATAACCACAAACTTTTAAAACTTTCACCATAATAAGAAAATAATATACAACCATTAAGAATGACAAGTGTAGGTGCTAAATTGATATATCGGAAAAGGTTAATGGAATAATTGGGAGGAAACATGCAAATAATTTGTATAATGATTAAAACTAGGTAAACATATGTAAATCAAGCCAAGAAAAAGACTTAGATGAAAACAAATTAACTTCGTTAACATACTATATTTCACTTAAAGAGGTACAGTATTTCACTTAAAGAGGCACATATTAAAAAGGGGGTAGGCTATGTGTAACTGACTTTGAAATGCATCAAAAAAGATGCATATTGGTAGATGGAGAGATGGATATACAAATAGAGCAATTACAGCAAAATGTTAACCGTTGTGGAATCTGAGCTGTGGGCATATGATATGAGTATTCACCACACAATTTTTACTTTTCTATGTCTGAACATTTTCATAATAAAATGGGGGTAGGGCTGTCTGGACTTAGAACCAAAGACTGAATTTCAATCCCAGCTCTGCTACTTCCTACTGTACCAAAAAAGCAAGCCATGCACCCTCTTAAAGTCTGCTTTTGCCCCTTTCTTCTTGTGAAAGTCAAATAAGAAAACAAAGGACGTCTTTAAACGTGCCAATTTTCTAAAATAAACTAGGCCTTATCAAGCTAATATAAGGTAAACAAACTGAAAATAGGATAGAAAAGCACCCCCTCCTCACACTTCCTAAGACATGGACCAGATTCCAGTTCTGTGGCATGCCAGTTACAGACTCCCCCAAGCTGTCACTGGCTCCTAATCCTCCCCGGGGAGGGGCCCATCACAAACGCCATCAGCCCAGGGTCTCACATCAAGTGTGCTCTGATGCCAGAGACAGCTCAGGGAGAAGCAACTAAATACAAACCTTCCCAATGTCTTGCAGTGTTGCCAATTCGAGAATCTGTGAAAGAACATCGAGGGCAGAGCGCAGAAATCCCCCAAACTTTTCAGTGCTGTTCTGAAGATCCAAAGTCACCTTGAGGGGTAGAAGGAGAAAAAACATGATCACTGACACCATCCTGTTCGAGGGGCCCAGACAAGGACACACCTGCAGCTCCCTGCAGCGAGCCGTGCTCCACCTGCATCCCCACCCACCTCCCACACTGGAGGTGCTTGTTTGTTGTTACACTGAGAAAACACTTAGGAAGGAAATTACTCTTCCAGATAGCTATAATAAAACTCTTATATTTCAAAGGCATCTTGGGGGTTATACTGGCACTACTGAAAGAAATAATATTTAATCTTCTGCCATCATGAGAAAAACCTTTAAAATGTCCATCATAACTACTGTCTGATAAGCAGTATTATCAAAAAAAAAAAAAAAGAAAGAAAGAAAGAAAGAAAACCAAGTCCTTTTCCAAATCCATTAGAATCCCTGAGGAAAATGACTCAAGATCAGACACAGTCACCTCGCCTGGCTACCACAGAGCATTAAATGAGTCTTAAACAGTGTAAGTTAAGGTTCTAAAGATTCCACTTGCTACAACAAATGGAAAGGAATTGGCTCCGTGGGATGAAACCTGACCAGCCAGCATGGATGAGAAGACGCTGGCTGGGCAGAGGGAGACAGACACTCATAAGAAACTCTTGCACATGTCAGCATGTGTTCGTGCAACTAGAGTGAGCTTTCAGGAGGCCAAGGAAAGGACAGAAAAGACGAACAGTGAGGCTACTGAAGACCCGGGGAAGGGTGGCTTGATGATGGGACGCCCCAGAGGCAGCGGAAGGCAAGAGTACCGAGAGACCTAGGGCAGAGGGGTCACCTGGACAGCAGGCTGGGGGAAGATGATGCAAGGGATTGCTGGTGGAGGCGGTTTCAGGAAGCAGGGCACACCTGGAAGGCTATCTTTTGCGTTAATAACAGGAGGCCACGAGAAGAGAATTAAGGTAAAAGGGAAAGCTCAGGGCTTTGAGAATTGCTGAAGCTATGTGGAAGCCTGGAGAGGAAATGAACAGGGGAAGATCCCTGGGATTACAGAGGAGCAGGAAGGGCCAAGCACAGAAGGGAAACCAGTGACACAGTAGCTCAGCTCAAGGAACAAAGGAAACGGAGAGGGGAGAACAAAAGCTCCAACTAATATGCCAGAGACCCTGAACACACGTAAACTGTGAAGTGTGTGTCCCGGGAAGCCACAAGGAGGGACACAAGGAACTCAACATAGCAGGGGGGCCAGAATGAAAGGCTGGTCAGGGAGGAGAGTGATGAGCAGGGAGCACACGCACTGCGAGCACAGAAGGGCAGGGGAGCTGAACTCAGGCTGAAAAGAAACGTTTTCTCTGTGTGGCATTTTAAGTGCCCTCTCCCTCTCCTTTGGGGGTTGACATGAGAAACATCTGGCTAACCAGAGCCTCCACTTTTTTCAGTAAAATGTACATGAAGATATTTAAGTTTCAAAATTATCAATGTCCTTCAGAAAAGGTGCCAGATAAGGTTTATAAATGGTTTCCAAAAAATGAGATGACTCCATTAGAAACAACAACAAAAAAAGATGAATATACCTGCGGATACATTCATCAAAAAAATGCCCAAGATCCATGTGAACAGCTCTGTGAAGTGCTTCTGAGGGGCACGAAAGAAGAACCGACAGAAAAGCATCTCACGCTCGTGGCCAGGCAGACCCAAGAGCTTAGGACACCATCCTTCTCAAAGCAATCCATAAATTTAAATACTCTCAGGAGTTTGTGAAATCAGATAAGCTTATTCTCGTGTCCACACACAAAAATAAACAAGAATATCCAAGAAAATTCTAAATAAGAATGAGGGGAGACCATCCCCTCAAAATATATTAAGAATATACAGCTCACAAGTTAGTAAGAATGTGTACAAGCATAGGAAAAATACAGTTAGTGTAACTTATGGGCTATAGTTAACAGCAATCCTGTAATATTCTTACATCAATGCCAAAGATGTACTGTGTTAATAACACGGGGGTAGGGAAAACTATGCCAAATATACACTATGGACCACAGTTAGTGGTAACAGTCTGATGGTATTATCTCATAATCTGTTAACAAATGTTCCACAACAATGTAGTGTGCTGGGGGAGGGGTGTTGTAAGAGAATTCCACACATGTGCATGACTGTTTTGTTAGTTCACAACTTCTCTAATAAAAAAAAAAGATGTCTGTATGTATAAAGCGGCCTATATGTGATAAAGGTAGTATTTCAAATAATTCAGTGCAGAAAAAATGGATTATTCAGTAATCAGTGCTGGGGACAGACAACTGGTTAGGCAGGCATCTGTGAAAAGTCATGTTAGAACCATATTTCACATTTAAAAATAAAATAAATTGCAGATGGATAAAATTCGTTTTGAAGTAAAGCTATGAATAAAAACACTAAAGAAGTCAGGGGAGAATTTTTCTTTAATAATCTCAGAATGAGAAAGGTCTAAATATGGAGCCTACCTGCGCAGCAAAGAGCTGGCAGCAGGCCCGAGACTGCTCTCCACAGAAAGCAGTCTGCTCGCAAGGCCCTGGCTGGCCTTTGGCTGGGGTCTGGGAACTGGGGGGCTGTTCCGCACAACGACATGAAACCTCCCCTAACTGATAAGGAGGGTTCCTCGTGCCATGCTGGGGCACCGACAACAGGGCTCATGCTGCCCACCTGCATTCCCTCTAGGGGTCTAGAGCTTGGCTATGAGCCACGCAGAGGGCACCGGCGTGCCCAGGCCCCAATGAAAAGCCTGGGCACTGCACCTCTAGCTTTCCTGGGCAGAACCGTCGCACATGCACTGCTGCATTTTTGCTGCTGGGAGGACTGCGCGCTGCGGGGCCTTTGTGGCAGGGAGAGGGCAGAAGGAGCCTGTGGGGGGCTTCCCCAGACCCTGCCCGGGACTTCCCTCCCGAGCCAGCCATGCAGCCTTGCCCCGTCACCGTAAAGACAGTCCTGTGTCAACTGTACGCTGAGTCCCGTGGTCCTTATAGCAAGTCTCTGAACTTCTCTGATGGTCTTGGGGACCCTCCAACACAACACCCAAAAACCATGAAAGAGGTAATTTCATCAATACGAAAATCCAAAAATTTCCTGACAGAAGTCACCAAAAATAAAGTTGAAAGACAAACATGAAAATCCTAACTATAACTCATGTCCCAAAGGGCATTATTATATTCATACATGTACAACAAACTTTGTTTTCAGCTCCCCTTTAAACTCTCAAATATTCACTCAAAAGCTCAGATTTTATCATTGGTAAATACAATCAAAAGTTTTTTTTTTTGATATGACAGACTCACTTGACTTATTTTTGAGAAATTGTCTATCAAATACCGAAGTCCAAATAATCCTAGTTTGTCTGTCAGTCACTTTTTACAAGTAAAAATGGTATTTCACAAAAAAAGGAGCTGATTCAGCTCACACCACAAACAACTGCACAAAACCACCTTGGTGTACAGCAGTAGGGCTTGGTACATATTTCCTATTTCACCACACACAGCATTAAAACACTATACAAAAATTAATAATTTTTACTGCCTCATCAAAACATTCTTAAGTGAACCTGGTATGTTCTAATGCAAGTGCATGCAAGTTTACCACCACTGCAAAATGAAAACAGCAAATAAAGTCTTAGGACTACCATATAGTTTGACCCCTCAAACCCCCTAAAAAGGTTTTGGGGACCCCAGGAGTCAGTAGTCCACAGATCACACTTTGAGAGCTGCTGCTCTAAGGCATCACTTGATAGCTGTTTCAGACACTTAGAGACCTTTTTCTAACTTAAGTGAGTCTACACAAAGTTCTGAGGCATTGGATGGCTAGAAGTATACTCCTCTCAGGAGTGGGAAATCTAAGTTATTTTTCCACTCATTTAGCACTTACTATTCTTGGAAAACTAAAGTATGATACAAATCTTTTAAGTACATGTGCATTTACAAAAGAAGCAGAGGACCATACCTTATAGTTAGCATGAGTAGCTTTCAGGACATCATGTAATTTGAGGTACGACGGAAGATGATAGAAACTTCCCAACGATGAGGATTTACTTGTAACAGGCCCTGAGGGATCAGATTGTCTAGAAGCTTTAAAAACACACACAAAAATTAAACTGTTAGATCAAAAGTAGAATTTTGCCAAGTTTAAAAGAGATTACTAGCAGTGATGATTTTTTAAAGTATTCTAGTAGAATACGCCAATTCACTAAGATAGAAAGATTAGAGGTTACCAGAGCCTGGGGAGAGAGGAATGGGAAGTTAGAGGTTAATGGGTACAGTTTCTACGTGGAATGATGAGAAAGTTCTGAAACCAGTGGTGATGAGCATACAACATTGTGAAGGCACTCAATGCCACTTAGTACACAAACAGTACCCTTAAAAATGATTAAAATGGTAAATTTTATGGTGTGTGTGTGTAACCGCAATAAAATATAAATTTAAAAATATTCTAGTAAAATAAGATTCAAATCTTTCTTCTGACTTTTTGATTACTAGAAGTAATGAGAAATTGAATAAGCAGAATTTGTTTTTAATATCTGAAACCATTCCAGGGGACACTGTTTCTTGGGCTTCACTACTGTGTATTTTATTTCCTTAAAATGGCAGGTTGTATTCATCTTGACATGAGTGTAAATTTAAACACTGAATTTCTACATTACAGACCATGTGCCACCAAATCCCCTCTCTTTCCTTCCCGCCCCAGTCGTTTCTCATACCTGGACTAGCTTCATTGCCTTTTTTAGGGCTTAATGGCACAGATGCCTGTTCTCCTGGTTCTTTCTCCTTTCCCTTTCGTCGGATTGGACTTAGAGAAGGGGGGTTTGTTAGAGAAGGCAAGGCTGCCTAAAACAGAAAACAAAAAGTAAGGAGATATAATCAATGCAGAAACTGAAAACCATGGCATATGGTTAGTTTCCCATGTGTTCGGAAGAGCTAACCCAGGCAAGGCTTCTTGACTTTAAGCCTCCATTCACAAAGCTCAGGGACTTCCGCCAATTACCACTTTGACCCACCTAGCAGCCACAAGCAGCAGGTGCTGTGCAGGGTCTTCTGAACAGATACACTGGGGATGGGTCAGGCAGAAGGAGCTCCCAAGCCCCAGGCCCTTCACCTCCAAGAGCAAACAGCCAGGATACTCTACATGTGTCATGACATGAAAGAGGGTGCAAAGCAATGCTCAGCTCCATTTTACAAATGAGGAAACAGACTCAGGGATGAATGGCTTACTCAAAGTCACAGCTGATAGCAGCAGAGCTTGACAAAGCCAGGTCAAGCTCTCCATAGGGCCAATACTTGTTTCAAACCACATGCCTCCCAAGGCAGAATCTAGGAGGTCCAGGCCCCGGGGCTAGAGGAGACAGCCCGGCTCGGAGGGCAGAGCAGGAGACAATCAGACAGAAGGAGGGGCCCAGTCCTCGCTTTGCCATGCACTATGAGATCGCAGAAAAGTCATTTCACGTCTCTAAGCCTTGCCTGTAAATGGGAATAATGGGGGTAAGATGTTTGCACTTAGGAGAATGGACCGGAAGGCAGCAAGGAAGCCTGCAGAGACCAGTGAAGAGGCTAACATACCTTGAAAACATTATGCCACATGAGAGAAGTTGATCACAAAAGACCACATATTATACAGTTCAGTTTATATAAAATGTTACAATAGGAAAATCTCTTCGGACAGAAAGTAGATTACTGGCTGCTTAGGGCTGGGGCTGGAGAGTAGGGAACAAGGCATAGAGGGGTGGGAGCTAAGAGGTAGAAGGTTTCTTTTTTGATGATGAAAATGCTCTAAACCTGATTGTGGAGATGGCTGCACAGCTCTGTGAATAAATGAAGACCCACTGAATTGTACACTTCAAATGGATGGACTGTGTGGCATGTTGGATATGCTGCAGTAAAGTTGTTAGCATGAAAAAAGAAAGAAGAGACTAGTGCAGTAGACCGGATAGCACAGCCCTGGCGTGGGCCAGAGCTGCGGCAGCAGGCACAGGGACGACTCTGCTAGCAAGCTACGGAGCGGGCAAAAGAAAGGGCTGTGATGACTCCCTTCTTTTTAGCTTGATGAAGTATAGGGTGCCTTTTTCAACCTGGGAGAAAACGGGAAGGCACAGACCTGGGAAGAGGCTGGGAAGCTTAGTGTAGACGTCTGTGTCTGAGCTATCCACAGGTCATCCAAATCAGCACTGTGCTGGCAGCAGATTACCTGGAAGGGTGCTCTGAAGACAGGGTGCCTGGGTCTCGGGCATTTGCCCTCACTGAGGCCGTGAGCAGGCCTGACTACCTAGAGCTGCACTCTCCAACATGGAGGACACCAGCTACACGTGGCTGCCTACCTTTACGTTTAAGTCAATGAAAACCAAACAAAATTGGAAGTTCAGTTCCTCCGCTGTCCTAGCCATGTTTTAAGAGCTCTACAGCCACATGTGGACAGTGGCTACTGTCACGGATGGTGCAGATATGGAACAATTCCATCGCTGCAGAAAGCCCCATTGGACAGCACTGGCCCAGAGAACATAAAGAGAGAAGATAATGTAGGACAAAACCTAGAAATATTTCATGGTGGGCAGAAAAGACTAAACCAAGAAAGTGCCTGGGAGCAGAAAGGGGGTAAGAGAAAACAGGAGGCAGAATGGAAGGCAACTGAAGAGACATTTCAAGATGGTAGTGGCCACCCCTAATGTCACAAAGAGGGTAAGGGAGACAGGATTGGGAAAATATCCACAAAATTGAAAGACACGACCTAGGCAGGAAGAGTTGCTAAGGGGTAGTGGTAGTAAAGATCAGACCAGCATGGGTCAAAGAACTGACAGCTGACGCAGTGGACAAGAGTCCAGGACACACAAGGCTACTAGGCTGTGTAAAGAAGGACAGTCTTAAGCCTGAGAGCAGTGGGAAGTGCTACGGCTTGAAGCTGGGAGACATGACTCCCCAGATAAGCCTGAGAGTGCTTCCGGGAAGATGGTGGACTAGAAAGACACAGGACTCTCTTCTCTCCTGGAAAATAGCTAGAGGACAGGCAGAAACGGCCTGGAAAAAAGTCTTCCAGGGTTTAGGACACCAGGGGAAGGCTGGACACTGCCCAAAAGAGAGAGAGACAAGGAAGAAAATCACAGAGGCAAAACTGTGCGTTAAAAGGGGTGCTGGCACCCTCCCCCACGCTAAAGACACTTTTGAATACTCAGGCCTCTAGGCCACAGACAAAGGGGGCCCCAGGGACCCGCCTCCCCAGGAAAGGGGAGAGAGAGGGACACAGCCTAAGGCTGACTCAGCTTCTGACTCACAGATTTGGTCTGCTGTGTCCGGTGAGCCCTTCCAGGCTGGGTGTGCCACACCACTGCCTGCCTTGTGACCCGGCAAGGGCCTAAGAAAGACGCAACCCTCTCGTTCTCCCTCTCTGCTACCTGGGACTGATTGTTGAGGATGCAGAGGGGAGTAGAATTATTCCCTACACTGGAAAAGGGATAAGGCTGCCAGCAAAGGTTGGAGAACTGTCTCAGAGAAAGTTTGAACTAAGAGGCTCTTGGCCTCCAGGCAGGAAGCTCTATCACATTGATCCAGTCTGTGTACCAGCAAACACACTCCAACCAGGCATTGAACTAAGAGACCTGCCAAAGAGCTCTCTCTGCTGGCCGACCAAGGAAGTGCATGTGAGGAAATTAAAAGTAAATAAGAGGCTTTTTCCAGCCTTTATAGTCTCCCTTCCCAGGGCCCTACAACCCATTGCTGGGATCAGAGCTAAGTTTCGAGCAACTAACAGGGACAATCCTAAGACCCAGAACTGGTTGAACCAAGAATCAAAGAACAGCAGTAACACACAGCCTCCTGCCTCTAAATCCCTACAAAAGAGAGAGAAATTAAGCACCCGAGTAAGCTTACCATCCTAATCAGATGCCTAGACATCAGCAAAAAATTATGAGCCGTACTAAGAAAATGGAAGACATGGCCCAAGAAAAGGAATATATTTAAGTCCCAGAAGAGACACAGGATTTGATACAACTAATTAAGATGCACACAAATTTCTAAAATCAAATGAACGAGTTGAAAGACAATATGGCTAAAGAGATAAAAGACATCAAGAAGACATTGAGTGAGCACAAAAAATCTGAAACCCTGAATAGAAAAGTAACAGAGATCATGGGAATGAAAGACACGATAGGTTTGATCAAAAACACATTAGAGGCATACAACAGCAGACTCAAAATGACAGAAGAAGGAATAGGTGATACCTAAGACGGAGCAGCTGAAATTGGGGAGAGAGAAGAATAGAGAGGAAAGAAGGGAAAATGGAGCAGGGCTCAGGGAGCTGAATGACAACACAAAGGGCAACAGCGTGAGGGTCCTGGAGCTCCAGGAGGGGAAGAGAAGGGAAAAGGGGCAGAAAGAGTATTTGAGGAAATAACAGCTGAAATTTCCCAACTCTCATGAAAGAAATGAACTTACATGTCCAAGATGCACAGCATGCCCCAATCAGAATAAATTCAAATAGACCTATGCCAAGACACATACTACTCAGCATGTCAGATGTCAAAGATAAAGAGAAAATCCTGAGAGCACAAGGGAGAAGCAAACATCACATACAAAGGACATCCAGTAAGACTCAAGGCGGATTTCTTATCAGAAACCATGGAAGCGAGAAGACAGTGGTATGAAACAGTTAGGACACTGAAGAGAAAAGCCTGCAGTGAAGGGGAAGAGACCAAATGGTAGCTAGAGGAGAACATGAAACTAAAGGAGACCCAAGAAGAAGACATGGAAAAGAGAGAAGAATGAGATGCGATGATCAATTAACTGATGCCTTAAATTCGTGGTGTGACTAGTTTACTATTTGTTGTGAGTTGATCTTATTGCCACTATACTTCACAGAAAAGCAAAATTGCTTTGCCAACATTTCAGGGGATAGCAAATGAGTCATTTAAGCCAACAACTTAAATTCTGAGTTAATGCCGAAAGCCTAAGAAAAAAGCTACATAAGCTTTACTGAAGAATAATCTAGGGACTGAATAACACAGCAAACCCAGTGGTGGGTGAAGACAAATGTACATCTATTACAAGGTGGTAAGAACACAGTCGATGTATGGGAAAAATACAATGAATATACCTAATGGACTACAGTTCACATCAATATTGCAATATTCTTGCATCAATGTCAAAGAAGGTATTATACCAGCTTTAAAGGCTATTAATGAGGGGGGCGGGGGGGTGGTTGGGATATTTTCTCTTGGACTAAGGAATAAGTTCACAGGTTTACTGGGGCGATGACTGCACAGCTCTGTGATGAGAGTGAGAGCCACTGAGTACACTTTGGACAGAATGTACAAGGCATGGGACTGTATATCACAGTAACCCGCGTGGTGGAAGATAGACTAGTTAACAGCATAAACATGAGAGCTTCTCTCATGAACTGCAACAAATGTACAATACTAATACACAGTGTTAATAATAGAGGGTATGTAGCAGGTTGATATTGTTTATGAATTCCAAAAATAGGTATTGGATTATGTTTGTAAACTGGTCTGTCTGAGGTTTCATTTTTACTTGATTAAATTATGATTAGGGCTTTGATTGGGCCACATCAATAGGGCGCTGAGTCCCTGCCCCTTGGTGGGTGGAGACTCACAGATAAAAGACATGGCAAAGGATAGAGTTGGAGTTTTGATGCTGGAGTTTTGAGCTGGAATATGGGAAGTGAACACACAGAAGAAGAACATGGAGGAAGAGAGACGGCTCCTTAGACACGGCAGAAGCCTTGGGGAGAGAGACAGAGCCGTTCACCTGATAGTCTACAGCTGACCTTGTGAAGAGAGCACAGCAGATGAGCCCAGAGAGAAAAGGAGCCCCAGGAAGAGAGGAACCGAGGTAGTCTGAACCCTTGCAGACGTCAGCAACCATCTTGCCCCAGCATATGGCAACAGACTTTGGTGAGGAAAGTAACTTAAGCTTTATGGCCTGGCAACTGTAAGCTTCTACCCCCAAATAAATACCCTTTATAAAAGCCAACAGATTTCTGGTATTTTGCATCAGCACTCCTTTGGCTAACTAATATAGGGTGTATGGGAAAAAATATACCAAGTGTATGCTATAACCACAATTAGTGGTAACAGTCTGATCATGTTCTCTCATAATCTGTAACAGATGCCCCACAACTATGTAAGGTGTTGGTGGAAGGGTGATATATGGGAATTCTGCACATTATGCTTTTTTGTAAACTTATAACTTCTCTAATTAAAAAAAATAAAATAAAATAAAATAAAAAAAGGAATAAAGCTCATTAAGCTTTAAATCCTATTCAGAGATAACAACAATTGATAGGTAATATCTAAAGGGCTACAAAATATATGATCACATTTTGATGTTAAATCTAATGTCACAATATGAGCAATTCTGTTCCTTTAGAGCAGATGAAGGTATATCTAGAAGCCCACAGAACCGTGAGGATGGGTAAGTACCAGGGTACAGCCCCAAATAAGAAATCACCTCCATTGCTGGTACAGCTCCAAGTGAGAAATTACCTTCATTGCTGGTCCCGGAGCCACATCATCCAAGACATGTGCACAGATGTTAATCACCTTCAGCAGGTGAGAGAAGAGCTGTTCCACCATGGGCACCAGGCTTCGGTCACCCACAGCTGGCCAGATCTCTTCTTGTTTAGTGGCTGCTGGGTTGGCTTCTTCTTCAGTGGTCCATGAACTTCGCAAAGATTTGGGAGCACTAGCTGTGACATGGGCACAAACGTTATCTCATCATCTCCACAGTGTGTGGAGAGAAGTAGCTGAAAGGGACGTGAGTCATTTAGAGCCATGCACGTTGACATACTACTTGGCATTGCCACCTGAGGGCAAGTGACAACTGACATTCAACAGGAAATTGACATTTCCCCCATAAAATCTGTGTTCCTGATTTCCATGAATGTCACCCACTGAAATGAATGAAACGGTCATCTAGACCCCGCTTGATCCTCAGAATGGTGACCGAGGCTTGTTGATTCCACCTCCTTAGTCTCTTTCAGTCTCTTCCCCCACAATTCCAAAGCCATCATCTTAGCTTGGACTCTATGTTTTACCTTAACCATGACGTTTACATCCTGAGATTCCTTATCTTCTCCTCCAACCCACATTCATGTCTTTTTTTAATATTTTAGAAAGAGTGACCTTTCTAAATACTAATCCAACTGCTCTTCCCTTTCATGAAACCCTTCACTGACCTCTCAAAGCAAAAAGAAAAAGTTCAAACTCCTTATTGGGGACTGGCAAGTCCCCTACTCCCACCCCCCACCATTTCAATGGGACCTGCCTTCCTGATCCAGACACATTTTCCATCCTCACATGACATCCAAAATTATTTATGGTCCCCCAAATGTCATGACTGTCCATGTCTCTGTGACCTTTCCTGCCAGCTCACAAATCTTATTTCCAGTTCTGACCTCCAAAGGAAGCTGATGATGGCTTGGGTGCTGCCACTGCACTAAATACCTTTTATTCTACTTTGATTTACATGTATAGCCACTAATGTGTATAATCGACTTGAGGATGGAGACCACACATCATACTTTCTCACAACCCACTTCCTCATAGGGCCCACTACCAATTGTGGGGCTAACTACAAAAAGGCCACTTTGAAATGCTCAGCACAGAAGAGCTGCCAACAGCACACATTTATATACACTTATGCGGAACATCGGAAATGTTTGCTAAAGGAACAAACTGCCATTGGCAATAGCTCCCAATATTTTACCTTCCTATGCTTACCACCCCCACCCCCCACAAGAAAACCAAAAGCTGAGGACCTAAGAGCTCCTGCTTCGATTCGGCACCAATACCTGCAAGCAAGTTCCCAGCGAGGATCAAGGCATCTTGGTGAGCAGAGAGGTCCAATGGAAACCAAGCCGAGGAGAGCAGTGTCAGGATCACCGTGGCCATCCCAACGGTGCAGCTCTTCCCAGGTTCATCTGAGGCGCTCAGTGGGGGGACTCTGGAAACAGACGTTTTGCAAAGTCATATCACAGAATTTTCCAAAGCAAACAGCCTTGCTTTCTCTTATGAACACAAAAGGCAGGCATGTCACTGTATATTTTCTACCAGCTTATAAATCAATTATACTCCTGATAACCAATATCTTTCCTAAAAATCAGAGCTCCAAAAAATATATTTGAGAAATGAGAAGAGATAAGCAATTTGAATAAAAGAATTGGAACTGTATGTTTATTTTGATGAGTTTCTAACTTTAAGTTTGATTTAGCACCTTTTACTCTAGTAATTCCAAAATTGCTTGGAAGGCAAGTCTAGACATGGACCTATGACTGGAAAACTAATTACTCGATAATATTTGTTGAAAGAAGTAAAGCAATCATTCAAGACCAAGGAATCCAATCCACTTCACGCAAATGTTAATTTGCTATATGTTGACCTGTAAAAGAAATCTGCACGTTTACTTCCAAATGAAATGGTAAGTCACCAAAATTTTTCTAAGCAATTGGTATGCATAAGGAAAGCTTACTCCTCAATGCTGTAGAAGGGGACTTACAATTACTTCACAGAAGCTATTGTATGGCATCTACTGGAAGAAAATAATTTCTACATGAAAATTGCTAATAAAAGTACACTAGTTCCTAAATTATATTCTTTAGTTTATCACAATTTTATATGCCAGGTCACATTTGATTTCAAGCAAAAAATGTTTCTAGGGAGCAGACGTAGCTCAAGCATTTGGGTACCTGCTTCCCACATGGGAGGTCCTGGGTTTGGTTCCCTGTGCCTCTTTTAAAAAACCCAAACAAAACAAACAAACAAAAAAACTCAGGGAAGCCAATGTGGCTCAGTGGTTGAGCACCAGCTCAACCAGGTTCAATCCCTGGCCCCTGGTACTGAAAGGAAAAAAAATAAAATAAAGAGTTTCTAAATCTTTAATAGTGGATAATTTTGGAGGGAATCATGTCAATTTCAATAGTCATTTATTAGCATTCGTGAATTCCCTTAAAAAGAACCTGCAGAGCACATCCTCAAATCCCCTAAAAATGCTTAGGGGTAAGCATTTGACAGTCTCAGAATTGAAACTAATTCAGTATTTTCCAAGAGTGCATGCATATCACTAGTTTTCACACAACAGGCCAGAAGCAAGTAGTCCCTCCTCAGGCATTTTTCCAAAATCCCAAATAGATAAAAGACTTAAGAAAGGAAACAAGTATCCCAATAGGTATACTTGTACTGTGTAAGTGAAGACGGCTGTGTACTGAGGAAAATACATACCCACAATGCCAGCCTAAACTCCAAACACAAACTGGAAAGGCAGTGGAAAGAAGACACAAAGCTTCACAGCATCCAAACTAAAGAAGAAAGGAAGAATATAATCACACCCAAAGACCAAAACTTGTTGATTAAACTAAACCTCCTTCTACACTTTATAAAAAGTAATAACTATGAGAAACACATTTAGCTCTGTGAGTGATTTCTAACCATAGGCTATCTGTCCTGCCATGGTACAAATCCATACCTTAGAAAACACAGCAGAAAAACTGAAATACGGTTTAAGGAGAGGGCCAGTCACTTCCAGTGACGAAATGGAGTGGCGCAGCCATGCCTGCAGCCAGGGACTGAGCTCTGCCTAGAGTGTCTTCTCCCTTCGCACCCCCTCAGGTTTGCTCTCAGGAGTCCTCAAAAGCCAAAAGGGCAGGGATCCTGTTTGCTTTTATATCTCAGGCCTATAACAGCGCCTGGCATGTGTAGGCATACAACAAATATTTGATGAACAAATCAAGGGAAAACCAAATCACAGACAGCCCAAATGATATTTAGATCTGAAAGATAGTCACTTATCAAGACTTAGCATAATCTTAACTGTCTGCATTTTCTATAACATGCAAGTACTTCTTCTGTCACATAAAATAAATTTAAAAGGATTAACTTGGTAATCAAAAAATTAACACTCCTTTGTACAACATTGTTTTGTTTGTTTTTTTGTTTTTTGTTTTTTATTTATTTATTCATTCATCTCCCCCCTGCTGCTTGCGCTCGCTGGGCCAGCCAACCACGCCGTGCGGGCGGGCCCGCCCCCACCAGGAGGCCCCGGGAACCGAACCCGGGGCCTCCCACATGGTTAACGGGAGCCCCACTGATTGAGCCACAGCCGCTTCCCAACATTGTTTTTTATGATTATAAAAATTACAGTTCTCATTTTGGAAACACTGTAAATATCTGAAAAATATAAAGGAAATAAAAATCATCCACAATTCTAAAACTCATTTTGGCAATTTTCTGCCACTCACTTTTCTGAGTATGTGAAGAAGTATATACGTGAATATTCTTTTTCAGAATTGAAATCCTAATAATATATACATATATATACAGCTGTCTATTTTTTCAATCAATATCATAAACCAGATATATCTCTCTATATAACTAAAAACTTTTCAAACATCATATTAACAGGTATATCATATATTACCATAGGTACAGAATTTCATCATCCTTGAATGCTTGAATATTTTGGTACTTTTCCAAATAATGGTACAGATAATTATGTTATACAAAATTCTCTGCTGGCATTTGACTTTTGTTGTTAGTAGATATGATGAGGCCAACTGGCATGGTGTGGTAGTGCCGTGTGGTGGATTTCAGCTGCTCCGCCTCTTACTAGCTGTGTGAGCCTGTGCAGTGTATTTAGCATCTGTATGTCTTCATTTCCTCATCAGTAAAATGGGGACAATAGTACTACTTTCTCATAGGCCTGTTTGAGACTCTAAGCTCATTTGTGGGAAATGTTTTACAACAGCCTTTAACTTTTCAAAGACCTAACCTGTGTTAGTTAGTTTGAACCATAGGAAATTGCCAAGATTTGGCCATTTTTGTCCTACAAAAATATGGCAGTTTCCTATGGTTCAACCTAATATTTTATTCTCGTTTAATCTTTTTAGCAACGCTGTGATGTCTCTTGGTCTAGAGGGAATTAAGTCCGTTTGACTGAAGCAGAAACAAATCATAGAGGTGTTATCTCATTTCCCTAGCAAAGAGTTAGTCATCAGCTCTGAACTAGAATCCAAGGCCCATAGAGAACATTCATGAACCCAGGATACGAATTAAGGTCTGATTCAAGAAGGCCTTGCAGACAATGTGCTCACCAATTCAGCACACCTTTGTCTCTCTAAGCTGAGGACGTCGGCCATCATCTAACAGAAAGGTATGATGACCTGCCAACCTGCTAAATCTGGTGCCCAAGGAAGGAGGGGATATGAGGAGCACATACAATCAGATATCTGAAACAAGGGCCTTGTAGAAAGTTACACCAAGGAGGGGAATTCTACATATCTCTTTTAGTAGGATTATGATAGCATTTATTTTCATTTTTCTGTCCTCCTATACTGCCTGGATTTTTTTTTTTTTTTAAACAATGAGCATGTATTATTCTATTAATCAGAAAAATAGTTATTTATATTCATTCTTGTTGGAGTAAACTGAGATTCTATTGCCCAGAAGCGTAATTCCCTAATGTGCACCACAGATAAATAAGGCCTGTAATACAACCATCTTACCACAAGATCTGACCACAAACTACTGAATATCAATGTCCTTAAGCCAACCAGAAAAGACTTACTGTGCGCGCTCGTGCAGTTGATGGGATCAGCTCTTGAGAGACTGCTGCAATAACTCTCGAGAGGTTATTTTCCACAGCGACATCAGTTAGGCTTGGCAATAAGTTATAGCCTCTATATATTCTAATGAGAAAAATACGGAGACTTAAAATACACTGTTAAAGCTTACAGTATTTTAAAAGACCATACAGCATTTAAGAGTTTAAGAGGAAAGGCTACGAGATTAAAAGCAGCTAAATAGAGAGCTGAAATAAATTTGGTCATTATTCTGTGAAAATGGCTGACATAATTATGCTCCTTCTCCCACCTTCACCACAGCACTGGAGCCACTCCCCTCCCTCCCTGCCTGCAGTCTCTGCATGGCAGAAGCCACCCACCTCTCAAAACGCCAAGGTGAAAGTCTGCTTCATGAAGCTACTCCTGATTCCAAGATATGACATTCCTTTCCCCATTACTAGACTCTACACCACAGCACTTTTTCTGTATTTCACTCACAGCACTTATCAATTTCTATGTCCCTCTAGTGTTATGTACAAATTCTAATCTCCCCACTGCTTAAATCAAGCCCAAATAGGATTCATGGTCAATTCACTTTTGGATCCCTCACGGTGCCCTGCCCATTAGAGGCATTCAACAAAAAACAATGAGATTATTATATTATTTTCTCATATAAACTATAACAAAGCAGACAGCTAAGCAGCAAATACAGCTGCACAACTGGTAATTCTGTTTCCCGTGCAAGAGCCAAATAAACACAGCTGGGCCTCAGGAGGCTAGGTTAAGGTTGGACCTGAGAACATTTTCAATGTAGAAGTTAGCAACCAATTTTAATGAAATTTTATACTCGTCTCTGTCGCCATCTAAATATTCTAAAAGCATTTCTACTCTAATTACTTTTTTTTTTTTCCTTCTACTGGGAGGTCCCGGGGATCAAACCTGGGTTCCTCCATATGGGAGACGAATGCTCAACCATTTGAGCCACATCCGTTCCCCTACTCTAATTACTTTTATATTCTGTGCTGCTCATCTGAGAATCAGATGAAAACTGGATATATATAGCCATTTGACACAATATTCAAAAGCTTCTCTCAACAAATGTGAATAATAATATTTGCAGATCACTGAACTAGTGGAAAACCCTAAACAACATTAAACCTATAATTCAATAGGCATGATATAAAAACCACACTTCTCATAGGTAACACAAATAAAGTGAAAAATTTTAATGGACAAGGTTTCACTTAGACGTAAGAGTCAGTGCAAAAATACAATGTGTATGTCAGTGTGTGGACTGCAGTGAAAGAACTAAGAGACTTATGGTGTCACTGCTACATGACTGCTGCTATGCTTAAATAAAGAGGTGGTAAATCCTAAACAAGATAAAAACCCTATCAAAGGAAGACTGTCTACTCAAACACACTGACACCAAGGTTTTTCTAGAAAATAAGTGTCTTAAAATTGAAGCCCTAAAGAAAGGCATTAAGAAAGGGCCTATTTTTTTTTTTTTAAGATTTATTTATTTTTATTTATTCCCCTCCTTGCTGCTTGCGCTCACTGTGTCCATTTTGCTGTGCGTTTTTCTGTGTCTGCCTGTCTCCCCCTGCTGCGCCATCCTGCTGCGCCAGCCCACCGCGCCGCGCGGGCCGGCCTGCCCTCACCAGAGGTCCTAGGAACCGAACCCAGGGCCTCCCGTTTGGTAAACGGGAGCCCAACCAGTCGAGCCACAGCCGCTTCCCCAAAGGGTCTATTTTTTACCAACAATGTCAAGACATGGGTCAATTAAAATACCTGGTTATCGTGCTGACCGAGAAATGAGATGGAGGCTGCGTCTCATGCATGAGGAGTTTCAGGTAAACACTGCTTTGGTCTCTTGCCACAGCCACCACTGGATCAGCTTGTCCTTGGTCACATTTATAAAACAGCTTTGGGACAAGCCTAACATAAAAGGAAGGTTTTTAATTCAAGAAAGTATATGAAACACACCTGTGATTCACTACCCTTCTCCCCCCCCCGCCCCCCCCCCCCCGGAAGGTACTTAAGCCCTAAAATCCGTCTACAAAGAGCAAGCACTTCTCTGTCAGTGGCAGAGCTATTTAAGGGGCTCTCCAGTCACAAGACTACTCCCCCTACACACACGCCTCTGAAGCAACTTAGTGGTATACTTTCCTCTGACCTGTCAGGCGACATTTCTCTACAAATAATTAAATGCTTTAATTAAAAGCCGACCTCGAAAGGTCTATTTTTAAACATCTCAATCAACCTCAACAAGTGCATCGAGCCACCGACCTACACAAAGTCCTGAGCAGGGCGCAGGTCTGACTGGCAGTTGCTGCCCCTTGGGCACTTCTGCCATTTTGTGTGCCCAAGTCCTCCCACACCCTTCAGACGGCAAAGTACCCACTGAGATCCCTAACAAATCTCATCCTCACTCAAGAGCTAAAACTGAGGAACACTTTCCTAAATGAACACAAGGCCTCACTTCTGCAATCAAAACTCTACGCAGAACGCATGTGCAAGCACTCTTACACTTATAGATGGTGTGCACGACTTTTAGAAACAAACAATTTTATTACATTGGTTTGCAAATTCCAAATTCCTCCACGGAGACTTGGCCCTAAGTACAATTTTTTCTAGAATATTACTGCTATCATTTGCAGGAATAGATAAGCATCCAAAATCTTTTTTTGGACAAAAGTCATACAAACTCAGTTAAGTAAATGAAAAAGCACATCTCACAAGTATAAAAGAAATGCAAACTGCCAATAATGAAAACTAAAAGGATATACACCAAAATCTAACTCTGGTTTTCTTTGAGTAGTCTAATTACAGAGATTTTTATTTCCTTCCTTATATATTCCCTAAATTTTGTTCAGTAAACAAGGGTTACTTTTAAAATATGAGAAATTTGTCTAAAAAAGAAATATCCAACTAAAACCTATTGAAAAATTTTTGAAGAACTAGGAAGAATCAGACACAATCATATTCTGGTAGTGGGAGTATAAACTGGAACATCTCTGGACAGCAGTTTTGCAATAATTATCAAAAACCACAAAAAAATCCACTTCTAAGAATCTACCCATAAGAAATGAATATGTGGGCAGCAGGCAGCCTTGCTTGAGCGGCAGCGCGGCTGAGCCAGAGGACAGATGGTGGCGCCCTGAGCTAGGGAAGCGGCCAGGGACGCCTGATGTTGAGTGAGGGTGAGAGGAGTGGCACAGAGTGACTCCCAGTGCTCCGGCAGCGAATTCGGGAGGGAGAAAGTTTGGAATAAACTTTTGGGAACAGACATAGGAGGCAGGGTGAGCTTTCAGCAGAATTTTAGTCGCGGAGCTCCCTCCACTTTGCTCCTGCCTCCCTTCCACCTTCAGACCTCTTCCCTCCCCCCGGTTGCCCTCACACATGGCGCTGGCCACTCTCTCTCTCTCTCCTCTCTCTCTCACATCCTTTTCTTCCCCACCCTACCGACCAAATGTTCATTCCCGGTTAGGAAAGTAAAGTGGTCTAGTCTAGGAAACGAAAACTTTTGGATTTGTGATTGTGTGCCAACTATGGTATTTGAAACGAAATGCCCCTTCTTCAAGAGGCTTTAATGGTAAGTCATCTGCGGTTTTCTGAGACCTTTGTATACAGTTAAAAGCAGAAGATGGCATGGTTAAATTTTTAAGTATTGAACAAAATATAGGGCTTTCCCCTCCCTAATTTTGCCCAGCTCCATTTGCAACCAGGTTGCCTGATTTAGCAGTTATGAATGGGCTTTTCTTACACTGCTTGTCCAATCCAAAGAGTCTGATTTTTCACTTCCTAGAGAGTCTTAGAACGAGTCTTTAAAGAAAGATACACGCCTTTTTTCTCCTCAGAGGACTTATATAAATATTTTAACATCATCTGTCTTTAAATATGTGTTCTATGAGTGACATTGAATAAATGAACAGGCTTTTGGGATTTAACCATAATAATACAAATAATAGTTACCAGCTGGTGATGCCAGGCATCTTACTATACTTTATAACTATTATTTCTAATCCTAAAAGTAATGCTATAGTGCAGGGAGTTGTTTGGGGTTGAAAGTGGGGTCTACACAATTTTTTCTTCTACCCCTTTTTGGGGTCTTTCTCTGAACTGACCATAGATTGTGCAAGAATAGCACTGTATTTATCAACATTGTTAAAGTGTTGAAATAAATGCTTTCATGCAAAATATTTAATATTTAAAGCAATCCCATGAGAGAGCTATTAATTATCATTACAACTAAATCATGCTTAGTTGCTCAGGATTTATTACCTAGTCCTCCCACCATGACATCTTAGTTAAAAATTTAGGGCATTTACTGTATCCTATTCTCCAGGGCCTGTCTGCATAAATAGAAACAAAAGAAGAATCACTAGCCAAATCAGCATGGCTCTATTTAATATGAGGGGCTTTATGAATTTGCTCCATTAAGGAGCAATATCAACAGTAATGGGTTACAATTATGGAACTCCGTGGTCATTTCTTCAGGTCGTGTTGGTCTCTGCCATTGGCTAACCTGGGGTATTAAATGGGGGCATAATTTCTCAGGGAACCACTCGCATCTCTCAAATCTTTACTGTTAACATTTGACATGACATTGCCTGAGACACTGCCCCTTTTCTACTGTTTGGTTGGGAGGAAGAACTGCCTCAACGTCTTCTGTGAGTTCTTCCTACCATGATAGCCCTTATTTCATAGGCCAGGGCCAGTGAGGGCATTTGCCAGTTGTAGAGGATATCCATTCTAATTCTCTGATATTGGAAAAATGATTAGGAGTGAACTACTTGGGGCCTATTGTGAGGTGATATTGGATTAAAACTTCATTTAATACCTAGTATAAGCCCTTCTCCGACTAGTATATTCTACAAGGGTGCTATGGGTTCCGGGAATTAGTATTAGCTCAGAGCTTGTAATCAATATTTCCACAAAATGAGGGGACATTTTTCAGATAAATGGACCCAGGTTCATTTGGGCAAAATTATGAAATTTAAAGGTTCTGATGCTTGAGCGTTCTGGCTTACACCAAGTATCTGTTTGTAATAAAAGTCACTGAAAACCTCTTGATCTTGTCCCTGGAGGTTCCATTGGTCTACCAGCCAGAATTAGAGCTCTCTGAGGGTCAGGCCATTGATTACTACACGTATTTCGTGGTAGTTGCTAGTCATCCTCAGCACCAATTAGGAGTTGGTTTAGTCTGCCCAGGTGGTTCACCAGGGTTGCATGAGTTAGACTGGGGTGGGCTGAGGAGGAGTAAGTATCAGAAATGTAAGGAGAAAAAAAAAAAAAAGAAATGAATATGTGTCCACACAGAGACTTGTAGGCTAATGTTCACAGTGGCTTTACTCGTAAGAGCCACAGAGTAGGAACAACCGTAACATCCATCAACTGGTGAATGGGCAAATAGAACATGGTGTTACTATGCAGCAATGAAATGCAATGAACTGCTGGTACATGCTACAACATGCACCAGCATACATCAGAATGAACCTCAGAAACCACGTGAAAGCCAGATGCAGAAGACCACCTATTGTATGATTCCCTTTATAGAAAATGTCCAGAAAAGGGAAATCCCTGGGGACAGAAAGTAGGTAAGTGGTTGTCTAGGGCAGGACCTAAGAATGGGGACTTACTGTAAATAAGTGGGCACCAGAGATCTTTTTGGGGTGATGGATATGTTCCAATATTTGATTGGTGGTGGTGGTTACACAATTCTGTAAATTTACCAAAATTCACTGAATTGTACACTTTTTAAATGGGTGAATTTTAAGGGATATAAATTATTATCTCGATAACAATATTAGGAAAAAAAAAAAAAACATAAAAAAGCTTGGCCCAATAATTCAACTTCTAAGAATTAATTCTAAGAAAAAAAATTTATACACAATATGTATGCCTGTTCACTGGAGCATCATTCATTATTTAAACCAAAGAAAACTTAATATCCAATAAATGATATTTATATTTAAAAAATTTATCAGTGTTTATAACTAGCAGTGCTATTATAAAGATATGACAGTGGTTGAAAGAAAAGTCTAAGGTCATGTTTATTACTAGAAGGAAAACTAAAAATATAACATAGGACTGTATAACATAGCGAAGCCTCATGTGAAATATGAGTTTGGGTATATACGACAGTTTTTCTGTGAAACTGAAAAAATGTATGTTACTGTTACAAGATGTTAATATCAGGCAAGCCAAAGCAAACTATAGACTGTAGGGTATAGTAATATATTAATAATCTTCCACTAAGGGTAAAAGAAATATATATATATATAAAGTGGAAAAAACTAGACAAAAGGTACTACATATTGTTTGACTCCATCTATACAAAATACAATTCAAATAAACTAGAAAGAAGGAAATAGTATAGCAGCTATGTACAGCAGGGGAAGGATAGAGAGATTGAGAAGTGATTATTAAGCAGTAGAGTTTTTTAAATTTGTCTGTTTTTTGCTTTTTATTATTATTAACGGAGTGATGAAAATGCTCTAATAATGACTGAAGAGATAAATGCACAACTATGTGATTATACCAAATACAACTGATTGTACACACTGGCTGGACTGTATGCTTTACAAATATGTATCAATAAAATTGCTTTTTTAAAAAAGAAACTTGTGCACAAAGATTTATATATAACAATGTTCACTGGAGCATTATTCATTATTTAACCAAAGAAAACTTAATATCCAGCAAAATGATATTTATATAAAAAAATTTATCACATCCAGTAAAAAAAATGGCCATTAATTAAAGTTCCTGTTGGAACTTTTAGAAGAGTATTTAATAATAGGAAAATGCTAATAATATATTAAATGAAAAATATGAAATTACAAAGTTGCACGTTCACTGTGATTGAAAAAGAAACCCATACACAGGATATACAGCAAATGTACAAAGTAATCATCTCCAGGTGGTAAGAACGGACTGTAGCTGTCATTTTCCTCTTAATGCACTACTTTCACTTTACAACTGCAGATTGGTATTTTGTGTTGTTTTAATTATTATTCTGGGGACTCATGGTAGTGAATTCCTCTGTTGATAGCTGAACAACAGAATGGCTGAAAATGAGCTTAACAGATTCAGGAGCACTATCTGAGTTCTTCCTTCTCTGGCCCACTCTCATACTTCAGCCAAAAAAAGATAAGAAAGAGAGAAATACCTCGTCAGCGACGCCGCAGCAATGTGCCGCACCCGGGGGTCTTCATCCCCCAGCAAGTAGATGACCACGTTATTGAGCACTCGTTCTTGCAGTTTTAAAAGCTTTACAGAGAAGGATAATAAAAACAGACATCATCTCTGTATGCAACTAAATTTTAGATAAGATATTTACATAACCACCACTCTACCACAGAAACCATGAAGTCAATCTTAACTCAACGCCATCAGGAAAGACCTCTCTGGCACACAGCCCCGGGAAGCTAAGGCCACCAGATTCATTACTTACCCCTGTGTAATGATGCGTGCCTCTGCGTAAGTTTTCTGCTCTTGCCTCCAAAAAGCTCACCAACCTAACAAAAAGAACGCAGGTACTGAACTAGTTCAGTTACTCGGCACTCAACGCCAAGGCCCTGGCAGGACCCTGGCAGGATCCTGGCAGCCATGGCAAGGCAGTGGGCTTGCTTGCCCAAAGTGAGTCAATCCATGTCCGGGGAGGCTCCGCAAGGGAGCACATATTGAAGTGACATTTTTAAGTAAGGGGGAGTCACAGTGCTGTCATAATTCTAGACGCACTAAGATACTGCTCAGTTAGTTGTTTTCTTGAAAGTACATAAACACCTGCCATTTTTAAATACTCCAAATGTTCTACAGAACAAGATGGGACATATAACACAGAAGTTAAGTGGAGAGCATGCAAGTTTTCTTTGACCTGAGACCCACCCCAGCTTCACACTGACTGGCCACATGGCCAGGACAAGCTTCTCATGCCCTGCTTCGTTTTCTCATCTGTGTCATGAAGGCAAGAACAAGATCCAATTTGGAGAGGTGCTCTGAAGATGAAAACAGGTGACCCACGAAGGACATGCAGCACAGCATTGGGCACAAAACAAAGACTCTATAAAGGAGTGTTTTTAAAAAAAAAATCCAAAACCTGGATTATAAAGGCAAATTTTCCCTTCTAAAAGAGCGCATTGAAAGAAAACATCTCCAGCCAAAACTGTCTTAGAAAATGAAAACTGCAATATATCAAAGGTTATTTTTAATTGCAACAAAATACAAATCATCCATCTTACCCAAGTTCTGTAGAATGATGAGAACATTTTTTTTAAATAAGCAGAAATGATATTATAAACTACATTTTTTAAAAGTTTAAGACAACAGTGAAAAATCTCAGAGCTCTTTTATTCCCACCATCCAGATCACTTAAATGACTATCAGAAAAATTCATTCCATTGCCTATAATGAAACATTCTAAGTATAAAACAAAGTTCAGCAAAAAACCACTGGGAGGGAGACAACTACGACTGATTATCTAAACCACTCTTATTTTTGATGCAGTGGTTACTTGATAACCGTCACTACTATCTTGACCCCCAGCACTTTCAATTTCTGGTTCAGACTTCTGAGAAGCTTCAGTTCATTAAATCTAATGAACTTGATTCACTTACCTAAAGTCAATCTCTGCAAGAGTTTCCAAAAGCTCTGTCCTCACCAGCCAATAAGAACTATTCCTCAGAGGCAGCACATCGATAATCAACTGTAATCCTAATTCACTAAAGCTACTGCTGCACAGACTCATGACACAATGCTGAAAAACAAGGTGGTCACAATTAAGGTGGCATCGAGTTTAATTTTACTCAACAGCTGCCTCTTGAAGGTTTTATGACATCACCCATACACAATTATTTTGTAAGTGTTTTTATAACTACAACAGGGATGTTGTATTTTTTCAACATCTCTCACAAATATTTATAGTACATACTTTATGTCAAGCACAAATTTAAATGTAAATGTCCCTTTCATATAACTTTGTTTCTTCCTTCCATTTCTGCATTTGCCGTGGCCTTGACCTCTAAATAGCAATTCCATGGACATCTACCAGTGGTAGAGAAGGAGAGTATACAACACAAATCTAAGGCCCAGGTCAAAAACAAGAGACCACAGCCTTTCTGAAGATGCTCCTTGGATGGTATGCTGTACTGCAAAACTCTTCGCTGC
The DNA here is from genome assembly GCA_026826555.1 of Tolypeutes matacus. Classification (NCBI taxonomy): domain Eukaryota; kingdom Metazoa; phylum Chordata; class Mammalia; order Cingulata; family Chlamyphoridae; genus Tolypeutes; species Tolypeutes matacus. The sequence continues at coordinate 444,387 of JAKSZT010054446.1, forward strand.
TCGTGAGGACGAGCAGGGCTCCCGGCGCTGTCCACCTTCCTCTTCACCCGCAGGCACCACATGTGCCATCAGCACACACGTGGCTCAAGCACGCTGGCTCCTGGCCAGGGACTTAATTGTGCTGTCAACACATTTCCTTCTGCTCAAGAAAAGACATGGCTGACAGGAGTTTGGCAAAAATTTGGAACAAGGGAAAATTCCTGCTAGGCCATGAAAATTCAAAAAGGAGAGGTGTCCTATAAATTTGACAGGCGTGGGTAGTTTTTGCTTTGCCTTGTTATGGGCTGACTGGCCAGTTGTAAACTGTGAACTGTGAACCAGCTGCTGCATAAACGTGTAACACTCCGCCATGCACCAGCTGGAGGAAGCTCGACCTGGCACGGTTCAGCTTGAGCGCTAAGAATCGAGCTGAAATCAATAGCCACTAAAGCTAAATTTAATCAAAATTTTGTGGGTATCAAAAGTAGGTGGGGTTTTTTTTTTTTTTTTTTTTTTTTTTTTAAATGAAACCAATTTTACACCTGATAGCAAAGTATACTTCTAAATATACCCTTTTAGAGAAAGGCATATTTCAAACAAATACTGAGAATTAAAACTTAAACTTAAGTCTATTGCACTTAACTTCACTGGCAACACTTTCTTAAGTGGTAGATACATGGGTGTTTATTACTGTTTACAGCTTCAGAATGTCTGGAAATATTCATATTAAGCTCCAACTTTAATTGTAACAATGTTAAATTTCCACTAATCAAAGAAATTATTTCCACAAAAGACTGCTCACCCGCACAGCTGTACAAGCCAACTTGCACGTCACAGAAGATTCATCTTTCAAAGTTTTCTGCAGCAAAGGAATGCAGTCCGCCAGAGAAAATGTACTTCCTGACCAGAAGAACAAGCAACAAAAACCTTCATGTAAACTTAAACTTGGGAATGAAATCTGGAAAAGACACTATGGAAAAAATCGGCTGTCACCTGTCCGACTCCTAACGGTGCACATCCAGTCCTCCGCCTGGAAGCGGGATCGGGTGAGGATGGAGTAGACGAGAACCCCACAGAGGACGGCAGTGGCCCCACGGACCTGAGGGTCTCCGTGATCAATGTAGCGCAGGATGCCCGAGATGTACTGCTCCTCTGTGGGGATGAATTGCCTGGCCATTCACTTACGATTCTCTACCTTCAACTTCCTGACTCAAAGTAAAGGCTTAATTATCAGGAGAGGAAAAGAGGGGTGTGGTGGGTGCCACTGAAATCCAGAAATTACTTAACTATAATAACCCTCAGAGGCAAAATATGTTTGGGGGCTTAAGGATTTCTAGATTCATTCTACCCCTGATGTCACTGCAACAGAACAGATTTTCTAGATTATAATTCCAAGTTAAATAGTTAACCTGTCCAGGACAGATTAAATAATCAAAACTCCAAGATTTCATTTCAAAAACCATTTTACAAAAATTCAAACAACTATATCATATACATACTTACACTGTGTAAATTCAATAAAACAAGTTTGTCCCCTCACACAAAGAGAAAAAGAGAAGGTGGGAGGATAATTAGAGTGAGATTCTTTCTACCATTCTACTTCACGGTGAGTCTACGGCCCCAAATGGGTGCAATCAGAGACGTGGAGCTGCTGTTCCCTCAGCCGGGCTTGGTTCCTGCTGGTCTCTCAGTGTGAACATCTGGCCTGGCTCAGTGGGATTCAAGGACAATTTGATTCTGTACAATTTGTGCTTTAGGTATAAATCTACTATGGGTTTAAATTTGCTCTTACATTCTCCAGCTTTCTAATTCTTGTGTTTCAACTATCAGCATGGCCTCTAACAGGAGTCCAACAACCTAAAAATATTACTATTCAAGTGTTTTATGGAGGGCTACCACACAGTTTAAATACCACAAATTAATAAATAAATAAATAAATAAATTTACTGCCATAAAACTAAAATAACCAATATTGTTTGAAATATTTTCAAAACAATGTAAATATGAGGAATGAGATATGAATTAACATACCAGGGTATTCAGTGGTGTCAAGAGGTACTTTGTAAAGTTTGCTGAAGAAAGATTCAGGATGAAGAGCCACAGCTGCTCCGACACAGCTAATGGCCAGTGCCTTCACGCTGACCCTCACGTCGCGATCTGGAACCAGTGCTGCAGAGAAAACACCTTGGTCACAGTCAGCCTCAAAGCAGCCAGCATTCAGCTTTCAAATAAATTAAACTAGACCTGCTAAACAAACCGTCCCCACCATTCTCTCCCTTTGCCCATCAGTCAATGAAAACCAAAGCTCACCCTCAAGTTCTATTCCCTCTGCTGCAAAAAACTAGCCACTATGCTGACCTATGAAGCCTAAAGTTTATTTCATTCAGTTCTGCAACTGAGCTTCTACACTTACCATTTTTTTCTCCAGTTAGCAAAAACGAAGCAGATAAAAGGCGGACACAATGGACAAGAGGCGCAGAATCGTCATCAGTAGACAGTCCTATGTCACCTTTGATTCTGCAAGGCTGGAAAAGAGAAAGCTCACACTTTGTCTTATCATCAAAGAAGTGATACACCCATTCATTAGTTCACCCAACAATAGTTCTAGAGCAGCAAGCAGGCTAGGTGCTAGGGATATAAAGATGCAGGTCTCTGCAAATATACACACCTGACCTCACCCTCATTGACAACACAATCTAGCAGAAAAGAGACCTGTCAGAGAGTTAAAACACAGTGTCACGTGTGCTGTGACAGGGACAAGCTCACATGCAGTGAAGGTGCAGCAGAGAGCAGGAGAAGGTGCTAGGGAAGTAAAGCAGGAGAGGTCTTCTTTAGGAGAGCAGAAGCTCTCCAGGCAAAGCTCAAAGGTAAGAGGAAGTAAGCCTAGCAGGGTGGGGAACCAGAAGGAACTGCTAGAATTTACAATACTAATTGAACATCTACTATGGGACTACTCCTTAGAATTTATAATTAACTGGAAAGATGGGACACCTACCTGTAAAAAGATAAACAATATAAAGAGATGTTTTAGAAGGAGATCAATGCCACAAAAACAAGAAATGATGCAAGGCCATGTAGGACTAGCAAATGAATGGGCAAGAAATCGATGTTATAGGAAGCCAGCAGGGTAGCAATCAGTACAGGATAGAATTGTCTGGGAAGGATTCTCAAAGGAGGCAAAAGTTAAGGGATTCTTAAGAATTTGGGTAGTGCCTGGCGAGGCAGAAAAAAGAGCAGGCCGGGAAAGAAATCAGTATTTAAAGTGGAAATAACTTGAGCAAAACACAGAGACGGAAGAGCAATAAGCAAGCCAGAGAGCCGGGAACCGGGGTGATTTTAAACCTCACACAAGGTCAGAACTCTCAGGTGCTGTGGGCCTCAGTGACTCACCTTGTTTTCTTGATCACCTGGTTCGGCAGCTTCATCTCTTGAACCAAATTTATCTACACTGCTGTCAGAAGCCTGCCTGCTGTGACCCAGGCTTTTCAATAAATGTGCTTGTTGAAGGGCTTCAAAAACAGAGAAATCCAAATTAAGAGACAAGTGTCCTTACCAATGGTTTCCAATTAAAACACAAATACACATATTTACACAAAGAGAACACTGAAAGTACAGGATTTAGATCAGGAAAAAGTATGGTTTTTCCTCAGTTGGTCTCCAACTCAGAAAACAAAGAAGCCAGATTTCTTCTTGGAAGCTAACATAAAATTAAACTATCCAGGGCTGAAAAATGAGGTCATTTTGGGGTATCTGGCCTGAAACCCACATACCCAGGGAAGAGCTTCTGAAAGCATCCGAGGCCTCCTCAGGAAGAACCCCCGCGGCCTCCTCATCTTCGTCCTGCAGCTGTCCAGTCGGCACTCCCGAGTACTGGCCATCAGCGCCGTCCAGCACCTGAGCAAGTCAAGAGGAGCTGTGAGGCGGCCTGAAGGGGCACAAGTGACAACTCCAACCCAAAAGGCCAAGGGAAGGGGAGGGAGTCATGCTGGGGACTCAGCCTTAAATACAAAAACCCAGGCCATTGACCCAAATGCACATAAACGCATACGTATAAATCACCAAGAGCTTACTAATCACACACTACTATGCATTATGGAATGCTTCACAGCTCTAAGATTTCCAAAGAAACTACAACCTGGAAACTTTGCTTAGACAATGAAAAAAATCCAAAAAAAACATTTGTCTTCAGGGGGGCGGATGTGGCTCAAATGGTTGGGCGTCCGTCTGCCATATGGAGGGACCTGGGTTTGATCCCCGGGACCTCCCGGTAAAATAAAAAATATATATATATATAGAAGGTGCATGGGCTGCCATGCCAGGCTCTGTGTGCTGCTGAGCCGTCGGGCCCCGGGAGCCATGCAGCAGGATGATGACATAACAGGGGAGAGACAAGACGAGATGCTCCAAAAGCTCCAGAAGCCAGGAGCTGAGGTGGCACAGGCGGCAGAACACCTCTCTCCTACATCGGAGGTCTCCAGGATCGAATCCTGGTGAAGACTGGAGGAGGAGGATGAGAAGAGATGGCAGGAAACAGACACGGAGAATTGCCCAGCGAATGGACACAAAACAGCAAATGGGGACGGGGGTGTTAAAATAGATAAAGTAAATAAATAAATCTTTAAAAAAAAAAAAAAAAAAATTTGTCTTCACAAAAAAGTAAATTTTATAGTAAGTCAGAAATGAGAAAAAAGGTTTTAGACAAAAACTTAACAATATAATAGGCTATCTCCCAAGCTGCTACCACCGAGGCCTGAAACCACTGAATTTTGGGAAGAGTGTTCCACATCTTCAACAATAAGCTTATGATTCCGTAGTGTGAAAATTTTCACATCTACTTGAAATCCCTTATACAATTTATCTGAAAAGTAAACTGAGTGATGGATTTGTAAACCACTAACAAATTATTACTGAAATAAACTCTATTTTCTATATGTATCACTTTTAGAAAATCTTTGTTCCTCTCTCCAATTTAAAAACAAAAGCCAAGCTACATGGTCAAATAGAAGCAAGAAATAAATTATTTCCACCCCCAGATTAGTTTACAAGACTACCTTAGCTAAGCTGGTCGACAGGTTAAAATGAGTGATCCTCTCATCCGAACAATCAGTGCTGACTGAGTGCCTTCCAGGAGTCATCTCCTTTAGTCTTCCTAAGGCACAAGGACGGTTCTCACCCTCATTTTATGGGTAAGAAAGCAGAGACAAAGAATGACACACAGCCAAACTTCCCATCCAGGTGGGCTCACCCAGAGCCCAGGTCCTCAACCCCCCCACTGTGCTGTCTCATGAGGAAGCGTGCAGGGGCAACAGCAGACACACGGCGCTGGACCCTGCATGCCGCTGCTCGGACATCTGCAGCAGCTGCTCAGAGACTCTTTTCTCACCCAACTCAGGATGGCACCGCAGAAGCCTTGAAGGAGCTGAAGGTGGGCCCTCGGGTCAGGACAACCCATGCTCAACTTCACGTGCGCCCATCTCACTCTCCAACCCTTACCTTCCATCTCAAACCAGCCTTCAGCCACACCAGCCCTCTTGCCTCCCCTAGTTTCTGGGCTAAACTCCAATTCTGGTTAAACCCCAACTCTCCACCTGCTCTGTACCTGCACCCACACAGTGGAACCTCATGACTCGGAACCTCCAGTGGGCCATTCATGCTGCCTGGAAGTCCACCTTATCTAGCTCAGTGGACCTCAAGCACCAGCACGCAGCAGAGTCACCTGAAAGGCTAGACCCCTACCCTAGAGGCTCTGGCTCAGCAGGCCAGAGTATGCATGTCTCGCCATCCCCAGGGAGTGCAGGTGCTGCCGGTCTGGGGCCCTGCTTTCAGAGCCACAGCTCTAGTCCTCCCCACCTTCTTAGGCGGCGGTTTTCTCCTCTCACCTCAAGCCTCCAACTCCTCTTCCACCGTCCTTTCTGTCAGATGATAATGACGCTACTTTCCACTTCAGCGAGAAAGTAAATGCGATCAGAAAAGCACTTGTGTGCTCCCACCACCACATCTACCCACTCACTGCCCTTGTGTCATGTGGGTCCGCCTTCCCTGCTGTTCCGATACATGCGCTGTAAGGGCCAAAAATATTTATGCTCTGACTCGTTATAGAAAGAGTCTGATGACCCCTGCTGTGGAATATTAGCTTCACTTGAGCAAGAGTTCTGTATGTTGCATCCTCTACTTTATCTCTACTTCGAGAACAATGCCTGGGGCATGGTAGGTACTTGACAAATTTGTTTAATAAATAATTAATGATTAGACCAGGGGTTCTTAACCTTTTTTATTCCAAGGATCCCTCTGCCAATCAGGTAAAAACCACAGACCCCTTACTAAGTCCACACTATACTGTGTATTATTAAATAAATATATCACACCTACACCAACACATCCCAAGAACAATGCTTTTTTGAATTCCAATTCAAGCCCACGGACCTGCTGAAATCTTTCTACAGACTCTTTGAGGGTTCACGGACCCCTGGTTAAGAACCCCTGGATTAGACAAAAGATATAGAAGCCAGTCTCATGAACTAGAAAACTATACCCACATGAGAACTATCAAGGAAAATGCTCAGTTCCCTACAATCAACAACCTAAGCACTCCATGCCACAGGCTGTCACAGCTTCCCACCTAAATGCCCAGCTACGGCAGCATTAGTGGGCTACTGCTGGGCATTTGTTGGCTGCTTACTGGGACAGGCTCTCCTCCCCAGAGGCCCGTGCATGTCCCTCACAGTGCTGGTGCAGGACCCACACAGCAAACAGCTGCTGGAACAAACATCCATCTCAACCACCTCAACATTCCCAAGACAGCAAATTTTCATAATTCCTATGATAATTCACTCCCATTTCTAACACATTTGCCCAGAAACAATCTAACATAAAGAGACCACATATCCCATAAAGGCTGATGTAAGAAACAACAGAAAATCCCTTCACATACTTAAAAGGCTAGTGAGTCTACCACCTTCCCCAACCTTATCTTCTCCTTGAATAGTGATTAGAATTCAATGACCCTTTCTCTACTTAAAAAACTTGTCCCATCTTTCCAATTATTTGTCCTATCTGCCTCCAGGTCCTCTAGTTAAAATCCATAACATGAACCCACCTCACCAAATAACCCTCCATAAATCCCCACTGCCTTTAGAAACTACATCCAAATAACAATGTGACAATCACCAATAGGTGATTGATCTCAAGATTTGTAATTCAAAGCTTCGGTATTCATTCCAGCAACTTGATTTCATTTTAGAAAAGCTGGGCACATTTAAAACTTAGAGGCAAGCCTAAAAAACAATGTCCTTAATATTTTCAATAGTAGCAAAACACTTCATAGTACAAAATTTTAAATTAAAATTGGGATGTAAGACTCAGTAAATACTTGTACCAAACTTTTATTTTTTTTTTAAAAGATTTATTTTTATTTATTTATCACCTCCCCCTTGCTGCTTGTGCTCGCTGTCTGCTCTCTGTGTCCATTTGCTGTGCGTTCTTTTGTGTCTGCTTGTCCCCCTTTGTTGCATTATCTTGCTGCACCAGCTCTCCACAGGCGTGGGCAATCAGCTCTCTATGGCTCAGGCCAGCTCGCCTTCACCAGGAGGCCCTGGGAATCGAACCCGGGGCTTCCCATATGGTAGACAGGGGCCCAATCAATTGAGCCACATCTGCTTCCTGTACCAAACTTTTTGATCAGACTATTCTTAAGGTGCTATTGAGCCTGGGCCCAATGAGTTCTTAAGCATCTTCAGTGCACTACATTTAGCAGAATTCATTTAAGAAACTAATCAGCTTTTGACCCCCATGTTCACCACAAGTGAAACTAAGCTGTCACCTTCAGTAAAGTTATAAAATGAGATCAAGCTTTCAATTAAAGATATGAGCTGGTGACCTTTGCACTGCTATTAGTAGGGCTAGACAGGAAGACAAGAATAAGGAGAAGGGTCCAAGTCCGAGCATCCACGGAAAAGCTCGGAAATATGACAGGCCCCCCCGCAGGAAACCAGGATGCCCTCCGCCCACTCACAATTTCAGAACTGTCTGAAGGGGTGACCGCTGAGTCAGGCCCTTCGGTGGTGGTCTGGGAGCTATCACTGATGGGTGAGGAGGCCTGGGTCCCATCATTCAAGTCCATGGCAGGGTCAGATGGGACGGCGCTGATCTGGCTGGAGCTGTGGCTCAGGATATCCTCCTCGTCCCCATCAGCAGCAGCGCTCGTCAGGTCACAGCTGGTCGGATCCGCAGAGTCTGACTGCAGAGTATGCTGTGAGCGGGGCTGCTCGGTAATAATATCATGACCTGTGGAGTCAGCAGCCGAACTTGTAGATCCTGGAGTTGAAACCCCCGAAGAAGCAGCCAACTCACCAGTGAGCTCGCCCTTCCCTGAGGCTGAAAGGACAGAAACATTTATTCAACAAATGGTTGAAAACAACACACACTGTCAAAGTAACAAAAAATTCACCATCATGGAATGTTTTAACTGCAAAACATCCTGAAATAGAGTGAAAGTGTAAACTACTAAATTTCAGAGGCAAGCAATAATGCATCCTTCAAACACTACTAAAACTGCTTTTTACTATAGTACTTAAATGAACCAAATAAGGATAAAAGTTATTTTTTAAATGCTATGAATATTCTCAAATGGTGCTTCACTGCAACAACTGGAGAAAATATAAAATATGGCTGGTAACATTATCACCTCAAGTTCTTAAGCAGCTACTCCAGCCTTAGCTCGGAGCCACAAGTAAAGTTGTTTCTAATTTAGGAGTAGCCTGATACGGGGACCCCCAAACTCCAAAACAAGCAGCGGTCAGAAACAATGGTAAATCATCCTCTCCTTGGGGTGAATTCTTCCTTCTTCCAAGACCCTGTTCAAGATCTCTGTGATGGTCAGGCTCATGGGTCAACTTGGCCAGGCTGTTTGGTCAAGCAAGCACTGGTGTAACTGTTACTGCAAGGACACCTTGTGGACTTAAATTATCAGTCAGTTGATTTCATCTATGGCTGATGACATCTACTATCAACTTCAATCAGCTAAAGACCTTAAAAGGAGAAGTGATGATTTCAGTAGTCAGAAGAGAGAATTTCCATCTCCACTTTAGCCAGCCAGCTTCTCCAGGAAATCATCGAAAGCCTTCATCGCAGCTTGTGACCGGTCCTGTGGAATTTGGACTTGTGCACCCCCATAGTCGTGAGACAATTTTATAAAATCTCATAATAATTACAGATTTCTCCTGTTGGCTGTTTCCCTAGAGAACCGTGACTAATACAGCTACTGAAATGCCTTATCTACCGCCACCATATTCCACACAGCACTGCTTCTGATCAAAGATCCCTAATGTGTGGGAATGGGCACATGCTCACGGAATTCCCTGTCTTACCATGTTCCGTCATCCTGAAGCAGCTTGACTGACAGAACAATGGAATGGCCTTTTGAAGACTCAATTATGGAGCCAACTAGGTGGCAATACCTTGCCGGGCTGGGGCAGTGTTCTCCAGGAGGCTGTGTATGCTCTGAATCAGCGTCCACTCTATGGTGCTGTTTCTCTTATGGCCACAATCATGGGTCCAGGGTTTAAGGCATGGAAATGGGAGTGGCACCACTATTACCCCTAGTGATCCACAAGGAAAATATTTTGCTTCCTGTCCCTGCAACCTTAAGCTCTACTGGTCTACAGGTCTTAGTTCCAAAAGGAGGAATGCTTCCACCAGGAGAAACAACAACAATTCCATTGAACTAGAAGTTAAGACTGCCACCTGGCCACTTTGGGCTCCTCTTACCTGTGAATCAACAAGCAAAGAAGGGAATTACTATACTGGCCAGGGTAGTTGATCGTGACTATCAAGGAGAAATAGGACTGCATCTATATAATGAGGGTAAAGAAGAGTTTGCCTGGAATACAGATCCTCTAGGGTGTCTCCTAGTACTGCCATGCCTGTGATTAAAGTCATTGGAAAACTCCAACAACCCAATCCAAACAGGACTTAACAATGGCCCAGAATCTTCGGGAATGAAAGTTAGGGTCACCCCACCAGGCAAAGAACCATAGCCAGCTGAAGTGCTTGCTGAGGGTAACGGGAACATGGACTGGGTAGTGGAAGAAAGTAGGGATAAAAACAAAGTATGGGGGTCGGATGTGGCTCAACTGGTTGGGCGTCTGTCTCCCATATGGAGGGACCCGGGTTCGATCCCCGGGACCTCCCAGTTAAAAAAAAATAAATAAATAAAAGCACTGTTAAAAAAAAAAAAAAAAAAAAGTATGACCACGTGACCAGTTATAGAAGGAAGGACTGCAATGGTCATATTTCTTCCTTGTTTTGTTATGAGTATGTCTGTATATGTACATAAAACAAATATCTTTGTTTTCTTCCCTATCTTATCCCTTTACCATATGACATAAGTTTTGTTAGTTTCATGTCATAATATTTAACTTATAGGATATCAAGTGTAAGAGTGAATATTACCCAAGGACTTGCACCCTATTCTGGAAAGATTTAGTGCGTTTCCAGTTGTACATAGGACAGTTGCATATTATTAGGTGCTAAATATGTCTGTTATTGTTTTTATTTAGAGACTAAATATGGTTTAAGGTGATGTATATGGATGCCAAGTTGACAAGCGGTAGACCGTGACAGTTAGGCTCATTTGTCAACTTGGCCAGGTAATGGTGCCCAGTTGTTTGGTAAAGCAAACACTGGCCTAATTGTTACTGTGAGGACATCTCGTGGACTTAAATCATCAGTATGTTGATTCCATCTGTGGCTGATGACATCTACAATCAACTGAGGAGACTGACTTCAGCAATAAGATATGCCTCGACAATTAGTTAAAGGCCTTAGAAGGTGAAGTGATGATTTCAGCAGTCAGAAGAGAGAATTTCCATCTCTACTTCAGTTGCCAGCTTCTAAAGAATTCATCAAAAGCCTTCATCGGTGTTCCCAGCTTGTGACCTGCCCTATGGAATTTGGACTCCTGCATCCCCATAGTCACATGAGAAAATTTTATAAAATCTCTTTATTTACAGATTGTTCATTGGTTCAGTTTTCCTAGAGAACCCTGACTAAAACAATCTCTAAGCCAGTCTTATTCTGCAAGAAAAATTTATACCATATTTTCCTAGTTTAGTTTTTAATTCCCATTAAAAAACAAACAAAAACTACATAAAAATCACTGCAGAAAGATATACACCAAGTTATTAGCAGTGGTCATTCCTGGAGACAATGAGGTCAGTGGGGACTTGAGCTTTAACTGTTCTTTATAGTTGCAATTTTTTTGGTCTTAAAAATTTTTTTTCTATTTTCACAATCAGGGAAAAAAATGACTTCTACTTTGTAAAATAAATGAATAAATAAATCACCACCACTAGAACTGTTCAGATTTTCCTTCCCGAATATTTTAGTCTTATTTTCAGAATATCCTTTTGAGGATTATATAACCAAAACCACACCCATTTTATCCAATTATCAGTATCTTAGTCAATACTCATCTTTTATATAATTAGATAACTACTGTAAACAAATGTGGATTCTTTCAAGTTAAATTACCCATTGACAATTTTCAACCCTCTTCTTCCTCTACTACCCATCCAATTCACGAGACACTTCTACCAACTCGTCATCCCCTACCCCAAAGACTTGGGCTCAGGGAGTACAAACTGGATTTTAAAGCTGCCTTAACCAAGGAAAACAGGAAATATAGGATACCAGAATCATATACCTGTATGTCTCAAAGTAAACATTATAAAAGAAGCTTGAGCATTCCCTGACTTTAGCAAACTGGCGGCACTGTGGCCCTCCACTAGGGCCATGCATGGAGCAGTGCGTGGAGAAAGAAACAGGGTTAGTGGGCAGAAGGGTAAATAAAGGTCAACACAAACCACTAAATAAATAGGAACTACCTGCAAAGGCTGAGCTGCTGACGTCTGACCTCGATTCAGAGTCATCTTCCAAGGCGTCTTCTTCTCCTAAGAGTACTTTACCTATTAAATGATGCAGCAATGTTCCTTTTAAGTTTGCTAAAAATAAGGACTTTCACAATTAAATAAAGGCGCATTCTAAGTTGAAAATCATAGGCATATTTAATTCACCCTCTCATATAGTTTATCATCACATGTAAGTACTTTTATACCTCTAGAATGCCATGCATAAAGAATGTAGAGGCAGTCTTTTTAGAATGTTATTAAAACCAATAAACCTATATGGAAAAAGAGCTAAAAGCAATGATTCTAAAACTGTATAGCAAAGTATCTTAATAATTAATAAATATTAATTTCAGTTACTATTAATGAAAAATAATATATTACTATTTACTCTTAAAAATAGTAAGTTTTGGCTGGACAGACCCAATTCTATTAGCTCTTAGAATAGTCATGTCATATCTCCAAATGCACATCAGAACTTGTCATATCTCCAAATGCACATGTCATATCTCCAAATGCACATAAAACTTTAGGGGTGGATGTGGCTCAGGTGGTTGGGCTTCCGCCTCCCATATGGAGGGACCTGGGTTTGATCCCCGGGACCTCCCAGTAAAAATTTTAAAAAAAGGAAAAATATAGAAAGTGCGCGGGCCACCAGGCTCCGTGCATGGGTGTGCTGTCAGGCTCCACAAGTGGGTGAACCCCCCAGGCCCTGCTCGTGGGTACACCATCAGGCCCCACGAGCAGGTGTGATGCCAGACCCTGCCAAGCCACACAACAGGATGACGACGTAACAGGAGAGTGACACAAGCGAGAGCCAAGACAAGACATGCCGAAAAACCAAGAACTAAGGTGGAGCAAGCATTAGGATGCCTCTCTCCCACATTGGAGGTTCTGAGGATCGAATCACGGTGAAGACAGGAGAAGGATGAGAAGAGGGGACAAGAAACAGACCCAGAGACTTGCCCAGTGAATGGACACAAAAACAGCAAAAACAGGGGGAAGGGGGGTAAAAATGGATAAAAGTGAATAAATTAATTAATTAAAAAAAAAAAATCTTTATACTTAAAGGTCACTTTTATTTCACTATCTTTTAACTTGCTAGTCTCTATGGCTGACAATGAGAATTCAAGCACTTTAAGATCCAGGATGAAATAAAATTTCACCTTTTGCAAAGCTCTAAAAATACATTTTATAGTTTATGGTTCCCAAATTATATTCATAAGAAAAAAAGAAGCCAAAAGTCTTAACAGGATTCAACTTGGCTCATTAAATCTTGATGGTTACATCACATATAAATCTCATTAAATGACACTATCCAAATATTTATCGACATTTCCACTTCTAATTTCACTACTCTTCAAAGAATGGGTTGTAGGTGTGATAACTCCCATAACATAAGCTGAAACTGATATGGCATTAAAGGCAAAAAAAAAAAAAAAAAGAAGAAGAAAAGAAATCCCATATTTCAGGTAAACCTAATTCAACAACTCAACATATCTACTAAAACACTTTATTATGGAACAAGTTATTTAGTTATTTGTCTTGAGAAATCAAATAAAATTTCAAAAAGTGAATTCAGAAGGAGCTGGTGTAGCTCAGTGGTTGAGCGCATGCTTCTCGCACGTACAAGGTCCTGGGTTCAATCTCTGGTACCTCCTTAAAAATACGTGTGTGTGTGTGTGTATAAGTTTAAAAAGCAAAAAGAAATTTTAAAAAATTGTTTAAAAACACACACACATACACACACACACACAAAAGGTGAACTCAGAAAGTGGTCTCTATCCTCCAAACCAGCAGTTTGCAAAATAAGTTTTATAGGCACTAAGACAAGTTCCTCAAAGGAGCAAGGGCTGGAGCTACTACCAGAGATGGGACTCCAGGTCACTCTTTCCACACCAACTTGAAATTCTAACTCCAACCAGAACAAGTCTGTTTTTAGCTATTGTCAATACAGTGGCGGGGGGGATTTTGCTTCTATAACAAAAAAGTTTGAAAACCACACCTTAAAAAAACAAACACTTAAAAAGAGATTGAGGATCTATCCCATGTTCTACACAGAAAAGGACAAAACAACCCATCCCAACAACATGAATCAGTCCTCTTCTACATTAGTCACAGGAAAAAAGACTGAGACACACAAGGTATGTATCAGAATAACTTAGTCACATGCCCAAAGTCTTTTCCTAACTCAAGAATACAGAGGTTAGCTTTTACTGGAATACTTTTGGCTTTTAAACAATCTCAATGCTTCACCGAAATCTCAAGCTTAAGGAAGCAGCCCACACTACCGTGGCCCACAAGTTATTGACTCTGAGTTCTTCCAGGAAATGTCTACTGAGTTTAGTGGAGGCCAGAATGTCAGGAGTGCCCTGTTAGGTCCAAATCAATACTGCAAATAAGATTAGGCATCAGATGCTCAACTAGAGACTCAAGCCATGACCTAAACAAGGATTCTTAGTCTTTTAGGATTTCAAATAGAAAATGACAGCAATTCTTTCCCATGGAAATTCAGACTGAAAAAGAAAATAGCTGGCATTGCAAAGCGGGGATAACAGGCACCCAAGCTATCAGAACATAGCAGGAACACTTTGATTAATAAAAGCAAATTAATTATATCACAACACTATGGTGTGTACAAAGTTAACTATGACTGAAAAATGACAGCCAGGCCCAAATTAACAAAATAACAAAATCAGAATAATCCTGACTAAATTAAACAAGATAAACTGTGAAGATAAAATCACCTTTACAAAGTATAATGCAGTCCTGAGGCAGGAGTGGACACACTCCGGCCTGCCTGTGTTTGTAAAGAAAGGTTTGTTGGAACAGCCACGCCCATCACATGACAAGGCATGGCCCACAAGGCTGAAATGTTTTTGCCGACTCCTAACCTGAAAGCAATTAATACAGAAATCATTTTCAAAAGTCATCTTCTATATTTTTTAAAAGTCATTCTACAGATTACTCAGGCCTAGTTATCAGATTCCAGCAACATTTATACATACAACCATTTTGTTGAGAAGAGGTATAGAGTCCATTGCATTAAGAAAATATGTAAAAAGCAGTAAGATCCAATACAAGACTCTGATTTCTGAAATAATCACCTTTTTGTTTTCTTGAAAGGACAGGGCTGCATGAAGAACCCCCTCCAGCTGTAAATCACAGAAAGTGACAGATCAAAGCAAGGTAACAAGCTGCTTAAATCTAAAAGGAATTAGAGCATTTTCAAAAGGCTTGATTGAATTATATTAAGAGTGGAGAAAATGTGGTGAACATATTTCCATAGGAAGTGCTTAAACACCACATTGCAACACTATAATTTTGATGACATGAAAATTACATTAAGACTCAAATAAATGGTTCTAAGCTGCAACCTAAAATGTCAAATGAACTAAAATAAATTGTACTTAAAAAGCCAAATTAAAATACTAGAAATATCAGATTATCTGATCCACCTAATAATCAAGTGTTAATTTTCATTAGAAACAATTATCAGAAATTAATACTTCTCCCAATGATTTATAAAGCCACATCACACAAAAGAAAGGCATCTTGAGGACAGAGCAGTGAACAAGGCGTAGTAACATTTTCTGCTCATGCTCCAAGGAGGTAGCAATTAGACTCCCAGCCCGTGCTCTCTGCCTTGTCTAAGCTATGGGTAAGGACCATGTTAAAAGTGAACTACACAGTTGACCCCACCGTGACGTGGCCTGGAAAAGGCCTGGCGGGTCCGCAAACACTTACTGAAAGCCTATGATAGGTTGGTCCCTGCCCTAGAAGTTGGGATTCGGGGATTCCATGATTCCAGGCCCTGAGGGCCCGGCCCACCGAGGCTGGGCTCAAAACCAGGGTCATCCTCTCAACAGTATCCCATAGGACCATGTGCAGCTGGGGTTAGAGCCCGACTCCAGAGAGGAGAAAGAGCAGCAGAGACGGGACGGTGGGGTAGCTCCAAGGGCGAGGGCTGGAAGGGACAGCCTAAAGCCAGGTGGCCGGGGGAAAAGGACCAAGCAGCAGAAAGGAGCTCTGCACTCCCTACGGAAAGGTAAAGACACCATCTTGGGGCAAGTGACACAAATGACTCTGGAAAAATTTTCCCTAAAATTTTCTCTTCACAATACCTGAAATGACACGTGAGGACAGCCCAGCCAGAGGGATGAAGAGTTAAGAGGCCCGGCTTTAAATTCTTGGCCTCATTTTGTGCCCCAGTCTTTCTAAACTTTAGCTCTCCTGTTTGTTTATAATGAACAAATAAGAATGAATGGTAACCTGCACTAGAAGGTTTTCTGGGCCCATAGTTCAATAAAGTTTAACTGGTATAACTGTTCTTTAACTTTAATTATACGAATAAACTGTCCTAACAACTGACCTATGAGTTCCACAATGCTCCCACTACGACTTCTGCACACAGGCTCATCTTCAGCCACAGTCAGCTGCCCGATGCCGCCAGCAGCTGTCAGAGCCTGCAGGAGCTCGGGCGGAGGGGTTCTGAAGAGCTGCTGCAGCAGCTCCAGGGCGCCGGTCACAACATTGTGGTCTTGGTGCTGAGTATAATGCAGAGTCAATTCATAAACCTGGAAAGAAAGAGGAACACAACTACTACTGCCATGTTTCCTAAAATGTGTCCTAGGTTCCATTTTTTTGTTGTTTTTAATAGGCCTTTGTTGACAACATTTGTGCCTTAATTTTCTCTCCTTAAAAGTTCCAATCAGGGGGCGGATGTGGCTCAAATGGTTGGGCGTCCGTCTGCCATATGGAGGGACCTGGGTTCGATCTCCGGGACCTCCCAGTAAAAATAAAAAAATAAAAAAAATTTTAAAAAAAAGTTCCAATCATTTCTACCAGTGATTATTAGCTTCCATGTTGCTTTGTGTACTCTCACGATTTATGCATTCTCATATTAATTCCTTAAAAAAAAAAACAGAGAACTTCAACAAAAGCAGAATCATGTTAAAACAAGATATCATTTCCCTAAATCAGTGACTAGTAAAGGGAGAACAGAGTTCAACATATACTTAGAGTGGACTCAGGTTGATACACTTAATAATCAAAAAGCTTTGTTGTAAGTGCCACTGAGAAAGAGTTGCCAAAATTTCAGAGGCATTATGTCAAATTTTATTAGTGCTTTTATTACTATATCACATTATATGAACATAATGGATCTATTCTTTTCCCCCTTAATTAGAGATGCCAGATAAAATACGAGGTACCCAGTTAAATATGAATTTCAAATAAACAATGAATACTTTTTTAGTATAACTATGTCCACCATATTATTATTCACTCTTTATCTGAAATTCAAATTTAACAGACATCCTTTATTTATTTATTTCTCCCCATCCCTCGTTGTTTGCATTGCTGTATCTGTTCGTTGTGTGCACGTCTTCTTTTTAGGAGGCAACGGGAATTGAACCCGGGACCTCCCATGTGCCTAATCACTTGTGCCACCTCCGCTCCTGCTTTGTTGCGTCTCTCATTATGTTTTCCTCTTTGTGTTTCTTATCACGTCATCTTGTTGCGTCAGCTCACCGCGCCAGCATGTCACGTCAGCCCGCTATGTTGGTCATCTTCTTTAGGAGCCACTGGGAACCGAACCCAGGACCTCCAATATGGTAGACAGGCGCTCAATCACCTGAACCACATCTGCTTCCCACATCCTTTATTTTTATCTGTTGTCTGGCAAACCTCCCATTAATATCATAAAAGTAATACACACACATATATATGTATTTTTTAATCAGACACAAAACTCTCAGAGGTAGCTACTTTAAATCATTTGCCTTTAGTTCTTCTCCTACTGATGGTAACCTCCATAACTCAAGATCACCGGTCAGCAAATTACATATGGTCTGCAAGCCAACTCTGGCCTGCTGCCTGTTCTTGTAAATAAAGTTCTACTGGCACACAGTCATGTTTGTGCGTTGTCTATGGGTGCTTTCACACTGCACTGGTAGTGCAACAGAGACGATATGGCCCAGAAGGCTTAAAACACCTCTATCTGCCCTTTACAGAGGAAGTTTGCTGACCCACGGAGGAGATAATCCTACCGTTACTCCTTTATTTCTTAAGCCATGAAATCTGAAAACAGAATCCCTTGGCTCCTCACTATGCATCCCATACTTACCTCATCCGCACCACCCCCCCCCCCAATTCTGTTAGCAACAACACTGTTTTCATATTAAGATTTACCACATGTACACACTACCCATACAATGTTACTTAAATCTCCTGTGCTTTGCCTAAAGTTGAGGCTAAAACTAAATTTAAAACTCCAATGTGTATCATGTCATGAATAAAAATTATTCACTAAAAATCCTATTAATGTGAGCAGACTCAAAAACAAAGAAATATTTATTATTTCTAGACCTGTGCTACATGGAAGAAAATGTTCCAAGGGTAATGGTAAAACAGAATCTTGTTCATCATCATCTATTACATGCTTAAAATAATTTCATGGTTTAATTTGCTCATAACTGGATCATAAATTTCTTATATAAACCTTTCTGATCTTCCTAATGTTATTAATTGCCTGTTTCCCTCCCCTTGTTCACAATATAAGCATATGCCTTCCCTTTTTTCCCCAGCATCTTAATCATACTAGCTATTGCAGGAAATTCTTGGAGCTCCTTTGACTTCTGTTTCTAATTTGAATTGCCTGCTGCACAACAATCACCTTAGAATTCCTTTGATCATATTCCTGAGTTACATGCTTTGTTTATTGGATTTTTAGGGCTCCCTCTCTTTTTGGATTTATTTCCCATTTTGCTGGAAGACATCTTCAAAATAATTTTCTCAAAAAGGGTATACTAAAAGAAAACTGAGAGGGCGGATGTGGCTCAAATGGTTGGGCATCCGTCTCCCACATGGAGGGACCTCCCGGTAAAAGTTTAAAATATATAAATAAATAAATTGTTAAAAGAAAACTGAGTTCCTGCATATCTAAAAGTATCTATATTTTGCCCTCACACATGCTTAATAGTTTTGCTAGGCCTAGGATTACTTTAATTCTAGTAAAATCAGACTAGCTGAGCTGAACTTCTCTATCAAAGTCATTTAAATCAGAGCTGTTATCAAAGGAAAATAAATTATGATATGCTTTAGATTTCATCTAACTCACTATCTCAAAAAGGAACTTTCTCTCTTAACCACTTCAAAGGAAAGTAACTATTGGAAAATCAGTAATGAACTGAGCAGACATCTCCTATACCATCACCCCATTCTCCCGGGCTGGCTGCTCTCCTAGCTGATGGCAGTTTTGAACATCTCCGTAGCTTCCAGCTAATGTATGAGAAAGCCGTGAGAACTTCTCAGGACCCAAGAACTCTCTTGTGTGCACCCCCTCATGCTCGCATGCCTGGGAGCACTCCCTCATTCCCTGGACTCCTCAAAGGCTGTAGCTGCTGTCTAAGGAGCTCTTCCTCTCTTCCCCATGCCCTCTGCCTGGTGAAATGTCCTCACCCTAAACATTAGCTCATGGTGACTCAGGTCCTCCCAGGAAGACTGCCCAGCCCTCCTTGGTGCAGAGAGGCTCCCACACTAGCTCCTACAGCTCCCCCTACTCCTCCACCACAACATGCTAGTTAGGGAAGCGGATGTGGATCAAGTGATGTTGGGCTCCTGTCTACCATATAGGAGGTCCAGGGTTCAATTCCCAGGGCCTCCTGGTGAAGACAAGTTGGTCCGTGCAGACAGGTGACGCAGCAAGATGATGCAACAAAAAGAGACACAGAGGAGAGACAATAAGAGACACAGCAGACCGGGGAGCTGAGCTGGTACAAGAGATTGAGCACTTCTCTCCCACTCTGGAAGGTCCCAGGATCGGTTCCCAGTGCCGCCTAAACAGAAGAGCAGACAATGGCGGGGGGCAGGGAGAAGTAAATAAATCTTTAAAAAAAAACATGCTAGTTAGTATATGTTTGTCTGCTTCTCCCACTAGACCAACAGTCTCCAAACTTTTTTGATTAAGCACCCCTGTGTTTAATCATAACTAAAAAAAAAATTCTGAATAACATTTACAAAAATTAGACATGAACTACTGTATTCAGATATTATGCACATTATAAAATATTTGCTAAATCTGATCAAGCCTCTAGCTACAATTATCAATTTACAGGAAATTCATAGGACAAAGAAATGTGTTAATTCACACAATGGAGATGTGAGCAATAAATCAGACAGAGGAGGGGGTAGGCTATATGGGAATCCCCTATATTTGTGATTTAACATTTATGTAATCTAAAACATCTTTAAAAATTTAAATTTAAATTTTAAAAATCAGAGGGCAATTCCACAGGATAATCTGGTAGCTTCAACAAATAAATTCTTAGAGGAAAAAAAATAGAGATGGAAAGGGAAGACTTACAGTATTTATCAACCAATCCTCTTGGGATACTGATCTCAAAAAAGGGGAGAAAAAACTGACAGTGGGTGAATGGATATTTGATATTAAGGATACACTAAGTTTTTAGGTGTGACAATGACATTTTAATTCTTTTAAAAACAAAGAGGCCCCACCCTGATCAATATGGCGGAGTAATATGCTTCAGGGCTCCATACCCCCAGAAAAACATTCAACAACGGGCAAGAACTGGCAGAAACATCTTTCTCAAAGCTCCAGGAAACTGAAGGACTGCAGTAACAGGGCGAGTGCAGAATCAAGAAAACCGCACTGAAAAGCCGGAGGAACTCGTGGCACCCCAAGTGGCCCCTCACTGGCTCAGCATGGGGCTGGCCCATGCTCCCTGTGCAAATCCCTGGTCTTGGTTCCAGAGAGAGCAGAGTAGCCCTCGTGCACAGACTAGGAGCATATATGTCAGGCCCTCGATATCTGGCGGTGGCCTGAGGGACTCACTGTCCCAAAACTTACCCTGCATTTAGAAGGCAGCCCACAGAGCTCTCCTAGAGAACACCGTGGGAGAGCTGTCTCCTAGAGAACACCGTGAGAGAGCTGTCAAGAGGCTGCCCGGATGGGAAGCGGCTGTGGCTCAATCAGTAGGGCTCCCGTTTACCATATGGGGGGCCCCGGGTTCGGTTCCCGGGGCCTCCTGGTGAAGGCAAGCCCGCCCGCACGGCATGGTTAGCTGACCCAGCGAGCACAAGCAGCAAGGGGGGGATAAATGAATAAATAAATAAAATCTAAAGAGGCTGCCCGGGCAAGGGGTTGCTGGCTGGAGGACAGACAGTGCAGTGCCTGGGATGGTGAGGAAACGGTTTCCTAAGGGTGAAGTGTGTAACGGCACAATTCTCAGAGCCATATGCACACACTCAAGACAAGACACATGCACAGAAAGGATCAGGGAGGCCCCTACACTGCAGACTGGAGCCATTCTCTAAACTCATGGTATGGATAAGCCATGAAAGAGAGTGCTCACACAGGTCTATCTGCAAAGACTGGGAAAGATGTTTTCTTCCTTTTTGTTGTTGTTTTTTGTTTGTCAGTTAGCTGCTGGCATTCAAGGAAAGCTCTGCCATACTCTAACTGGACACAACCTTAAGAACAGATGCTTCAGAGTCTAAATTTCAGTACTAACACATTAAAATATCAAAATGTCCATTAAAATATCAAGTCTTTCAACAAAGGATTATAAAACATACAAAGAAACAGGAAGTGATGGCCCAGGCAAAGTAGAAAATTAAAGCATTAGAATCCATCAATGAGGAAGACCAGACCTGGTATATACTAGACAAAGACTTTTAAAAAATGGTCCTAGGGAAGCGGCTGTGGCTCAATCAGTGGGGCTCCCGTTTACCATATGGGAGGCCCCGGGTTCGGTTCCCGGGGCCTCCTGGTGAAGGCAAGCCCGCCCGCACGGCGTGGTTGGCTGACCCGGCGAGCACAAGCAGCAAGGGGGGGATAAATGAATAAATAAATAAAATCTTAAAAAAAATAAAAAATAAAAAAATAAAAACTGGTCCTAAATGAGTTCAAAGAACTAAAGGAAATAAGGAAAATGATAGATGAACACAAAGAGAATATCAACAGAGAGATAAAAATTATAAAAAGGAACCAGAGCTGCAGACCACAGTAATAGAAATTTAAAGTTTCCTAGAGGGGTTCAACAGCAGATAAGGGCAGGCAGAAGAAAGAATCGGTAAACATGAAAATAAGACAATTGAAGTCATCTAGTCTGAAGAGCAGAAAGAAGAAAGAATGAATAAAAGTGAACAGAGCCTAGGAAACCAGTGGGACCCCATCAAGTGTACCAATATATGCATTGTGGGTGGCACAGAAAGAGAAAAAAAGAGACAAAGAGGTAGAGAGAATATTCAAAGAAACAACGGCTGAAAACTTCCCAAATTTAACAAAAGACATGAATATACACATGTAAGATGCTCAATGAACTCCAAACAGGATAAACCCAAGATGTCTTTGGTCCAGACTTCAGTTTCAATTGTTCTGCCCTTAAAGTCATTCTTCCTTTGATTTGTCCCTTCTTTATCCCTTTCAGGTATTGCTTCTGTTCACACAAATTTCACAAAAATCTTGTTGGCTTGGTGTACAGTTCCAGGGGTTCCAAACCACCAGACAAAAGAACTTTCCACAGAGCCTCCCTGGTTCACAGCATTTCCAATCCTGACTCCAGTGAAATGGCCAACTGGATCTATGTTCAGCCAGACCCTCTTTAGCAAAAGCTTGTTCAGTTAAACCCTCACATCCAGGGAGTGTGCTCTGAGGCTAGGGTCAGAAGCTGCTCCACCAGGGCTCCCCTGAGCTTCTGGGAAGAGAGTCCCCAGAGAACCTAGCTTAATGCTTAAATCATCAGCATTAATTTCAATTCATGTTTTCTATGCAAGAATTGTTTTAAGCTACTTACTATTTAATACCCTACAAAATGTAGGTAAATGACACAACCCACAAATCCAGTTGATCCAGAACCTATAAGCTACATATGGTATCCTATAATGAAAGCAAACACAAGGTCAACACAGCCCTCGAAACCCCCCCGCATGGACTTCTGAGGACCCTTCCCTCAGGTGCGCCACCCATTACATGATGCCTGTGACCATGTGACTTACAGAAAGGAGAAGGGCAGCGAACTCATCCAGCGTATTAAATACAGTGAAACTCTGAGAGAACATTTTAAGTAAAGTTCAAAAATCCAATTAGACACAGCAATTCTACTTCTAGGTATATACTCAAAAGAAGTTAAAGCAGGGACTCCAGGAGGTTCTAGTACCCCAATATTCAAAGTAGCATTATGCAAAATAAGCAAAAAGTAGAAATAATCCAAGTGTCCATCAACAGACGAATGGATAAAGAAAATGTGGTATATACATATCATATAAAGGATTGAAGTGCTGATACATGCAACAACATGGATGACCCTTTGAAACATTATGCTGAGTTAACTACGCCAGATACAAAAGGATGAATATTTTATGATTCCACTTACAGAAAACACTTAAAATAGGTAAATTCATAGACACAGAAAGTAGATTAGAGGTTACCAGAAGCTGGGGGAGGGGGAATGGGGAGTTACAGCTTAATGAGTACAGAGTTTCTATTTTAGGGGATAAGATGTTTTGGTAATAAGATGGAGGGAATGGTAACAAAGCACTGCAAAAGTAATTTACACCACTGCATTATACATTTTAAAATGATAAAAATGGCAAATTTCATGTTTTATGTATATTAACACAAAAAAAAAATAAATTTTAAAAAGTCCAATCATTTAAAGTATGGACTGCATTGTTACATGTTAATGAAATAACTTGGGTGAGCATGCTGCCAAGAACTGGTGTTAACTGCCATTTGCATTATATTAGAATTCTTGCAGGGTTTCTTGCAGCATTTCTCTTTATTGGAAAGAGAAGTTTTGCTATTTTGTTCTGTACCCCAGTGCATCATGTTCCTACTTCCAAGGGTGAGCGCACAAGGCTCTGTAGACAAGTACACAGGATTCCAATTTCCTGGGGGCCGAGGACTTATCCGAAATGCTCACCTGGATTCTTGGCACCAATCACAGTGCCCAGCACATAGGGGTGCTCAAAAAATATGCACTGAGTGGATGAACACATTTCCTGACCTCTGATGATGATGCTAGAAACGTCATCATCATCATCATAGTAATATTTATTTAGTGATTTCTATTGCACCAGGCAGGAGTTTAAATAGATCAATTGATTGAATATTCTCTTTTTTTAAGGGACTATTCTTTGTATGTGGTAACATATATGTAACATAAAGTATATGTTACATATATGTTACTTAACCATTTTTAAGTATCCAATTCAATGGCAATTTAATTCTCTCTAAATCCTCACAACAACCTTATGTGATGGTCGTTATTTTAGTCATGACGAACTGACATTTAGAGAACCTTGGTAACATGCCTGAGTCGTGCAGCCAGAAACCGTGACCCGAGGACTTGGACCAGGCTGTCCTCCCTCTTAACCCTGGAATTCTGCTTCTCTTCCAAACTGGTCAACATCTTGAATTTTAACCGTTTAAGTACTTATGTGAACCAGGCGACTCCTACCTGGATAAGCTGCTCTGTGGAAGGAGAGACTTCCATTTCTTTCCGTGTCACCCCAAAACTCCCTTTCAGGCTCATGTCCTTGACTTGCTGCTGCAGCAAAGGCACCAAGTACCTCAATGTGAGCAGCACGCCAAGAATCAGCAGGGTGGAGTGCTCATCCTCAACAGGAACCAGCAAACCTGCAGAGGCAGCAACGATATTCCTTAACGCCGACTCACTGCTTAGAGATTCGTGCTTGAATTGTTCAAAAGAAGAGAGTCGCAGTAGAATCCTATCATAAGAGGGCACTGTTATTACTGTGAAAAATATACAGTGGCCAGCACCCGGGCATGGCTTCAAAGAGGCGCAGCAGCCCTTTAAGAGCAAGTAGCACTGTGCCTGAAAGCTGGGCAGCCACTTCATACCATTCGCTCACGTGCTTCCTTGGCCAGCTACTAACATTGACTTCTACTTGTCAAAACTACAGGAGAACTGTCAGCAGACCTAACTCTACGCACAGAACCTACAGGGACCCCGAGGCAGAGCTTAAGGCTGTGTGGACTCACTGAACCACCACATACGGCTGTGCAGTTTTGCCGCACAAAGGGTCGGGCCCAGGAAGGCAAATGCGGCTATGGTCTGGCCTGAACTCCCACCGGTGCTGTGAGGCGTCCTTGTGGCTGTCTGCAGCCCTGACAGCAGCTCATATCTACCCAGTCACCCAAACGGGGGATCATTTGCTTTTAAAGATTTTCAAAGGTCTATCTCAAGTCAACCCTTAGAGGTTCCACCATGCTTTGGGGAGGGAAAAAATCACTGACATGCTTTCACCTTACCTAAGAGTACATTTAGCAACCAGCTATAAAAATATTGTGTCCTTCTTGAGTGTTGGCAGATGCTCACTGCTGATCCAGCTGCCGTCCGCCGCACAGTAGGGGAGCTTGACTTCAGATTCGCTATGAACGCCTTTAACAGAACCTAGGGAGGCAAAAAGCCAAGCAGATAAAAGATGAAGCTGCTATGAAGCTCAGCACATACTTCATAAAATGTAACTTGAGTTAGAAGCTCCAAATTCTTGCAAAGTAAAAATTATAAACACTTTGAGATAGTCAAGGGCAGCGTACATAGTGTCTTTACTTCTTTACAAACTGTATTTAAGGACTTGCTCAACCTCTGTGTCCTCTGAGTGGGGTAAAAGCCTTAGTGTATCTACAGTACTTGGGGACAAGGTCGGCACCATGATGCTATGGAAATAAAAGCAGGGGAAAAAAAGTCTACAAATAATGAAGCTGAGAAGAAACGAATATGAGCCACTGCAAAGTGCCCCAGCCTACAAGATGGCTTTTGACTATGCTGCTGCCAGCACTAGACATGCTCTCAGAAAGTCACCCTTGGAAAACATCAGCCACTTAACATCAGCACAACTGTTTTCCCAAGTATTAAGAGAATAAGACTTTGTCACCAGACCTCCAGGATAATCAAAGAGAGGGTGCTATATATAAATCAAACAATGGTCATTCAAGTCCTAACAAAGAGACCCAAAGCACAAAAAGGGGTGCCCATCTAGCTGCAGTAGTTTGGTAACCATGTTACCAGAGAACATCCACTCCTCACTTTTCTAAACAATGCGCCGGTCAACGATCAGGTCCCGTCATTGCTTCAGCCTTTATGAAGCACTTCAGCCAGGGACTCTACTAGGGCCGTGCCACTGGAGGTATGGCCCTGGGCAAATGAGCAGAAAACTAACAAGCTGGCACCTGACTCATAAATAAGTTTCTCCTTAACAGCAGGGTTAGCATAAACTCATTCTCAGAGATGTCTCGACTCCTGGTGATTATGGATTAGACCTCAAGAACCTGTGAGGTAGAGGACCAGACTCTCAGCCTGGACCTCCCTCAGCCATTACTGCCTCTAGTTCCTCCCCCAAGATACCACCCAGAAAATAACAACTTATCTCTGATGAACTTTTTAGCTACAAAAAGATACTTGCCTCTTAAGAACGACTTTGAGTGAAAATATAAGCACACATATCATTGAAAAAGTAGAAGAAGAAACACTCTATATTAGCCCAAACTTATGAGTGTAGTGAAAGCTAAGCATTATTATGAGAAGTCAGTTCACAGTGAAGTTAAACAATTGGGAAAAAATAATAAAACTGACTCTGAGAGCTGGAACGGACCTTATGAGGCTAAACTCCCCACAATCCCAAGCCCTTCTAGAAGGCAGCTGCTGGAGCTACATGCATAAGCAACTCCCATGATGACATGGGAGCACAATGTTTAGGGCAGACTGCTCTATTTTTCAAAACAAGTGTGACATGTTTACTTTGAAAGGAAAAAAGATGCATGAACCAAAGTTTGCAGAGTGTTTCAGGGCAAGAAATGGGAATTGAAGGCATAATGTGATATCAGCACATACTCATCAGAATGGCTAAAATTCAAAGGACTGACCTTCGCAGGTGTTAGTGAGGATGCAAAACAACTAGAATTCACACATGTTGTTGCTGGAAGTGTAAACTGGTACAACCACTTAGGAAAACGATTTGGCAGCTAAAACTGAAACACACATACCCTATCACCCAGCAATTTCATTTCTAGGAATCTACAACAGAAAGATGTGTATGTGCTCCAAAAGACACAATATCATAAAGGATCTCACAGGTTTGGAGGTAAGCAGAAGAAACCAGCCACGAATAATATATACTATAAAGTTCTGTGTCCACAGAATTCAAAAGCAGACTTCCTATGGCATCAGGAGCCAGGACAGCGACTCCCTCTGGGGAGGAAGGAAAGGGGGGAACAGTGAGTGGGAGAGAGTGTGAGGGTGGCACGTCGGGTGCTGGTGATACTCTGTTCTTGGCCTGAAGGTGGTCCCAAGGCTAAGTTCAAACTGCGAGGATTTGTCAAGGGGTATACTTATAATTTATATACTGACTTGCATGAACGTTATACGTCAATTTAAAAAAACGTAAGTGCTCAAGGGGGTCTCAACATAAATAGGTGACACAGCCACTACCAGGCAGCCTTCTACCCCCCATCCCCCCATTTTCAGGGCAGATATAGGTTTATGGAAAAATCATGCACCACTTGCCATCTTGGACAGGCAATCCTGAGACGGAAAATGCACCACAGGTTAGAAAACCTATGATCAAATGTGCTGGATTGAACACGTGAACCTCTGCTACCCAGAAACCCCACTGAAATCATGTAAAGCCGTTTTACAAAGCATAAACTCACAAGGACAAAAAAGAACAGGCCAGGGTTAACAACAGCAGACTAGAGGTGTCAACAAAACTGTGGAAGCTGAAAAATAAACAAGTAGTAACTGACTGACTCATCAGCACACAAAAAGGAAGTCCAAACCCCAGATTTGGGGGAGAAAGGGAGAAGGTATAAAGGCTGGCCAACATCAAGCCACAAAACTCCAGGATCAGGAGGGATGGTCTCCAGTGCAGTTTGCAAAGCTGAGGACAGACAGACGTAAGACACACAGAGAAAGCAGGGAACAAGTTAAAGTCTGCACTGTGAAGGAGCCCCTGAGCTCCCTTTTATTCTGAGCCGCAGCACCCACACAGCCAAGCGTGTGTTTCCATGGGGCAGAGTGAGGAATTTTTCTCTAGGCATACTAACTGGCTCACGACAAAAAGGCTTATGAAGACTGGTATTTAAAGATCCAGCAATGAGAAAGCAGGCTCACCATCCATTGCCTCAGGAAGCCCACCAGACGACAAGCCCTGCCCACACACTGGCTTCCAGTAAGCTTTTCAGTGTCTCACTCAAACAGAAAGGGATAAAGCCAGTGACATAGTAATCACTTAAAAAAAAAAAAAAAAAACATGGAAAGCATCTGTCATAAAAGAAAGACGACTTCAACAAATAAAACAGAGGAAGTCAGAAGAAACAGACAACCAAAAGGTGGTGTCAGGAAAATTGTAATTGATATCCTTAAAAAGATAAGATACTATATTATGAAATAAGAATTGGATACCACAAAACATGAATATTCTGAAAATAAGAATGAGCTCTTAGAAATTAAAAACATAGCAGCGGGAACAAAAATTGAATAGAAGGGTTTGAGATGGACCTCTTTTAGGAAGTAGAGAAAAAAGAAAGGAAAAGTAGAAGAAAAGATAAATAAATAAAATCTAGAAGGACCAACAACTAATTAACATTTCAGAATGAGAAAACAGAAAATAAAGGGAAGAAATTTGTCAAAGAAATACAAGAAAATTTCCCAGAACTTGATATAAGTTTCCAAATTAGAAGGCCTGCCAAGTACCTAGCACCTGATCCCACGCCCTCAAAAATAAAAAGCTTCCAGAGAGGAGCACATTCAAAGGGGAGGTCATTTAACTTCTCTAAAGCAAAAACGAGAACTCTAAGACAATTCTGAGAGAAATTATTTCCATCCTTCCAAATGTGAAGGAAAAATAAAGGCATTATGAGGAATACACAATCTCAAGCAATTTATCTCCCATTCGTACTTTCTCAGGAAGCTACTAGAGGATGTGTTCCACCAAAGCAAGGCAGTAAAACTAGAAAGATAAAGACATGGGATCCAGGAACTGGGTATCTAATAAGAAAACAGCAAAGGGAATTCTCAAGTCAACAGCAAAGAGAAGTCACAGGATAAGAGCTGTGAACAGACCTAAATAGCCAACTGAGGAGACCAGAGCATATAGGTGGAGAAACTTCTAAGATGAATGTCTTGGGGGGCAGGGTGGGGGACAGGATGATGCAGCCGATAAATTACCAATAAAGTTAATTGAGAGGCAACTTACAAAGCTGTCGGAAGGTATGAGAAAACTTTAATGTTAAATAGCCAAAGAATAATGAACAAGTGAAAAAAGGGGCAGTTGAAAACTCCAGGAAAAAAACAAAAATTGTACAAAGAAATTTAAACACAGCCTAGTACACAGCCAGCTGTGACTGGTTACTTAGGCATAATAATGTACCTACTGAATATTGATAAAACTATAGTAAAAGAATGGGGGAAGGGTTAGACCTAAATTCGTATCTTCCATAGTAAAAAAGGTCTAAAATCTGAAAAGCAAAAAAATTAGCAGTATAAGCATGTTATTAAGAAATGTGGCGGTTCTAAGGGTTGTGTTTGCCTCCCAGATTTGGGGATTAAGAGGAGGAGTAGGAAGGGGACTACTATCTTTGTCCTTTAGTACTATTGGATGTCATCGGTAAAAAAATTAATTTAAACAAAAATTAATTTTTAAAGAGAGGGATAGAGGAATAGTTTTTTTAAATGTCAAAGGTCCAGGAAGAAGGTGATTGAGGGGTCACTATATTCAGAAGAATATACTAGCATGGTCATACTAAATGGTGATTCAAACATCAAAGTGATCCACTAGAATGAGAAGAGTTGAAACTACAAAAAATATGTCACCGCCCTGACCCATCCCTGACAGCCAGAGATATCAGGGAGGGAAGGGTCTTCAACAAATCCCCACTAAGCAGACGGGTGCCCTGGGACAGAGACCCTGCATCCTCTTTTGGCAAGTAACACCTCCCTCAACCATCCCAAGGAGGTGATGATTTTTTAAAAAAAGCAAGCCAGACACAAAAGGACAAATACTGTATGAATGTGTTACTATGAACCAAATATATTGTGTAATATATTGTTTGATTAAAAAATTTATATGTATCCATTACCAAAAAAAAAAAAAAAAAAGGCAACAGCAGCAGCAGCTACCATTTATTGAGCACAATGATTTGATTGTAAGACTAAAAATTCAAAAACTCCCTGAAATAGGCTCTGACATCTTCTATTAACAAGGAAACTGCAAAGCCCCATGTTAGAGAGAGGCTATATAATTTATTCAAGGACGTACAACTGCTAGTAAGAGCAGCAGCTAACACTGGAGCACTTCCCACGGGCTAGGCACCAGCTACACTCTTGACATGCATTCAATCCTTGAACTCTCAGAACAGCCCTACGCAGTAGTGTTAATTTTCCACTTTACAGAGCAGAAAAGAAACAAGTTTAAGAAGGTTAAGACAGAATTTTAATCCAAACCCACCTGATTCCAAAAACAACACTCTTAACCACTGTACTATACTTCCTTACAGGTAGGCTATTCAGGATCAGACATGGGACTGACCCACAAAAAAGGAGGAGGCCAAGAATCCTGCAATCGTCAGACCACGTGACAGGGTCCCAATGCCTGGACATTCTAGAGCAGGTATGAAGTTTGCTTGTTCGGGTATAGAACAGAAAGGCAAGAGGGCCCTGACGCAAAGAACAGAGGCTGCAGGGCACTAATCCCTGGACACACTCGGGGGGCTTTCTCCTTCCTGCAGTCCTGGAATGGCCTCCTTACCTACTAGATTAAGGACTAAATCTGGTACATCAGAAACCAATCTGATCTGGAAAAATTCCTTTTGAATGTGCAACTTTAAAAGTCATCTTCTGGGGAGGCGGCTGTGGCTCAAGTGGTTGGGCTCCCGTTTGCCAAATGGGAGGCCCCAGGTTTGATTCCCAGGGCCTCCTGGTGAGGGCAGAGCGGTGCGGTGAGCTGGGCGCGCTGAGCTGGTGCAAAAAGATGACACAACAAAGACAGGCAGACATGGAGAAATGCACAGCGGGTGGACACAGTGAGCGCAAGCAGCAAGATTTAATAAATCTTAAAAAAAAAAAAAAAAAGCCATCTCCCTCTTCAACTTGTTCCCCACGTAAAGAATGCAGATGTAGGAAGAAACTCTAGTGGGCCTCAAAATAATTCAAATTATTTTCATCTAAGTTACTAAACACAACATAGTTCAACAAGTCCTTGCAGATGACTGTCCATCCAATAACTCCTCACAGGACTCAGTCATGGTATCATCCTCGTGTTAGTGACTTGAGGCAATCATCATACCTTAATTTCATTGTCGTTTGCAAAATTGCCAAAAGAAGCCATAACTTTGGGTATAGCTGCAGCCAAGGTCTCTTGAACAGATTCCTCAGGTCTCTTGCTTATTCGAGTCAGGCAAGGCAAAAGGTTTACCAAGTAAGGCCTGCATGAGTGAAAGGAACATTAGTTATTCTTCCGGAGCTATTTAATGAGAAATATAAGCAATTGCTTTAATATCTGTTAGGGAAAAGTCCATTTTTATAGGAAATTAGCACTTAATGGAGATGGCACTAGGACAACCCTCAGCTGAAAGAACAGGAGGACTAGATACAGATGACGCTCAAATGTGAGAGACACACTCTTTCTTCCTTCTATAACTAGAGGACTCTAAAAAGCTTATTTACAGTAAACTACAGGAGGCATTAAATACTTATACTTTTAATTGGAAAATAATATTTAAAAATCATTTTAAAAACAAAAGTCAAAAATGAGAATAAAACTTTCTTGAAAAAGGAGATACAGAAAAAAGCTGTTTAAACTAAGTAAGACCTTATAGATAAGACTTGGCCCCTAAAGAGAAAGGTAGAGTGTGCAGGACACGAGAGAAGTGAGTCACAGGACAGAAATCACATTTGTTTGTTGAACAAATACTTAGTGACCAAGACAGCACAGAGCTGTCCTGGTGCATAGACGGGGCTGTCTCTGCCCTCTCGTGGCAGGGCTCAGCAGCAAGCAGGACAACAGAAGACACGGGAAGACTCTGAGGATGCAAGAGAGCCACAGGGAGACATCAGAATATACACATGGAGGCTAGGTGTGCCTTTCCAAGAAGGTCATTTTTTGCTGAGACCTGTAGGGAAAAAATAAAGAAGCCATCGGGAGGAAAAGAAACTTGGCTTGTGTGAAAAACTAAAATAAGGCCAATGAGGAGACAGAGAGTGTCTCAGGGTCCAGGGGCCATCAGGGGCAGGATGGTTCCAGGCCTGCGGGGCCTGGGCAAGGAGCCCAGATTCTGTCTGAATGGCACTGGGAGACAAGTGAATGGTTTTAAGTAAGCGAACGGATGACCCAATTTATATTTTTGAAAGGTCACTTTGGCTACTGTGTGAGAATTTGAGGTGTGTTCAGAACTATAATAAAATTTGCAAAATAAAGACAGTAAAAGAAAACAAGGTTTTATGAAAAGAAATTTCCTTGGTGATTTCCCTGTGGCCCTAGCAGATCCCTACTCAAACTCAAGGGAATGAAAGTCTGTCTAATGTTAACAGTGAGTCACTCAGGGGACTCAGCACGTATGCCAGTTATGGAGAGAAGGAAGCGGTTAATGAACTGGCCCTAGGATCCGGCTTTCGCTCTCCCTCCATTAAGACAGAACTGTTTCAACTAGTCAAAACACTGTCACAGCCAAATACTGATATTTTTACCCTTCTCCTAGAAATCAATGCATATTTTTCTATAATCCCTATAATAAGCAATAATGAAGCTGGTACCTCAACTTTCAACCACTGGAAAAGTACCTTTTAAGCAACAACCATGTCCATCCACATTTATGGGTGCTGAGCTGCAGCAGAGAACAAGACTGCCGAGATCCCTGCTGCCCTGGCACTAGAGTCTAGTATAGGAAATAAAAAAGTATACAACAGTGTACAAGAAAATGTCCGACAATGATGAGCACTAGGAAGGAAAAATAACCAGTGGGGCAGAGGCGGTTGATTTAGATGGCGTGGACAGGGAAGATCTTGGAAGAAGTGACAACTGAGCTGAAAGGTGAAGGATCTGTAGGAGCCAGAACCCCGTGAAAAGTAAAAATTTGGAGTACAACGACTTACCTGCATTTCTGAGGCCGAACCAGGTGAGCCAGCTCGGCAAACCTCCACAGGGCAGCGCGCAGGCTTCGAGGAGCGCCATTCTGAGTTGATTGAATGGGTGAGGTGTTACACATTTTAAGAGCCACATATACCAGTAACCAAGAAGATTTCATGTAAGTAAAGGCCTTTTTTCAATACTGTTTATTTCTATTTTTAGGGACAAGGCCACTTACATGTATAAACTGACTACTTTACAAATACTAAGGTCTAGTGAGTTTCAATTATAAAGATACACGAAATAAACTGCCATTTTTAACTTCCACCACATCTAATAAAACTCAAAAGGGTAATATTTTGAAGAAAAATAAAACAATAAAAGTCTATTTTACCAAACAGTATTTCCTTCTAACTTTTTTACTTATTAAATAAAAGACAAATTTTCATACATACGCTCAGTACTGTGAAGCTACCATTTTTCAATAATGTAAAACACAGGCCTACCTTTTTAATTTCCTTATAGAGTTCTAACTGTAACCTTGGAAGATTAGAATCCATCAAAGCCTACAATGAAATACAAGAAACTGGTTTGTGGGAGACACATTCCATTTGCAGTTCCAAAAAAAGCTAAAATGTCAGTTTGTGGGCAAAGCAAAATGTAATAGCACCTAAAGTAAGCACTGATTTCTTAGGCAGGGAAGAGGCATATATATTCAGGAAGTTACTGAATACAGTAGATAGAAGTTATTTATCTGAAAAAAATATGGAAGAATTTAGCTCTTATTATAATCAAATACTTTGAAATATCAAAACTAAAATGGTAGAAGATTCAATTAAGTCCACACACTTATTACTCAATGAGTGAAGAAAAGGTCTGAAAGACTTCTCTCTGCTCACTCCACTGGATGGCACAACATTAGGCAAAGGCCTGGTTAGTCTGCAGTGCCAGGGGCAATACAGGTAGACTTGTAATACCAGAGCCCCCCTCACTTGTCCAGAGAACACACCTTGACACAGAATCCCACACCCTCCCTGAGCATGCCCGTAGGCCCACGGCTTCAGAACCTGCCACTAGCTGGGAGCCTCACATTCCTACAGCAAATGTCTTGCCCACCACCTACTCACCTACAGGCCCACCCCACCCCACCCCACCCCAAAAAAGGCCACATGGCCAACTTCAACCCAATAAGAATGGCTAATGGCAACCATGACCCAGCTGCACAAGGGCATGTTAGAGAAGAACTTCTCTGGCTGGAAGATTTGCATGCACTGCTCTCAAAATAAACCCTCTCTTCTGAAATGGTATTGCAAATGGCTGGCCCTACCAAAAAGAGATGTAAGAGACAATCAAGCCTTAATGAAAAAGCCCCCTTTTCATCATGATGTGTATCATGTGATGCCTAAGAACTGGGCTGGTCCCTAGTAAAACTCATGTGGTTCACCTACAGGTTCACTGAGTTTGAAATTCTAAAGCAGAATCACATTTTGGGAGGTTTTCAAGTAAAAGGCCTCAGAAATTTTCAGATCCTAATTCTGCTTTTTCAGTTTGAATGACTAAAATGTCCTTAAATGAGCAAACCAAAGTGGACAAACATATTAAAACACTACTTTTCAAATAAAACCAGAAGACATAATATTTGATTTTGCTTCATAAATGTTTTACAAACTAATGACAAACTTATTTTATAATAAGAGAAAACTGAAAGTAAAACTCTTAATAATAGCATGGAATCAGCTCTTAAAATATTCCAGGGATGGGGTAATGACAAACATACTATCTGATTCCTCCCACCACCTTGAACCCCGCTTCCACACTGAAACAAACACACCCAGCTTCCAAATCCAACCAATTAACAGGTCACCTCGGCCTCCTCATTCACATTTCTAATGCCCTCCTAGTTCAAGACCCCACTTTCTCTTACCTCGACTATTCCAACTCCCGAAGGGATTCTCTGTACCACCAGCCTTCCCCATTCCAAGCCATTCTATATACCACCACCATGCTACTCCTCCTTAAAAAGCACACCAGTGATCAGGTCAAAAATCTTCAAGAGCTCCTCATTCTTTAGCAAATAGAGTACAAACTCCTTGAACTGGTCCTCAGGGCCACCCATTCTCTGCCAGCGCATGTCAGTCCACCCTGCTCTCCCCTGAGCCTCCCCTACAGGCAGGACACTGTGGTACTCAAGAAGGTCCACTGACTCCTAGCCACTACCCCCAGGAAGCTTCTCTGCCTCTCTAGACAGAAACACTGTCTCCTGACAGCCATCACAACTTGCCCATACCTTTCAGAACTCCCAGCTTATGCCACATATTATTTCTACACCTACATACTTCATCATCTGAGGCTGTAAATTACTTGAGGGCAAGAGCATACTGCCAGGCTCTGTGTCAGATCCTCAGAGGGGATTTTCTGCATAAATGAAAAGCAAAATGCACACGGTTTTCTTGGGCCAAAGAGAGTCTGGTCCTCTTGTACACATACACCAATGCTCACTGAAAGACAAAAGCCCAGAGCCAGGACCGTAAGGGACATTCCTGGGCTCCCACCCTCCCCTTAGGCCATGGCCTCAGACGATTCACATTTCTTCCAGGTCTACACTCTCCTCTGTAGATCTAGATCCCTGCTCCCAGCCTGCTTAACCTGATTACCAAAGCAGCTGAGGAATCAGAAATCTGAGCGTCACCACACTCCATCCTGCCAAGCTTTATGCAGAGGAGAGGAATGACCTCATCTTACATTCAGGGGCATAACACAAGAAGGTGAAATCTCCACACCTGGAGTCTGGAATGAAAGAGGAAATGGGAAAGAGCTGAGGAGACAGCCAGGGAAAGAACCCAGGGCCTAAAGCTATGAGCTCTGGCCCAGGGCCCATGACGAAGAAATATACATCAAGCCATTTTGTCTGGCAAATCTTGGAAACAGTTCTCTTAAGGGGAAAGGCTTGATGGAATACTATTCATCAATAAAAAGGAATGAACTACTGATATATACGACTACATGGATAAACCTCAAAATCATAATGCTGAAAGAAGCAACTGCAGAAAGAGAGGAGTACACATTGTTTAATTTCATTTGCATAAAATTCTAGAAAACACCAACAATCTATGGAGACAGAAGTGGAGGAAACTTCTGGAGGTGATGGACACCTTCATTATCCTGATTGTACTAATTATTTCACATTCCAAATTGTCAATATATAAACTGTTCACTGAAATATGTGCAGTTTATTATGTTTATTATACCCCAATAAAACTGTTTAAAAAAGAGAGAGAGAGAGAAGACAGGCTTGACAATTGTGGTAGTTTGAAGGGATTTTGTGGACCCCCAGAAAATTAGGTTCTTAAATTAATCCATTCCTGCAGATGTGAACCTATTGTAGGTGGGGTCTTTAGATTAAATTACTTCAGTTAAGGGCCTCTGATTAGATCACTTCAGTAGGGCAAGACCCAGGCTCTTACTAGAGTCCCTCATAAATGGGAAAAGGACACAGAGACAGAAAGAAAGCCACAGGAGCAGAGAGAATGCCACAAGAGCAAGAAGCTGAAATCGAGAACCCAGGAGAGAGGATGCCAGAAACTGAAGCAACGAGACCCAGAAGAGAAGGGAGATGCCGCCATGTGCCCTTCTTCGGAGAGAAGGCATCGCCTGATGATCCTTGATTTGGA
Source organism: Tolypeutes matacus (assembly GCA_026826555.1). Taxonomy (NCBI): domain Eukaryota; kingdom Metazoa; phylum Chordata; class Mammalia; order Cingulata; family Chlamyphoridae; genus Tolypeutes; species Tolypeutes matacus. The sequence continues at coordinate 481,048 of JAKSZT010054446.1, forward strand.
CACTTTCACAGCCTCAGAACTATAAGCCTGCAACCTAATAAATCCCCATTTATGGTATATTGCCTTGGCAGACTTTAGCAAACTAAAACAACAATGGAATGATAATTAAGTACAAAAGGAGCAACATTGGAGCAGTTTGGGGTCGTATGTTATTTCTGCCCTTCTTAATATAGGCAGCTCGTGCTGGACCTCTAGATTTTCTGATTCTGAGGATTAAAGTTCAATAACTGCAGAGCAAGTGTAGCTCAGTGCTTAAGTGTCTGCTTCCTATGTACAAGGTCCCAGGTTCAGTCCCCAATACCCCGATAGAGAGAGAGAGAGAGAGATTTCAAGAACTGAAGTATCAGAAAAAGTCCAGCCTGAGGGGTGGGTGTAGCTCAGTGGTTGAGCACCTGCTTTGCATGAATGAGGTCCTGGGTTCAATCCCCAATACCCCCATGAATGAATGAATGAATGAAAATGAATTTCAAGAACTGAAGTATCAGAAAAAGCCCAGCCTGGTCCTGCCAGTGGGTATAATAAAAGCAAGGACACCTAGGCAGCAAGTTTCAGTGAATACAGGCTCTCTGCAAACATACTGAGGGACCCATCCAGAACCTCACAAATGGCCCACCTGGCAGGTTAACAAGGTTAACCTGGCACGAGCTGTTCTATAATTGTGGGAGGCAAGAAGCAAGCAAGAGCATGAATTTCAAGTGCAGGGAGAAGACAAGGAGACCACTCTGGAGATGAGAAGGGTCCTCCCAAAGGCACAGGGAGGCCACCTGCCCCATTGAGAGGCTGGAATCCTTGTGGCTATGGAGAAGCCAGCATCCCAACACCAAAGCTCAGCTCACCAAGAAACAATCTGTTAGCCAGATGGGAAAGACTCCTTGGGCAATGGGACATCAGGAATCCGTACAACAGAAAATGGAAAACAGTGTGCTCTGGGGTGCCCTTCACTCTCTCTGGGTAAGAATCTCATTATAAAAATATTTCTCAACACAATGAGGGTCAAGCATGTGCCAAAGATGATGCGAAGCACTTCATATATGTGCATTTAATCCTCACACACACACTCATGCATACACTCTCAAAAACCTTGCCTGTTTCCATTTTATAATTAAGGAAACTGAGGCTCATAAAAATTAAATGCAAACTTGTTCGGCTGGTAAGTGGCAGATGCAAAATTCAAACACAGGTCTCTCTCAGTCCAAACCCTATGCATGCTCTCTCTGCCCGGCAATGATGGCTGAATTTCCTTAAGACACCTTCCAGGAGAAAGCTGGACCCATGAAGAAAAAGGGACGGGTAATTTCCCAGCCAATGTAAAATGTGACCACCATCCAAAGACAGACCTTGAGAACAGTCCAAAGATCAGTTTTTCCTTCAAATTCCTAATGATGGGGACGCGGATGTGGCTTAAGCAGTTGCGCGCCCGCCTACCACATGGGAGGTCCCAGGTTCGGTTTCCCATGCCTCCTAAAGAAGACAAGTAAGACAGTGAGCTGACATGACAGACTGGCATGGTGAGCTGATGCAACGAGCTGATACAACAACATGACATAGGAAGATGACACAATGAAGAGACACAAGCAGGGAACAGATGTGGCTCAAGTGATTGGGTGCCTCCCTCCCACATGGGAAGTCCTGGGTTCAGTTCCTGATGCCTCCTAAAAAGAAGACAAGGAGACACAGAGAGGACACAACGAACAGACACAGAGAGCAGACAGCAAGCACAAACGAGGGAGAGGGGAGAAATAAATAAATCTTAAAAAAAAAAAAAAAGAAGAAATCCTGATGATGAAGGGAAATAATCAAGGAACATGTGTTGGAGTTCTTGGTTCATCCAGCCAAATAAGCACCGCTAGGAAGAAAGCTTTAAAAGAAAATTAAGAGATGTAACCTCTTCTCAAAAACCCTATCTAACTTTTGGGGTTCAGACTCAAAATAGTAGGGGAAAAATAAAAAAAGTGGAACGGTCTAATAAACAAGAGCCCTGCAGAGCAGGAATAAGACACATTATCAAGAAATTGTCTTTGCAAATAGGGAGGGAGGGAGGGAAGAAGGGAAGGCAAATGTGGTAAAATATTAAGTTTGTAGATCTGGGCATCTGGATGGGGGGTATGATGGAGTTCTCTGTATGGGTTTTGTTTTATTTTAAAAACTGCTATAAGTTCTAAATTATTTCAAAATAAAAAGTTTTAAAAAATAGGGAAGAAAGTCTTTGGAGAAAGTAACAAGAACTAAGTCAGAAAACCTTCTCAGCACTGGTCAGCCTTCAATGGGAATAGTAAATTTGGATGCCCTATTCACAGGGCCCATTCACAAACTCAGAGGAGGTCTGGAAGGCAACCAGGAGGAGGTGGGGACTCAATCCAGGAGAAGGGCAGAAAATGATAAAAGGACAGTTTCCAATGTATTAAGATTTAGTGCATGGAAGGATCCTCCATGGCAGCAGAAAGCCAACGAAAGGAACAGTAGGCTCAAGTCATGGTGGCCTGGGCACACGCTGAATCGGGAAGAACACGACCGCAGTCCCCACCTCTCCCCTCACCTCACGCATCAGCGCTACTCAGGTGGCTCTGGGAGCTCCTTTCTCCCCACTCACTGCACATTCACTCCAACTAACCGACTACCTGACGTCACATCTTTCCTGGCCAGCATACTTCCTGGCCCGGGTCTTAGGAGAGGCTGGGAAGGGATATGGAGACAGGGAGGCCACAGACACCGAGAGAGACTTTACCCAGCCAGGCTTCCCCAGGGCCTGAACAATGGGCACCTACAGTAATATCTTTCCCCGAAGCACCCAGTGGCCACAGCGGCACCATCGCTGCCCTAGGCGCCGTCGAGGCACAAGTGGTAGACATGGCTCTTCAGCTCAGCAGCAGTTTCGGCCTCAGCGGCTGCAGCAGCACACTGGCAGAGACCAAACGACACACCATCAACTTTAAAAGTGGCTTTTTCATTAAGGGACTTTGCTACTAAGAATAAAAGAACACTAACTACAGCTTCTTCTCTTAGCCTAAAGAGATTATGGCTCTAGAGACTAGCACAGTGCCCTGGTTCTTACTTTTATAACTTTATTGAGACATTCGTCAGCCACCATCCTGACATCTGACTCCGCATCATCACTGCATAGCAGAAAAAGTTCCATAGCGATGCCCAGAAGTTTCTGAAATTCTGGAGAATTTCTAAATTAAAAAGAAAAGAGAGAGAAACTGTCACGGCCAAGAGGTGCCCAGGGAAACATGATAACTAATTGTAATGTGGGATCCTGGATGGGATCCTGGAACAGAAAAAAGGACATTAGGTAAAAACAAAGGAAATCTGAATACAGTATCAAACACTACTGAATTATATATCTGAATGTGGCTGGGGATGGGGGGAATTTTAGGTTTTACATGTTACTAAAAAGAACATTTTAAAAATTATCTTTCAATATTGATTCATTGTGACAAACGTAACACACTAATGTAAGATGTTGATAACAGGAAAGTGGGTATGGGGTATATGGGAACTCTCTGTACAGGCATACCTCAGAGATATCGCGGGCTCGGCTCCAGACGACCGCGAGAAAGCCAATATCACACTAAAGTGAGTCACATGCATTTTTGGTTTCCAGTGCATGTAAAAGTTATATTTACACTATAGTCTATTAAGTGTGCAGTAGCATTAGGTCTTAAAAGAACAATTTACATACCGTTATTAAAATGTGACACAGAGACAAGAAGTGAGCACACGGCGCCAACAGACTTGCTTGACGCAGGGCCGCCACGAGCCTTCCATTTGTAAAAAGCGCAGTGTCTGTGAAGCGCAATGAAGCTAAGCGCAGTAAAACGAGGTGTGCCTAGACTAGTTTTGCCATTTTTCTGTGAATCTAAAACCGTTCTATAATTAAAAGGTTATTTTTAAAAAGATGAAGAATACATCTCATTTTCTGGTTGGTTTTAATTTAGGTCTTTTAAAAGACACCGTTTTAGATAAGTGAACCCCAAACAGCAAACAGCCATCTGCTTTCTGCCAAGAGGTTACCTTTATCCTTTGTGACAATACTCTTGGACCCTTGAAAATCAGCATAACAATATTACAACAGTATTGTTCCTTTTTAATCTTGCCTTCAACATATTCCAAAGTTGAGCCATAATTCTCTGTGTACTCAGCATGATCACGGTTAAGCTATATTTTTGTTGTTCTACATACACTATCACAGTCTCATAGAAACTGTTCAATTTTCACATTAAAAAATATTTGGTTGACAGCGCCTTTTTAGACTGTTATGATTCAGCTGGCTCAACATAGCCAAGGCAAGCTGATGCGCCATGTGCATGGGGAGGATGGCACAGCATTCTAAAGCTCACAAGCCAGGAAAAGCCCTTGAATAATGCTGCCATTCGCTGAAACATCAAAATCCAATTGCTGTTTCATGATTTCAACCTAAAGTAATCTGAAATAGACTCCCTTCCCCTCTATAGCTAGGGAACAATTCCTACCAATAGTCAGAAGAGAGCTGCAAGCCTAAAGGAAAGCAAAGGGCCATATTAGTGATAAACAATAAACATATCAAAGCAAGAATCAAAACAGGCCACTTCACAACATTTCAGATGTCATCTATGGTGAATACAACTGTGAATTTAAAACTAAGGAGGTTTAAGATTATCATTATTATTTCATTTTCCTATTAATTGTATTTGGTTATTATATGGGCTTCACCTTCAAGGAAGGTTTAGATCACAGAAGGGTTACAATGGGGGCTACAGAGGATCATTGGTGGGGGGTGTCTGGGATGGGGGATTCATGGGGGCAAGTTCATCTGAATATACATGAAAGATATATAAAATTGTTCAAATGATCAAGGGATGGGGCATGGTCACAGTGGGTAGACAATCATTCAATAAACAAGGGAATACTGAATTCCCAGCCTGGAGAGCTCTGCCACATTCTCCAAAGGAGCAGCAACAGTCCCCTGAGTGCAGGGACAGTGTCTGGCAAAAGAGGATGGCCCACTGATGGGTTCTTGTTATTGAAGACTAGCCTTATGAGTCTTTGCTCTTGTAATTGAAACTTGGCCTACTGTTATGGGGTGCCTAAGGGTTGCCATCTGAGAGCCTCCTTGTTGCTCAAATGTAGCCTCTCTCTAAGCCAAACTCAGCATATGAATGCATTACCCTCCCCACAACGTGGGACATGACTCCCAGGGATGAGCCTCCCTGGCAACAAGGGATTAATACCAAGTGGCAACTGGAAACTTGACTGGAAAAAGACCTTGAATAAAAGGGGGAAAAGGTAAAGACAAATGAGTTCATGTGGCTAAGAGACTTCAAAGAGAGTCGGGAGATCATCCCAGAGGTAACGCTTACGCACACCTCAGTGGGAGCTCATAGAACATCAAAGTGGATATCACCCCACACAGAGGGGCTCCTGAGGGCTCTGGAGACACCCAGGTCCTATATAAGGGGGGACAGCCCCAGATATTGATGCCTTATCAGTGGCCTGTACTTTGGAATCTGTGCTCCTGAGAGTGACAGAGTTGGACTCAAATAAGTCCTCCCTGCACATGGTTCATCAGTCCCTTCTATTCAAACCTATATGTGAGGGAGGCGGCTGTGGCTCAGTCAGTGGGGCTCCCGTTTGCCGTGTGGGAGGTCCCGGGTTCGGTTCCCGGGGCTTCCTGGTGGGGGCGGGCCCGCCCGCGCGGCGTGGTTGGCTGACCCGGCGAGCGCGGGCAGCAGGGGGGGGATGGATGAGTGGATAAATAAAATCTTTAAAAAAAAAAAAAAAAAACCTATATGTGAGGCTGGGGTTTGTAGGTGTACTTCCAGAGACTGAAGCCTCTGGCCTGCCTATGTGCCAGCTGTGCCTGGAATCTCGGTGGAGCTGCAACTCCTACTCTACAGCTCAATGGACTCACCCAAGTCACCTGGTGAGGAGACGATGATGGACAAACGGCCATCCCAGGGAATGGAGAGAACCTGCAACTGCAGGCAGGATAATCCCATCTACTCTATCCATGGGATATAAGCCCACTCTCACTTGGAGGTAGAGTGGTCATCACCATCCCAGTTCCCTCAGGATTGCGGGAAGAGCTATGGACTAGAGTGGACTTAATGATACTCTGTTGTAGACATAGTGTGATTCAAGCAATGGAAGAAATTATAACAGTGAGGTGGAGCCAGTGGCCACTAGATGCTTTCGGGGCAGGGAGGGGAAGGGCAGTTGTAATACAGGGGCTTTTTCAGGACTTGGAGGTTGTCCTCAGTGACGTTGTGGTGACGGATATAGGCCATTTTACATCAGCATATACCATGCAGAACTGTGTGGGAGAGTGTGGACTACAATGTGAACTGTGGTCTATGCTTAGTGGCAAAGCCCCAGGATGTGTATATCCATTGCAGGTGATGTGCCACACTAATGAAAGATGTTTATGTGGGATGTTATGGGAGGTATGGGAGGTGGGGAACATGGAAATCCCTGTAATTTTTGTGTAACATTTATGTAATCTAAGCATCTTTTAAAATATATATGGGAAAAAAAAAAAAAAACTAAGGAGGAAAGGTTTCTAAGCTGCTAGAATAGCATTCAAATACTAAAGCAGCTGAACATATATATAGAAATATAATGCGAACTACATATGTAATTTTTTTTTTTTTTTTTTTTTTTTAAAGATTTTATTTATTTATTCATTTATCCCCCCCTTGCTGCTTGTGCTCGCTGGGTCAGCTAACCACACCGTGTGGGCGGGCTTGCCTTCACCAGGAGGCGCCGGGAACCGAACCCGGGACCTCCCATATGGTAAACGGGAGCCCTACTGATTGAGCCACAGCCGCTTCCCTACATATGTAATTTTTATTTGCTAGTAGACTTAAAAAATAAACAGGGAGTGGGCGAAGCTTCGGCTTTCAGGCAGGGGGTGGGGAAGAGGCCGCTCACTTTGCTCTTCTTTCTGGAGAAGTTGGGGGAAAGGGAGAAATGTTTCCAATAGGGTGTGTTCAGGAGGAAATATACCTGGAGAGCTGAAAATTCCTGCAAAAATGTCTTTGTATCCATCTCTTGAAGACCTGAAAGTAGACAAAGTAATCCAGGCTCAAGCTGCCTTTTCTGAAAACCCTGCCAACCCAGCAGTTTTATCCGAAGCTTCTGCTCCCATCTCTCAAGATGGAAGTCTCTATCCTAAACTGTATCCAGAGCTCTCGCAATACATGGGCCTGCATCTAAATGAAGAAGAAATACGTGTAAATATGGCTATTGTCTCTGGAGAACCAGCACAGGGGTTGGTAGTAAGACCTAGTGTTAACTATATGGTGGCGCCTGTAACTGGTAATGATGTTGGAATTCGAAGAGCAGAAATTAAGCAAGGGATTCATGAAGTTATCTTGTGTAAAGATCAAGATGGAAAAATTGGCCTCAGGCTTAAATCGATAGATAATGGTGTATTTGTCCAGCTAGTCCAAGCTAATTCTCCAGCATCTTTGGTTGGTCTGAGATTTGGGGATCAAGTACTCCAGATTAACGGTGAAAACTGTGCAGGCTGGAGCTCTGATAAAGCACACAAAGTGCTCAAACAGGCTTTTGGAGAGAAGATTACTATGACTATTCGTGACAGGCCCTTTGAACGGGCTATTACCATGCATAAGGATAGTACTGGGCATGTTGGCTTTATCTTCAAAAATGGAAAAATAACATCCATCGTGAAAGACAGCTCTGCAGCCAGAAAGGGTCTTCTCACAGAGCACAATATCTGTGAAGTCAATGGACAGAATGTCATTGGATTGAAGGACTCTCAAATTGCAGATATACTGTCAACATCCGGGACTGTAGTTACTATTACAATCATGCCTGCTTTTATCTTTGAACATATTATTAAACGGATGGCACCAAGCATTATGAAAAGCCTGAGGATCACATCATTCCTGAGGTTTAGAGGCCACGTCATAACAGAAACTAAGCTGAACTACTCTAGTTTTCTTCTTCAGCATCTTCTGTATTATGCACACGGAGCTTTCCAGAAGCCAAGGAGCATATGCTGCATGGAAATCTTTCCTCTTACACATGGCTGGGAATCTTACTGTTTGATCTGATCTTGCGTTTAAAAAAAAAAAAAAAAAAAAAAAAAATCATGATAGTTGTAGTCTTATCCTGCTTTTACAGATGTGAGACTTTCATAGAATAGTTTTATCTACTGGAAACTTGATGCTTTCTATAAGCCATTATGATTAAGATGACTGGACAGGCTCTTAGCTTTGTGTGAGAAAGTCACTTTTATATATAGTGAGTATTTTTACTGTGTTGCCACATTACATTTAGAATGATTGACTTTGATAGTTTTTTTTCCCTAGTTCTGTTTGTGTTAAACACCAATTAAGTAACACTGGTTTCATTCCATTTAAGCATTAAACTGTGTGTGTAGGATTACAAAAGATTGTGATGATTATCATTAACTATTTTCACTTTTAATATGCTTGAACTATAGCCTTAGCCATGTTAATTAAGCATCTAGAATAAAGCCAAAATTGCTGCCTTTATAAAATACTAAATGTAGTTCTATATAGTAAAACTGAAATGTACACTAACTGCTACCAATTTCACGGTACTTATCGAGCTATAGCAGCTATTTGCTACAGCACAGCTATTTAGTTGTATTTGAGACTTTCTAATCATTGTGTAATGGAAAATTCTAGTTATATCTCATTTTCTGAGAGATAATCACTATATATTTAATGTAAAAATTCTTAGACTTGCTTTTTTTCCATTTGTATCTAATTTTCGCATTCTTTAATCTTAACAATATATAAACTAGCTACTTTGGAATTGTCTTTAGAATGTTTTCCTGACTCCTCTCTGCAAACAAACTGGCAGTGACACTTTATGTATAAATAAAAGTTAATCATTTGGGGGAAAAAAAAAAAAAAAAAAAAAACAGGTAAAATAAATTTTAATAATATATTTCATTTAACCCAATATATCCAAAATATTATCATTTCAATATGTAATCCATATGAAAAAATTATTTAGGTATTTTAATAATCTTTTTATAGCACATCTCAATTCAGACACTAAATTTTCATACTTTATCTATATTTTGACATCATAAAATTCAGTTGAAAAAGTACATTCATTCATATACTATTTCCAAACATACTTAAAAATTCTCCAATGAATGAACCAAGTATTGGGTTTTAAACTTAAATTTAACAGAATACACAGAGGGCTAATCAGGTTATCTATTTACAATGGGTTAATACCTATAGGAATTGGTTAAAATTAAGAACATGTTTTTCAGGGTACACAGCTCCAAGCCACCACAAGATTTCTGACTATAGTTGGGGATTTGTCTATTTTCCATTACGGTTCTATGAGGTTTTGCTTCATGTGTTTTTGAAGCTCTAGTAAGGTCCATAAGCATTTAGGATTGTTATGTCTACTTGATGAGCTGATTCCTTTATCAAATGACCATTTTTAGCCCCAGTATATCCTCTTCTCTGAAATCTACTTTGTCTGATATTAATATAATCAGTCTAGCTTTCTTTTGATTAGTGTTAGCATGGTGAATCTCTTTCCATTCTCTGGCTTTTAATCTATTTTTGCCTAATATTTAAAATGGGTTTCTTGTAGCTAGCATATACTGAATCTTGCCTTTTCATCCATTCTGAAGAGTCTCTGCCTTTTAAATTTAATGTCATTATTGTAATGACTAGGTTACATCTACCACCATAGTATTTGCTTCCCATTTGTCTGAGATGCTCTTTGTTCCCTTTTTTCTGCCTTTTTTTGGGTTATCTTTTATGATTCTATTTTATCTCCCTTTTTATTTATTAGCTATAACCCTGTTTTCAGTTGTTGTTTTAGTGTTTACAGTATCTCTGATTTATTATAATCTACCTTAATGATATCATGCCACTTCACAAATAGCATAAGAAACTATACAGTATTACATTTCCTGCGACTGAAATAACAAACTACCACCAATGGGTGGCTTAAAACAAAAGAAATTCTCTCATGGTTCTGGAGGCCAGAAATCCAAAAGCAGTATCGCTGAGCGAAATCAAGGTATCAGCAGGAGGGGAAACTCCATTTCCTGCCTCTTCCAGCTCTGGTAGCTGCCAGTATTCCTTTGCTTGTGACTATGCCACTCCAATATTCAAAGCCAGCATCTTCAAATCTCTCGCTGCTCCATCTTCATAATCACCTTCTCTGTATGTGTGTCACTTGGATAACCCAGGATAATCTCTTCAGTTCAAGATCCTTAACCTAATCACATCTGTAAAGACCTTTTCCTACATAAGGTAACATTTACAGGTTACAGGGATTAGGGGGCAGGACCTGATATCTTTGGGGGGGCCAGTATACTACCTACAAGCGTATTTCCATTTCTGCTCTTACAGTTTTTATGCTATTGTTGTCATACATTTTACTTCATGGTATAAACCCCAAAATACATCATTAGAATTTTTACTTTAAACAGACAAGCATGTGCTCATCAGGACTCAGCTAAAGTCTTGTGGCGGGGACTCTCGGAAGATCTCCAGAGCTCTCTATAAAGCTTTCTTCTCTCTGGTATTCTACCCTATGAGCTCTGGTTACCTTGACCTCCCCAGGCTACCAGCTCTGTTTTCCTCAACTTGGCAAATCAGACTCTGACTGGGTTTTCCCTCTTTGAGTCATGGCCTAGAAACTCTCTCCAGGCAGTAAGCTGGGGAAATCATGGGGCTTGTCTCATTAGTTCTCTATTTGGGGATCACTGTTCTTCATTGCCTGAAGCCCAATACCTTGAAAATCATTGTTACATATATTTTTCCATTTTCAATCATTTCAGGAGAGAAGGTAAATCATCCCTGATATTCCTTCTTGGCCAGAAGCAGAAGTTTTTAATGATTTTAACTTAATTTTTTTTAACATGCTGTTAACATACTTTCTGGGTATGTTATATCAATCATCTTTTTCACTGTTGACTAAAATTCCCTTGTGTAAATGTATCTTAACTTTTCATTAAGATTACTTTTACTTTTCTAACGATTAACAAGTACTACACCAATATTGTTACACTTTCCTAAACGTCTAGAAGTAAAACTGCTAAGTCAAACACTAATGACATTCTAAAGCTTTACAGGTTGCCAAATTGCCTTCTAGGAAGGTTTTATGACCTTTGACAATAAAAACCCGAGTGTTTTCTTAAATGTCTGCCAACTTGACAGATGAAAATGATCTTATTTTTGTTTGAGTCTCATTCCCCTGATTACTAGTAAAGTCAAACATTTTCAATAGGAAGCACTAAATAAATGTTAGCTATTATGTTTATTGGCCTATTCATATGTTTTCCTTTCTAAACTACCTTTGCACGTTCTTTGCCTATTTTCTGATTAGAATGCTTGTCTTTTTCTTAATTATTTATATTGGTCCTTTATATAGGCTATTAAACCTTTGATATATACAATGACAATACTTTCCCAAGCTGGATTTGCTTCCAATTTTATTTAAGGTAGATTCTGACATACCTAAGTATATTATTTTTAGGTAGTCAAAACAACTTTTTCCTTTATAGTCTTCCTCAGCCTAATATTATATTCCTTCTTGCAGTAATCATTTCATTTTTTTAAATTGAGACAATTAATCTGACACTTATGTTTGTTTACAATATGAGGGAAAGACATAGTTTTCCCCTCAAAAAGTTAGTTGGTTATCTCAACAACCACTTATTCAATATTCCATCATTTCCTTACTAATATAAAATGCTATCTTTATAATAAATTTATACACACACAAACACACATACACTTTTCTGACCTTCTATTCTATATTTGTTTTAATGTCCAGCCACTACTTTAATATCATGAATACCAGTTCTCACCATTTTATTGATGGTTTCTAGATTTTCTTTATAACATGTATGCATTTATTCTTGCAGATCAACTATAGAATCATTTTAACAAGTTCAAAAATACCTCTACTGGAATTCTGTCAAAATTATCAAGATTATATTAAATATAGTTATACAAATTATATTATATAAATTAAATATATTAAATTTGTGGGTTAATTTAGAGAAAATTCAGCTCTATAATATGAAATCTTCCCAGTTAGGAGGAGAAGCAGTCATCTATATCTGTCAGGAAAATTAATAGCAAGTAGCCTTGGGAAGCGGCTGTGGCTCAATCAGTAGGGCTCCCGTTTACCATATGGGAGGCCCCGGGTTCGGTTCCCGAGGCCTCCTGGTGAAGGCAAGCCTGCCCGCACGGCGTGGTTAGCTGACCCAGCGAGCACAAGCAGCAAGGGGGGGATAAATAAATGAATAAATAAAATCTTAAAAAAAAAAAAAAAAAAATAGCAAGTAGCCTTTATGTAGTTTCCACATATTTCTCTTTTTTTCTATTTTTTTTAATCTCTACTTTTTTTTTCTTTCACATATTTCTTTTTAATGCCTCAGAGTTTTATTTCTGGGTGCTATTCTGAGTTGGATCTTTAATCATTATACTTTCTGACTGGTTTATGCTGACATATGGGAAACCTACGAATTTTTGTATACTTTGTATATTTACCCAGCCACCTGATCAAGGTACACTGTATATCTAAAAGTTTGCTTAGATGAGGGTACCTAGGTATGGCCCAGAGGATGACTGTTAAAAACAAATCCTCAGACCCCACCCAAATAGTAAGTATATGTATGTCTGGGAAGAAGGCAGTGAGGTATCGTCCTTAGTCTACTTTTATAGACTATGTATTTTTATTTTTTTATTTTACCGGGAGGTCCCAGGGATTGAATCCGGGTCCCTCCATATGGGAGACAGACGCCCAACCATTTGAGCCACATCCGACCCCCCTTACTTTACTTTTAACAAGTCTTCCAGGTGATTTTGATGCTTATCCATATTCAGGAACTGTAACTTATCGACTACCAAATTGAGAGCTGAAGTAGACTATATATTTACAATATATATGAAGTTTTAGATGACTTCCCCTATTAAAAATTTAAAAAGTTGTCATTTAAATAACTTCACTGGAAACAAGATCAGTATATCAGAAAAGCTATTTTAAAAAGTTCCGGGGAACAGATATGGCTCAAGCAGTTGAGTGCCTACTTCCCACATGGAAGGTCCCAGGTTTGGTTCCCGGTGCCTCCTAAACACAAAAAAGATCAACAACAAGCAAACAAATGAAAAAACCAACTCAGAAGAGCTGATGTGGCTCAGTGGTTGAGCACCAGCTTTCCACATCCAAGGTCCCAGGTTCAATCCCCGGTCCCCAGTCCCTAAAAATAAAAAAAAAAAATTTTTTTAACTCCAAAACCTTAGTTATAATCAGGAAGAGATATAACTGGAAATAGCCATCAGTAAAATTCTGTAAAATACTGTATTTATATAACATATCCATTTCAGCTCTACAAGCAGAAATTTCTACAAAAAATAGAGAACATCTTAAAAGAAACTTGTCTTGATCCAAAGGGGCCACAGATGGCCTCTCAGGCTCCATGAAATACCCTCTCAGCATGCTCCTCTGTAGAGCAAGAAGCATAATGAATTATCAGCATTTGCATCACTCCATAAAAACAGAAGAGATATACAAATGTAAAAACTATTGCCAGCTGTTCTTTTGATTTAAGATGGTCAAAGCGAACCACAAATCAATCTTAAGATATCTCAACATATTTTACTAATAAGTGGAACCTGAACCAACATTCATTGAGAACCGTCAAGAAACAAATAACATGTATAAAGCACGAGGCACTCAGGTTGAAAGAGATCTCATTTTCTTGGTCAGTAAGCTTGCTTCAAAGTGAAATAATGTTCTTTAAGACCTGGATGGTGATATCAGACAAGGTTGTACTATAGCAGTAGGGCATCAAATGCTTGTCAAGTATTTAAAATTGTTTCACATAAAAGTAATGATAATTCATAGAGCTAGACAACGCCCATCACAGCAGGATATATGTGTCACTCTTGGTGGTTAATGAATCACCTAGGTAGTTCTTTAGTACTTTCACACATATCATTTTATCCCACAAGAACCCTGTAAATTGGGGTTTCCATTTCATAAATGAGGCAATAAAGGGGCAAAGAAGTTAAAACTTATTTAAAATCACTCAACTTATAAGCAGTAGAGATGGAACTCAAAACTATTATTTTACTTGTAGCATAGCATTGTTTTCTACAATAGCATGCTCACTTACAGTTTAAAATTTTTAGTTTCAGGACATATTTTCACTTGTTATTTCATTTTCTTTTCACAACAATTTTATGAATTAGGTATAAAAAGAAATATTTCACAAATGAGGGAATGAAATAAGCTAAAATGAAATGGTGAATGTGAAATCACTTTGGAAGTATAAAATACAAATGCAAAATGGTATTAAAATAAATGAACCAATCAATCAATCAATAAGTGAATCACCAAAGATGTTTCTGTTAGTACTGAACTCAAGATTTTTCTGAGTTGTTTCTAAGATTATAAGGAGCTCTGCCCAGCTTCCAGTAGAACAGCATGAGTTATTTATTCCAAGGGAAAGAAAAGGAAGGAAAGAAGCATTTCACACATGCCCATTTGTATAACAGAATTCTGAAATCATAGGTGCATATGTTACAACAGCCTGTTAGGAAGCAGGCCTGCAACAGTGCATCATCCACAGCTACCAGGAGCAATTGTCAGAAAGATACACAGTCAAAAGCAGAGAGAATAAAGAGAATTAGCAAATAGCCATAAGAGAAGGTGCTGCTAGTTCACACCAATGAGAAAGAGCAGTAGATCAAGAGCAGTAGAACCACAGTCGGCCCCCATGACCCCACTAATCCCAGAGAGGACGTGCGGAGGCACTGGCCACCTGGGAGTACAGCCACTTCTAAAAGGGCAGAAAAGCAGCAGAAAACTGCCAGAAAAACTAATTAAGTGACACCATAACTGGACAGCGACATATTGTGCCAATTATTGCTATAAGTCTAAAAATATAAACAAAAGAGGACTTTGAAAGAATTACAGTTACCAAGAGTGCCAACTGACTATAAACATGCTGTTCAGCTATCATAATAGTTACAACTGTAACTCATTACAGTGTCTGGGTGCCCCTGATGTATAGCCAGAAACATGGGAAAAGGTTCCTTATTTTAAATGGACTTCTTTAAAAGTTTTAAAACAACTGAGGACACAAAGAATATTCTTGCCCATTAGGATTGAAAGTATATAAAGTTTCTGTTTTCCCTAGAAAGTTCAAAGTGCAATTACCTGAGAGACTGTGCCACTATGTTTTCACATATTGTCAGACAATGATTCACCCGGTCTTTCTTGGTTGTTAAGAGTTCTTTCTTTCTATTAAAAAAAATAAAATAAAATAAAACAAAACAAAAAAACAAAGAAAGGAAATGAAAACATGTTTAATTATCAACTACATTTAACTCCACACATCATTCAGCATTCAGTTAAGTATACACTGACTGGTATGCATACACCATTCCATTCCATGCTGGGGGCGGGGGCAGGACTGAGAGATGCACATGAGCTCAAGTCAAGTGCTTTGGACTACACCACCCACAGAAAATTACTAAAGCGCTTATTTTCCTTGTTTTAGAGAGAAGGAAAAACTGAAGTACAGTGTCCTTCCTGAAATCACACAGAAAGGAAGTGACAGAGCCAAACTTAAAACCCAGGTTTAAATGCACCCTGCATATCACCAATTCACATTCAGTTTCACATTTTCCTACTTGTTAATATCCCAGGAACTGGGATGCATCTTACAACTGATTGCATGTCATAGTTTAATTAGCAACTTGTTTTCTTTCTCAGTATGTAGAACATTATAGTACATAAGATAGTACATATATATTACAATGGATGAGGTATTCAAGTTAATGAAATACAATTATTTCATTATTTATATTTATACCATTATACTATTATTTATACCAGACTGCCTCATTCCTCAAAAGCACACCGTTAGTTGACAGCAGTCAGAATACCACATAGGGAGGGACCTGGGTTCGATCCCCAGGACCTCCCGGTAAAATAAAGAATATATTTTTTTAAAAAAAGAATACCACATAGATCTCACACCCTCTATTCCGTACAAAATGAGGTATAAACAACAGCTAATTGCTCCGATGTCCCCTGTCCCCGAACAACAGGAAATAAGCCTGCTTCTCAGAACCTTCCCAAAAGCCTCCTGTTAAGACTTCTCAGCCAAAGAAAAGGAGATAATCTGGCCAAAATCTGGCCAAAAAGATCAGATTAAAGACACTTCCTGGGAAACGGCTGTGGCTCAATCAGTAGGGCTCCCGTTTACCATATGGGAGGCCCCGGGTTCGGTTCCCGGGGCCTCCTGGTGAAGGCAGGCCCACCCGCACGGCGTGGTTAGCTGACCCAACGAGCACAAGCAGCAAGGGGGGGGATAAATGAATAAATAAATAAAATCTAAAAAAAAAAAAAAAAAAAGACACTTCCTTCCCACTTCCCACCCAAACCTATGGTCTCCAATGTCTTCAAGGCAGGCAACATCAAAATAAAGAGAGATGACCCAAAGCTGAAGCCAAAAAACAAAGCAGAACAAGCAGGTTTAAGAACATGGTCCTCAAAAGAACTCTGGGTGTGGCTATTGTACTTGGAAACAATAAACCAGAAGGCTGCCAAATTTTTGAGGGAATCCTGTTACCAGAAATCAGAAGTCTAATCTACAAACACCTGTGACTATTTACTCCTTAATGCAATCCTCGGGTGTTTGAAGGAACAGGCTACTTGAAATTGTGGAAATCCAAAGGCGGCACAGCCTACCCAAAAGCACCTCAGACATGGCAGGGAAGGATAACAGGCAAGGAAAAATCTCCAAAGGGCACAGTCAGGGGCCTGGAAGAAGATCAGTGGGGAGTTTCAGGCAGAGAAAAAGAACCAGGGTCTAAATAAAAAACTTCTTCTATAGCAAGTGGAGAGGAGTCTCCCAATTACTGGCCAGCAAGAGTCCACACCATTACTACAAGCAGTAAATTTGTGTGTCTTTCGTGTGTCCTTTCCCTAAAAAGGACTTCTACTGACAAGTTATGGCAGACTGCTAGTCATCCACCAGAACTCTATTTTCCCCTTCATGGACACATGGTCTCCCCATTAGAAGCGACAATTCCTAGCCTCCTTGCAGTTAGATATGGACACGTGACTCAGTTCTCACCAATGAAGCAGGAACATTGGTGATATAAGGAACTTCTGCCTCACTTGCTTGCCCTGCACTTCTCCCCTTTTTGGAACAAACATGCCTGACCCCCAGTTTTGATTATACAGATGCAGACAGGAACTAGAATCTAGTAGCACAAGATAGAAGGATTTGGGATCCCTAAAGGACCCTAAGAAACAGGGTCCTTCCATCTGCATGAACCATTCACTTCAAAAGTGCTATGACAGAAATAACCCAAATGTCTTTACCCAGTGAATGGTTAAACAACACGGTCCAGCCATCCATGGAATACCACTCAGCAAAAACAGGGAGCAAACCACTGATGACTGTCAAATTCATGACACTAAACCAAAGAAGCTAGACTCAAAGATTATTTCCTGTATGAGTCCACTTACAGGCCATTCTGAAATAGGCAAAACTATAGGAATAGAACACTGACCAGTAATTTCCAGGGGTTGGGGGGAAGGACTGACAGCAAAGAGGCATGGGGGAATTCTGGAGGGTGACAAAACTGCTAAATATTGACTGCGGTAGCACTTAACACGGCTTTATACATTCGACAAAACATATAGAAGTTTATACCAAAAATGTGCATTTTACCATATGTAAATTATACCTCAATTTAAAGAAAGAAAGAATTGCTCTGAAAATTAAAATGCTTTCTTCTTTAAGCCACCATATTAAATTTAAAGTCTCCGTAACAACAGCTTAGATTTGACTTTAAGGTTACCATTAAGAAAATTAAAGAACACTGATCATTTTTTAAGCATGTTAGGAAGGAACTAACTCATGTGCCTATTACTCTTTGATTTCCAAAGTGAATATATGTCCAAGGCCATAAATGGACTGATTCACACACCCATCTCCTAGCTGCACGGAATGTGGTCTTCCGTTACACTGGAACAGAAATATTTATGATCTGCGCTTTTCAGCCAAGGCAGAGAGTCTTGGCAGAGCCTTCGTGCCTGTGGGAGGCAGACAGCAGATGATTCCTAGCAGGCCCTCAGCGCTCGGCAGCCAGCGTTCCCCACGGGTAACTGAAGAGGCTCAGCTGAGTCCCCAGAGGTGGGGAGGGGTCTCATGATGGACCAAGAACAGCCTGGAGAATGACACTTTGAGGACTTCAGTATTCCATAACAAAGATTGCCACACTAAGTGAATTCTTCCTGGGTGGGGAAAAAGGTAGCCTAAACAAGATGACTCCCAAGATCCCTTCAAGCTGTGACATTCCACGAGTTTTTGAAGCAGAAAAAGCTCCCAGGACTTATCAAGCTAGCGCCCACGATGCTGAAAGCAGCATGACCGTATGCCAGTCACCTCAGTGGCTAAAAACCACAATGCAGGGTTCCAAAGAGCATATCACTTAGTAGAGCATCTAGGGGACAACAAAAGAAGTAGTGAAAAAAGTCAATGGCTTCACACAAATTACCCCTATCCCTAGGAAGTAGCAAGGCCCACAAAACATTCACTTATCTCCTTAGCAATGAAAAATGAAAATTTTTGTTAAAAAAAACCAACAACTTTGTGTCTCTCCTCACACATGAGACAAACCAAAAGAATACGGCCAGCAGTGAACAACATGGTGCCAGCTCACAAGGGCCATCACCTTGAGCTGCTTCCCCAAGACCTCCCCAGGCCAGGGCCTGGGCCAAAGGTTATCCGATGATGGCCATGAAGGACAGCACAGCCATCTCTCTCAACAGAATAAAGAGGAGGCGCCACGCCAGGCCTAGCCAGCACGTCTGACCCGCGCCATTTGGTGGCTGTCCCCTTGATGACCTCCCCAAGGGGCTACAGCCTCACCAGGAGCAGGGAGGGCAACGCCTGCACCCCACAGGGGTTTCACAATTAGCTAATGATGAAGGGGTAAACAAGTAAACATTTCCCTAGCTTAGCCGAGTAGATGCATCTTAAAAGGACTCAAAAGTGCATGAGTCAGTTTCACAGATAGGATTTAGAAGATAAACTATTACAATTCCTCACTTGAAACTTAAGTTTCTGCAACCAAGAAGAAAGGTAGAAACAGCAACGCTTTAAAAAGAAAGCTGTGAAGCAACCCCCAAATGTACTTAAATTCTACAGACTATGTAATTCAAGCTATAGCTTGCAGAACCCCTCAGACTGTAATTAACATATAATCAAAAGTCCTTTTTTTAACCCTTCAACGACTCTTACTATTAAGACTTTACTAGCAAAAAAAGGACAGTATACTTTCTATAATGGTCAGCTAAGAAGAAAATACATTTTTAAAATTTCTCTTCTTATCTCATCCAAAATCATTCTTCAACAATGCAAACCCTTTTGGGGGGAAAACAATCTGGCATAACATATTTAAATTTTAGCCTTATCCACACTGCAGTACATAGCCCTAGAATCATAGAATTCTGTAGGTAGACAGATGTTCAAAGTCTTCAATGGTTGCAAGTCTTACTTTTAAAATTCAAACAGTGATTATACGTTCCTTATTTTGTGTGAGAAGCACAAAAGCAAACCATCTAACTGCTACCAAAACACCGATTTTGCTCCATTTTTCTTAAGCCCACTGTTACTTCTAACATGATTAAATGTGTTTGGATCTGACACATTATGCACTATAAGAATTATACAAATTTGCTGTATTAAAGCCACACTCTCAAAATACCAACACAAAAATGCAGGCAGTGTAACCAAAATCTTATAAAACAAAAATCTCCTATTTTACCACATTGAAAAATAACCATAAAGACTTTACCCTCAGACAGCTCAATGAAGAGAAATATCAGAAAATGAGGGGAAAAAATACTTTTCAATACAATGCACTGAAACACTAAGGCAACTACGGACAACTTAGGTAGAAAACAGCATATCTCAGGAACCGGTCTAACAAGGCCCATGACAATTTGGCCCCAGGTGACCTATCCATCCTCAAGCTCAAAATACCTCTTTGTTATTTTGGTCCTGTACCTTCAAACTCTGTGTATTGTATATTCTATGGTCCCTGCCTGAAACATGCTCAGTCCTACCTCATTTTGTCCATTTTTTTCCAAGCAAACTTGGAAGTTTAAGAAAACTAGATTTCATTTCCCCATGGAATTTAATTAACGAATGAGAAGTCAAATTGACAACACTGTTATACATGAAAAGTATGGAAATTAAAGTGAAAATGGAATGCCTGAGAGCAGGAACTGAACAAACATGTCCAGTAAGATCAGTTGTAGCTCTCCCAACACTTTAGATAAATGGAGTCACTTTAACTTCACTTCAAAATTAAAACGAGGGAAGCAGCTGTAGCTCAATCAGTAGGGCTCCCGTTTACCATATGGGAGGCCCCGGGTTCGGTTCCCGGGGCCTCCTGGTGAGGGCAGGCCCGCCCGCACGGCGTGGTTGGCTGACCCAGCGAGCGCAAGCAGCAAGGGGGGATAAATGAATAAATAAATAAAATCTTAAAAAAAAAAAAAAAAAAAGGATAAAATTAAAAAAAAAAAAAAATTAAAATGAGTAAACCTCAGTCAAGCTCCTCTAACTGTGTAATGAATCAACCTGCACTAAGCACATATTTCTAAGGAGAGGCATTTCAAGGATTCTATAGCATACAACAAAACATTAAAATATTATCAATGAACTAATTTTAAATATATGTTTCCAAGCCCTCCCATCATCTAAATTCTTTTTACAGTTATGTTATTTTAAGGTTGTGCATCAAAATGTGATCCCAGATTGGGGGAGGGAAAGCAAGACAGAGGCCTGGATTACCCCAGGAATTGAAAATAATCATCTTCTACTTGTCTTGCTACTCATATTTCTAATTACTTCACAGAGTCATTTAGCGTCTGGGCCTGCTTACCCTAAGGGGGTGGGGGGTGGGTACTGACTGAGGCCTCAGAGGCTGTGTCACCTGCAGGGGGAACAGGGCTGTGATGGGCCAGGCAGGGCTCTAGGTCTTCTGACTCCCCTCAACAGCTCTTTAAATTTCACCAAGAACTATACTCACATGACAGTTTTCCTAGACAAGTAGGACTTTTTAAGAAAGATTTTTTAAAGAATCCATTCATTAGTGAGCTAGCTCTACTCAGAACAAATGGGACAACAAAAGCCATTGTGAAAAGTTTCATACTATATCAAGTACAGGTGGCTTATGATCAAAGTATGCTTAGTTTGACATTTATATATATAAACTATAATGACTTAACACTTTGCCAAAAACCATAGTCTTTTTTTATGGGTTTTTAAAAACTTTTATTCTGGCAACATATAAAAATCAGTCTTTTAAGAAGGAACCTTCTATAGTCTGTGCACAATTCAACCCACCACACCAATCCCCATATATTATTAAAGGTGGAGAAACACATTACACACATGCATATGCACACACAGTGTTTTGTTTTTAAGGGGAGAGGAGGAACACTACATAATGGTGGGAAAAGAACAACGGTCTTTCCAAAACTGTGTTGGAAGAATTAGATATCCATGATGCAGAAAAAGTAAACTAGAACACTATCTCACAACATAAACAAAATAATCAATTCCAGTTAGACATCAGACCAAAATGGGAAAGACAAATCAATAGAGCTTTTACACGGGAAAATATCTCATGATTTTGGCATAATGAAAAATTTATCAGGGGAGAGGACTGTGGGAAGATGACAGAATAGGACACTACATGAATCAGTTCCTCCACAAAACAACTACTGAACTGGCAGAACAATTTTGACATTCTGGAGACTAACGGATATTATTACATACCTGAAATATTACTTCATACCAACTGATTGGCTAAAATTTAAAAGTCTCACAATATAAAGTACTGTCAATTATCAAGAGGGACAGTGAGAATTCTTAATACACTGCTAATGTGAATGCAAACTGGTACAACCACTCGGAAAAGAGACTGGCATAATCTAGATACATATACTCTATGGCACAGCAAATCCATTGCAAGATGAAAACTGCACACACATACCAGGACACATGAACTAGAATACCCACAGCAGCACTCAATAACCGGACCTTAAGGTCCAAATACACATCAACTGAAGATTAGAAAAATAACTGTGGCATATTCATACAATGGAATTATTAGTAGCCAAAAATGTACAAACTACAAATTCATGCGTAAACTATAAAACATAAAGTTGAACCAAAGAAGACAGACACACATATGCATGGGTGTAAATACGTGTATAGGTGTAGCTGCATGATTCCATTCACATGACATTCAAAACCAGATTGTTTAAAGAAACATACTTGTATGCTTCATCCAGGGATGAAGAACTGTTGGTTTAGGCTATTTGGGATTTACCTCTGAGCTAAGGATGAAGTATCCATTTCTGGAGGTGAATATCTGAACCAAATGGGGGTCCGTTAGTGAGGAGGGAGAGGAAAATGGATTTTGCATAGGCAACAGCAGTATCTGCTATGCTCCTCCAAGATCCAGATGGGTTAGTTCTGGCCAGTCCAGGTGACTCCAGGAATATTCTGGGCAAGGAGACTCAAAGAAGAGACCAGCCTGCTCTCAGCCTGCGGGTGATGCTGGTCCACAGAAGCAGAGCCAAGAAAACCATAGAGAAGCAGAGCCAGAGATTGGAGTCCAAGTCTGGAATCTGACCTCCCTCCAGATTTTCTGTAATGCAAGATGGGCGGTTCAGCCTTCCTCTTCCTCTTAAGGCTCCATGGGTCCAGCTTCTTCTGATCTCAGTTGTAGGCTGGCATAGGGCTCATCTCTCTCCCCAGGGCTTAGTTCTTTCCAGGCTCGGCTGCTCTGTTTGCTCCAGTCAGCTGTACATGATACAATCAAGCTCATCTCTCTTCCCGGGACCTCTGCCATGTCATCAAGCTGTCTCTCTTCCTCTGTATTCTTCTCTGTGTCTACTACTCTGTGTGTCTACTTCTGTGTGAGAGTCTGTTTTTTCAGCCCACCAAGGGGACTGGGACTCAACGCTGAGTTGCACTCTAATGACATGGTTGAATCAAAGCCCTAATATTA
This sequence comes from Tolypeutes matacus, assembly GCA_026826555.1. NCBI lineage: Eukaryota > Metazoa > Chordata > Mammalia > Cingulata > Chlamyphoridae > Tolypeutes > Tolypeutes matacus. Next base: position 504,126 of record JAKSZT010054446.1, read on the forward strand.
ACATAATTTAATCAGACATCTCAGCTGAATCTAATAAATAAAAGGCTTATCAAGCCCAGAAGAACAGACCAGTTTACCAACATATTCTATATCTCTTTTTGGAATTCATAAATAATATCAAACTGTCACACACGGTAAGGCACATGGCGGTATCTGCTGGTCTCTCCCTTCTCTTCCAGATTTCTCTGCTTCCAGCTTCTTCTTCCATGGCTCTCTATCTGAATTTCACACTCTTTTGAAGGACTCCAGTAAGAGGAATCTTCAGCCTTTACTGAAGTAACCTAATCAAAAGGTCCTACTTACAACAGGTTTACACCCACAGGAATGAACTAGCTTTAAGAACATACCTTTCCATCAGACAGCTTCTTAGCTGGTCATCTCTAAATGCTAGCAGATTCTTCCTGATCTCTACAGCACTTTCTTTTCCTGGTATTTTTCTCGTCCGTTCATTCATTTGTTGAGACATTTGCCGCTCACTGATATCCGGGTGTGTTCTCCACATTTCCCAGCCCCTGCCAGCTCTGTGGCACCATGTGACTGGCTCGGGTCTGGACAGTGGAGTGTGAGCGGAGGCGGTCTGTACACAACCCTCCCCACCTCCCTCCCCGGCCCTGCACTGCGATGGTGGAGCCTCTTTTAGCAGGGGCCTCTGATCAACTTTGTAGAGCACAGTCTGACCAGCCTCCTCTAAATATGTACTGTGAGTGAGAAATAGACATCTGTTGTGTTTAGCACAGACACTTTGAGGTTAACTTGTTACTCAGCCTTTCCTGATTAAGACATTCCAATCAATCTTAAGCTCAAACGCAAGGACTTGATCTGTTTTTCTTTTTTTCACCACCATTCCCAGCCTTTGGAACAGTCCACTCAAATAAATATTTGTTAAATGAAAAAAAAAGTTCACTTGTGTGGAAAATTTATAAAGCGATGACTATAAAATGAGGCTAGCAGTCCCTCTCTCCATAAAACTGGGTGGTGATCAGGAGGAAGCACTGAATGGAGGGAGTTTCTGCAGTGCTAGCAATATTCTATGTCTTGACTGGATGGTGGTTACAAGTTCCATATACTCTTCTGAATGTAAATTTCACAATAAAAGGAGTAAGTTTGTAAAGCATGAAGCTGGTAAATAAATGAGAGAAAAGCTTTATCTTGAAAAGCAAAGGTAAAAGTTATGCAAAGAATTTTATGTTAGGTTTAACAAAATATAATTTATAATTCCAGCTATTCATTTAATAAATACATATTGAGAACTTAATATGAGCTGGATACTCAGGATTCAGCAGTAATTAAAGTAAAAACTCTGTCCTCATATAACTTACATGCTAGGGGCAGGAGTCAGACAAAGAAATATCTAATATGTCAGGTTATGATAAGTTTAATAAAAATGAAACCAGGGAAAGGGAATGGAATGGGACGTTTCATCTGATTTAGTCCTCAAAAGAAGCCTACGGTAAATACTGTTTACGTTATTATCTCTATTATATGAGAAGATTGGGACTCAGAGAGATAGAGTATCTTGTCCAAAATCACAAAGTTGTTAAGTGGCAGAGCTGAAAATCAAATACAGGGCCATAAAAAAGGAAGGAAACGAAAGATTACTACTAGGAAAATACATATTAAGGTTTTATTTAAAAATAAAAATGCTAGTTATCAGGGGAACCAAGGCCTAAGATTTCTCCATTCTACACTTTGCATCATAGCAAAGGGTCATTAAAATAGAGCCTTTCTTACTATTGATTTAACTAAAAAGGTAGCAATTACTAATAGAAGTAAAAGTCTAAACCTATCTGTTTATGTTCAATGAAAAAAAAAAAACAGACACAAAAGACCACATATATGATTCCATTTATATAAAATGTCCCAAATAGGCAAATCCAGAGTCAGATAGTAGATTCGTGGTTGCCAGAAGCTGGGGCCAGAGAGTGGCTGCTAAGGGGTACAGGTTTCTATTTTGGGGAGATGAAAATATTCTGGAATTAGGGAATGGCTGCACAACCTTGTGAATATACTAAAAACCACTGAATGGTACACTTTAAAATGGTGAATTTTGTAATATGCGAATTATATCTCAATTTTCAAAAATCTGCAAATCCTGTCAGCTATTCCTCCAAAAAAGATCCAGAATCTGACTTCTCACCCCCACCACTGCTGCAATCAGCCTCCCCAAACCGACACCTCTAGTCGTGACCATTTCAACAGCCTCCCAACTGTCTGCCTCTTCAGTCTATGAACACTGGGGGCCAGAGCAGCCTTTCTTTTTATTGAAATTTTTATTGAGACAACTAGATTCACATGCAGTTGTAAGAAATAATAGAGATCCCACGTACAATTTACCCAGTTTCCCCTTAATGGTAAAACCAAAGCATATATCACAACCAGAACCTGACACAATCCACTGACCTTAGAGTTCCAGTCTTACTCATTCCTCTGCGTGTGTGTGTGTGTGTGTAGTGCTACAGTTTTATCACGTGTGAGTTCCTGTATCTACCACCACAAAGTCAAGATAATCAACATTTCCATCACCACAAAGAGCCCCTGAGCTCCCTTTTATAACTACATCTACCTCCCTCCCACCACCCTATCCCGAATCCCGGCAACCAGTAATCTGTTTTCCATTTCTCAAACTGTGTCATTTCAAAAATGTTATATAAAGAGTCACATAGTATGTAACCTTTAAGGATTGACTTTTTCCACTTAGCATCATTCCATCGCGATTCGTCCCAAGTTATTGCATGTATCAACAGTTCATTTCCTTTAATTGTGGAGTAGTATTCTATGGTGTGGATGGACACACTTTGTTTAACCATTCGCCTGTTGAAGGGCACATGGGCTGTTTCTAGTGTTGGGCTATTATGAATAAAGCTGCTATAAAGTTTTGTGTACAGATTTTTGTGTGGACAAAAGTTTTCATTTTTCTGGAATAAAAGTCTAAGAGTGCAATTGCTGGGTCACATGGTAAATGCATGTCTGTTTTATAAGAAACTGCCAAACTGTTTTCCAGAGTGGTCATACCATTTTACACCCCCACCGGCAATATATGTGATCTATTCTCTCCACATCCTCTCTAGCATTTGTCAGAGTGGTCTTTTAAAAACATAAACTAGATCACTTGTTTCACCACACAAGCAATCCATCTGCTCAGAGCAAAATCCAAAGTCCTTATATTGGCATGCAAGGCCCTTGCCATCCCCATCTCTCTCACCTCACCTCCTACTTCTCCCTTCATTTTGCTCTAGCACTGTCCTCCCTGCTATTCCCCGAATGCCACCAGCCTGTCCCCCTCACCTGGACCTCTCATCTTCCATATGGCTTGCTCCCCACCCCCCCACCCTCCGAGATTTCTGTTCAAGTGTCAGCTTTTCAGTGCAGCTTTCACGGCTTCAAGGACTGCCTCTCCCCCTGATCCTGTTCTGTTTCCAAGGCCCAGAACAGTGCCCAGCACACAGCAGGCACGTGGCTGAAAGGGATCATTCCCCTCATGCTCCCCTTCCATCCCACTAGCCCACTTAAACCCCCAGTACTGCTAAGTTCCACAGCTTCAGACACACATGTAGACATTCAAGCCATACAGCTCCTCCTCCCCAAATGATTGCAGCAGTATTAGAAACAACAAAGGTCAGGCCTGATCGTCTACCATGGAGCTTCTCAAACTTCAGCGTGCATCTAAACTGCCTGCGGATCTGATCTGGAAAGTCTACAGCCAGGCAGAGATTCTGCATTTCTCGTAAGCTCCTAAGAAACACCAACTGCTGGCCCCAAGAGCACATTTTGAGGAGCAAGGATCTATGGCCTTTTGTCTCAAACTTATATTCTAGCAGGTAAGCAGATTCAATTTAACACTATTAAATAGTGACTTACACAGCATTTTACTTTTCCTACTTGTTGTCTGAATAGATTAAGTGTCTTGAGGGTGGGTCCATTTAAAGATAGGGAGGTTATCAACAAAATATATAAGATAGTGAATCCATTCAATGACTGGCTCACTGGGAGGAGCTGGAGGTAACCAGGGTAGGGGAGTTCTTAAGGTGGCAAGAACAAGCCTGTGGCCCATTCAAAAGCCAGGACAATATAAGACTTTTGCCTTTTCCTCTACAAATCCTGTTTTATCAGTCAGTATAATCTGATTAACTGGAATAAAAGTGGCATCTAGAGCCCCAGTAATTCACTGATCTTACACTACACCGAGGGAAACCTTTGCTGCAAACCTAAGAACATGTTTTGAGGATGTGTGGAAGAGGCAGGCCCCATGCCAACACCTTACCCGGGAGCTGCTGGCTTCTCATCCATACTCATGGGTGGCCTCACCAGAGGCCCCGTCTAATCTATCAAACTCCTGCTGACAAGATAGCTCCAGCTCTTCTGCCTTTCAAGTTCTGAAGTCGCTAAACTGTGCAATCTCCTCTGAGTCCCACAAGATCATGATGGGGAGGAGATGGCAAATGAGCTGGAAGCAGCCTCTGTTTGAGCCTTGGATCCTGCCCTGGGTAGTCCCTGAGGGCCACCCCCCAGGGCCACGACAGGGGCCACCACCATCCAGGGCCACCCCTGGGGCTACCACCTACCACTGAGGATCCACCACAGGGGTCAAACCCCTGGGGCCACTTCCCAGGGCCATCCCCCACAGCCACCACCCAGGGCCTTCTGTTTCCAGAGCATGTCAGGATGCCTATTCCTGCCTCTCAGGAGCTCAGTCTGAAGATGACCATTTGCTCTTCCTCTCCCGCAGTTTCTTGGGGCTACAAGAGTCCTTTTTAAAAAACAAATTCTATAATACTATATTACAATTACCAAATCTATGTACTGCTGTGGAATAATGTCTGTGATACAGTGCTAAGTAAGAAAATACATATATAGTGTGATCTCAGTCGTGCAAAAACAGGCAGACATTTAAATGCCTGTATGTGTGGGAAGAAGACAGAAAAACTTTAATAACTGTCACTTTCAGGCAGTGAGACTGGGAAGACAGATTATAGGGAAGATGGCTTTGTTTTTCATCTTCTGTGCTGTCTAGAGATTTCTTCTACCATGTACTTGTATACTCCTATAATTTTTCAAACCAGTTAATAAGAAAGTAACCCAAAAGAGAAATATTTCCCAAAAGGGGTCGTATCATCATCTGGAAGTTGGCAAACTACAGCCCGCCCTCTGTTTTTTAGGCCCGCACCTATTTTTAGACAGCCGGCGGACTAAGAAAGGTTTTTATATTTTTTTAGTGATTAACAACAACAAAAAAGACTATTCCATGACATGTGAAAATTATATGAAATTCAAATGTCAGTGCCATTAACAAAGTGTTACTGGGACACAGCCGTGCTGATTCATCCACAGACTGTCTACGCGGCTTCTATGCCACAACAGTGGAGGTGAACAGTTGTGCCAGAGACAGTATGGCCCACAAAGCCTAAAATATTTACCATCTGACTCTTCACTTAACATTTATCCACCCCTAATTCAACCCCCAGCAGAGGCAGGCCTCAGTTTCCTTTTAAGCCGGAATGCCCATGCAACACAATTTTGACTGATGAGATGAAAGCAGAAGTCCTTAGAAAAGCCAGTCCCAGGGGGACAGATGTGGCTCAAATTGGTTGGGCGTCCGTCTCCCATATGGAGGGACCTGGGTTCGATACCCGGGACCTCCCGGTAAAATAAAAAAAAAAAAAAAAGAAAAGCCAGTCCTTCTTAGACGTCAACTTCTAAGGGGCCTCCCCTCCGCAAGCACCCTATTTAAAATAGACCCCCCTCCCCCCCCTCCTCATTCTCTGGATGACTTACTGCCATTCAGCACACTCTGTGCTTCACCTATTTGACTTATTGTCTGTTTCCCTCACTAGAATGGAATCTCCATGAGGGAAGAGGCTCTTGTGCTTTGTTAGCTGCTGGATCCCCACGTCTAGAACAGTGCCTAGCATATAACAGTCATTCGATGAATGTCAACGGAACAAATGATGGAATGAAAAGGCAAAGCTGCCCTAGGAGAAAGCCTCTTTGCCCGTCGTCTCTTTGCCTGGATCCCAGATATGTGACTTGTAGGTGCAGCAACCATATTTTACTTATAAAGTAGCAAGAATGAGGACAAAGGCTTGCAAGCTAAGTGTAAAAGTCTGGGTCCCTGGTCTTACTGCTGAACTTCTGCAAACAGACTTCTGTTTGTCTTATGATAAACTCTTACCTGTTTAAGCTACTGCAGCTTACTCAACTGTTACTTGCAGTTGAATGCAATCCAATTATAGCTAAATTAGGTTATGCTCACCAGAGATCAACAAGTCCTGTTAGCTCTTTCTTCAGAATTCATCACTTCTAACCTTGCCCACTACCAACACTGACAGAACCATCACTGTCTCTACCTGCAAAAGCTTCCTATCTGGGTTCCTACTTCTGCCCGTGCTCCTGCCACTCGGTTCTCAGCCAGTGTTCATCTTAAAATGGAATTCAGATCATGCCACTCCTCTGATTAAACCCTCCTATCTCAGAATAAATGCCACCCACAAAGAAGGTCCTACGGATCTGGCACGTCATTCCCTCTACCTCTCTGACCTCACTCAAAGCACCCAGCCAACCTGACCACAGTACTATTCCTCAAACAGAGGCTTTATTCCCTCCCCATACATCCTCACTGCTGGGTCCCTGACTCTCTTCAAAAGCCATCAGCCCAGTCTTTCCTGGACACCCGACTTAAAATGTCCCCATCTTAACCCTGACTCCTCCGAGTCCCCATCCCTACTTCGGTGCTCCTCCATCTATCACTAAAACACTGTATATTTTATGTATTTATCTTGTTTACTATGTCGTTCACTAAAATGAAAGCTTCAAGAGGGCAGATCTGTCAGTTCACTACTATACTCCTGTACCTAGAACCATGCCTGGCACACAGATGTTCTATAAATATTTATTGTTGAATGAATAAAGTCAGGGAAAAACCAGGTAAGGCTCTGAAGGAAAATGAGAAAGTGCCCAAGACAAATTTCAATTACCTCATAATTACTGTTAACCCTTCTGAGCTCAGCCACTCCCCCCACTCCAGCCCTGCCCAGGGCAGCCAGTCCCACCCAGCACTCCTGCATCCTATACACAGAGCAGTGAGCAGGCACTCAGACACTTGAGCTGAAGTCCACACAGGTCTGTATACTGCAGCTCCAGAAAACAGAGTAGGAGCCATAAAAATAGAACAGATACTTTCTGAACTGTTTTTGGCCAATCTTTGGAGAAGCATTTGTACAGAACTGCCAATATCCAAACTTGTGAGCAGTGACTTCCTGCTTTCTCATCAGCAAAAGTACACAGAAATGTGTTTATTCCTTCTATTTAAAATAACTACAATTAAACCCAATGCCAGCTGATTTCAGAGCATGCTAAGAGACTTTAAAAGTTACTATTTAAAATACTTTTGTTTTGAATAATTTAAAGTCTATCTTAATATTCGCCTGGATTATATCTGGAAGGTCACACAAGAAACTGAAACAGTGCTTGCCTGTGGGGATAGAGAGATGTACTTAGGAGAAAGGAATGGGAGGAAGGTATTTTAATTATTACCCTTTTGTAATCTTGAAATTTTTATCATATTAAGGTATTACTTGTGCAAAAATACCAGACAAATCAATTATTTGTTACCTTAAAATAAAGTAATGAAACAAAATCTACTTTGTCAGCCAGCTTTAGGATACCTCTTGACACCCATATTTTGAAAATAAGCAAATTCAAGTTAAGTCAAATCAGCAAAGAAACAGAAAGCATATTTTTGATTGACCAAGTGTTCAAAAAAGCTACCAAAGGCAGCAGTAAGGTCTTCCTTCCCATCCAGGACCCTGCTTAAGTGCTTCCTGTGTTTACACAAGATACAAGCAAGTGTGAACTTCCATGACACCTAGAGAGGCAAAACAATAAATGATGGGAATGGATATGATCATAAATGACTTGTTACAGAGATAAGTCAAATTGTTTCAAACTTTCCCTAGATATCCAAACAAGTTTTTCACGTTTTAGAAGAAAAACTAATTTACTTCTAAATCTTATTCTAAGGAATAAGCCACCCCCTAACTCCCCACCCCCCCCCACACACACACACACATCCTCAGTTTCTAATTAGACCCTCAGGACACAGAAAGAATCATCAGAAACAGAAAGCACAAGAAAACTTTACTAAAAATGAAGCAGTGAGGTTCTCTAAGGGGCTGCTTCTTCAAAACTGTCCCTATTAAATGCCATCTTGAACACATCCAAATCAGAAATGAGCCACCCAGAGGTGAGAGAAAGGCCTAAACTGCAGGAGAGCACTCCCTGACCTCTGCTGCTCTCTAAGAGCACAAAGACTTCCTGGAAAAGTCCTTGGATTTTATTAGAAGGTGCTATTAATCGTCTCTTTTTCGGGTTCAAAAATTCTCCCCACTACAAGCAGCAGAGACCCCTGGCTTTCAAATAACACCAATTTGTCAGTAAGAACGCTGGCATGCCCAAGATGTCCCATATTCTAACAAGTCTGATGACAACACTGGTGAAATTGTACACCTCACTCATGCCCCAGCAATGAACCTCTCACTCAGCAATGTGTCCTTTTCATATCCAACAGAAAACAGGCAATAAACTTCAGCCAAAGTCGACTTTTCTTAATATTTTAAGTCAATTTTATTATAATAACCATCTAATTAGCTCATTACTTACTTGGCAACCCCCATTTATTCAAATCCCTGCAGACCCACATCTGAGCTTAGATAAGCAAGTCTCTTCAGTGATGCTTAAAATCATGTTACTACCACTGCGATTCATGAACTAATGGAATCACCTTGAGAATTTGGGAACAGAGTCTCAAGTCACAGGCTGTTTCAAGTGCCACTTTGAAAAAGAATCTCCTATTGGACGGCGTCCTTAGTTCCCCTCCTTCCCCCAATCACTCCTGCCTAAAAGTATTATGTCATCCACTATCCCCACATCACTCCAGCTCCAATTCCTTGCTCTTCTCGAAGTCTCCGGCGCCCCCAACCCTCCTCCCTCTCAAAGTAAGAGGAGGAAACCAAACAGGACACGGCCTGCAGTCTTTTAAGTTCTCAGCAAAATACAGGCGCGCACCACACCTCCCCCAGTTTCTTGCAAATGAAAACAAACAAGTTCTTTCCCTAACTCTTGGCATCTCGGAGAAGAAAACAGGATTGGGGCCGCGGCTTCCCTCGGTGTATCTGGGAGGGGCCCCAAGGACTCCCTGCCTCCCCTGGCAGAATGATGGAGACCCCGGTGAGGTAGCTCGTGAGGGAAAACCGCACATGGTGACCCGGGGCCCGAACTCGACTCGTCCACCAGAAAGGGGCGAGTTTCTCTCTCCCAGGAGTTAAGCGCTGGGCTCGGGGTCAGTGCTGCGCGGTCACCACGGCTGCCGCGGGACCAGGGACTCGCAGGCTGCACAGATGCAGCTGTCCCCAAGCCATCGCCGAGAGGTCCTGCCCTGGAAAGGGAAACTGCAGCAGGCCCCGCGCCCCGGACCCCGACACTCACGGTCGGTGCAGCTGTTCCTCAGCCACGGCCGGGCCAGGCGGCGGCGGCGGGGGAGGAGGCGGCTGCGTCTGAGAGGGCGGCTGCAGCGACGGCTGCGCCTGCGGCGGCGGCAGAGGAGGCTGAGGCGGCGGCGGCTGCTGCTGCTGTTGCTGCTGGAAGGACTTGAGGGACTCGAAAGCCTTCATCAGCTTTTCCAGGGTCGCCATGGTGGTCTCCCGTCCCGCGGGGCAGCCCCCGGAACGCTGGGCCCGGCTCGCTGCGGCGCGGCGCCACTCAGCAACCGGGTAATGAATGGGGCTCGGGGCCGCAGGCAGAGGTAAAACGAAGGCGGTCGGCCATCTTAGAAGTATCCCGGCAGCCCCCGCGGTGCCCTGCGTCCCGCGACGCTGCCCGGCGGAGGCGGGGCCAGACCGCACGACATGATTGACACTCAGGAACTGCAGCCTCTGCCAATGGGCGGCCCAGGCGCCGGCGCGCCCCCCACGCCCTCAGACGCGCAGCGGCGCCCTTCCCCTGCGGAGGCGGGGCCCGAGTCTAGGGGGCGGGAGGGGCGGGGAGGGGCGGGGCGAGCCGGGAAGGGGCGGGGCGGGGCGGGAAGGGGCGGCGGGGGGCGGGCTCCGGGGGTTCCGGGCGCGCCGCGGGGCTCGACGCGGGGCTCGACGCGGGCCGTGGACGAGCTCCAGCCCGGGCCGCCGGCGGAAGCCCAGAGCGGGAGGGCGCGCCCCGGCCGGCCCCGCGCTGCCCCGCGGCGGCGGCCGGCTCTCCCGGCCGCGTTGAGGAGAAGCAGGACCACCGCGAAGGGGCCGCGGGCCGGGGCGGCAGCACCGCGCGGCGGCCGGAGTTCCCGGCCCGAATGACGGGCTCGAGCTCGGTTAAAGGGAGCGTTTAGGCGGTGGCGCCGGCGCGCTGGGAGTCGGCCCCTCGCGGTTGTGAGGAGGGCGCCCCGCTCGTGCACGCGGCGGGTTATGGCGAGGCAGGCCTGGGAGCTCGCGTCTCTGCAGGACTTTCTCCCCTAAGAGAACATGGAGACGGGCCTAGGGGTGCCATGACCGGCCCTCCTGTGGCCTCAGGCTCCCCCCACGAGCCCCCACCCTTGGGCACCCGCGCAGCCCCCTCTCCTGAGCCAACCGCCCCGGGCCCCCACAGGAAGGCGCCCCCCCAGATGCCGGGGAGCCCCAGGGAGCGCGGCGCTCGGCCCTAGCGGGCTCTGGCCGCTCAGAGCCAAGGGCTCAAGGCGACGGCCTCACTGGCGTCACCCCCGCACAGGCAAGAGGAGCCGCCTGGAGCCAAAGGCGCCTCCCGGGGCGGTGGCGGCCGTGGGCCTGGTCCTTCGGGGTGAGGCGCCCGGGGCAGAGGAGAAGGCGGCGGAGGAGGAGGCACGAGAGGGTGTGGGGCAGGCAGGAGGTGGGCAAACCCCAAAGGGCAGAGGGCAGCAGCTTGGACTGTCACACCAGGGCCCAGCGGAGATGCCCCACTGTCCTCCTCCTCCAGCAGGATCTCCAAGGGGCACAGCTCCGCAGCAGCCCTCCAGGGTCTGCGGGGCACAGACTGCTACCACTGGTGGTGCTGGCTGGCACTGGAAGGGGAGCCCCAGGGCATGGGGGGAGCATTGAGGGGCCACTCATCCCACCTGCCCAGCAGGAGAGAGGCCTGGGGCTGGGGGGGCGGGGGGCGCTGCGCCCAGCAGTAACCCACTAGAGCCCACCGGGAGGTCAGCCATGCCTGCCACTCGGCGTCCCCTGTGCTGTGGCCACAAGGCACAGCTCCACCTTCTGTCAGTTGCCAGTTGTCCTAAAGTGGTCGGGGAAAGGACTGCAGTATCACTACAGGGAGCGCAGTTCCCGAGGGGACAGGGCTGGGCCCGCTTCTTGGGGGGAGGAACAGCAGACAAACAAGATGCCAGCCCTGAGTTCCCACTTCCCTGCTGTATGGGGCGCGTGGGGCCATCCGCCGCTGGAGCGGACTGTAAGATGGTTCACGGGACCTGGTGGCTTGCCTGTAACCAACGGGATGTGGCAAAGGTGATGGGATGTCACTCCCAGGATTAGCTTCCTAAAGATTCTGGCCCCTGTGGTTCCTGGCCCCTGTATGTTCTCGGCTATGTTGCATGCACGGATGTAAGAACACGCCCGTTTAGTTAGGCCCGTCGTTTATTAGGGAAATGAGGGAGGAAGTAACAAGGGTACTTGCGGGGTTGGGGCAGGGCTCCCAGCTGTTTGCTGTTGAGGTTGATTAAACCACCCGGGGGGCCAATGATAAGGGCCCTTGAGATTATCCGGGGCCCTTTCCTTGATCCCGATGAAATCCCACTAAATGGGGGGTTCTCGTGGGGGTCTCCCAGCAGCCTTCTGGTGGGGGTCTGTCCCGATGGGTTCCATGTTCCACGGCCATGTTTTCCTGCCGATTTTTCGGACTCGTCTTTCCATTCCCTAAACCAGCCTGCCCCTCCATCTCGCTGGGACTCTCTCGGCTGGCAAGCTGCCACGTGGGGAGGCCCACGTGGGAAACGCGCCCTCAGTCTGTCAGCCGTGAAGAGCCGAATGGGCCCCTCCGGGTGAGAGGCGTGGAGCAGAGCCCCGCTTAAGCCACGCGCAGGCCCCTGGCCCCAGACGCGGGGACAGCCCCGTGGGTTGGTTACCCACGACGGTTGTGCGTGCAGCACCAGATGCCTGATACAGTTGCCTCCTGAGTCTCTCTGATCTTTTTCTTTAGTAATAGGACCTCAATTTTCACCTGGGTGCTTTGCGACCTTGCTAAAATATTACTTTCTCCATCTTCCTTTCAGCGAGCTGCGGCCCTGTAACTAAATTCTGGCAAATAAGATGTAAGCGCAGAAGTGTTGTGTGTTAACTTCTAAAAAGTCTCCTTAAAAGGAAAGGGGAGAAGATAAATAAATAAATAAAGGAAAGGAAAGGGGAGGGGAGGGGAGCAGATGTGGTTTGACCCGTTGGGCGCCCGCCTACCACATGGGTTCAGTTCCCAGTGCCTCCTGCAGAAGGCGAGCAAACAGTGAGCAGACAGATGAGAGAACCATCTGGGGGAGGGGGGGATAAGTAAAGAAAATCAAGTAAATAAATAATTCTTTAAAAAAGGAAGGGAGGGTGTACACTCATCTTTTTCCTCCTGCAGGGAATAGGAATGTGTTGGTTGGCACTTGAGCAGCCATTATGGCCCATGAGGATGAAAGCCATCCTGGGATGGGGGAACCGAAAGGGACTGGGGGCCGAGATGCCTGGGTAAAGCTGCCACTGCAGCCTGGCCTGCCCATCTCTGGGCTTCTTTTATGTGTGAAAAATGCACTTCTCTTGTGTTTTAGCCACCATTACTTTGGGCTATTATATGCCTTAAACACAATTCTAAGTGGCCCAGAGAAGTTATGCATAATGCAGACCTCATCTGGCCAGGACGGATCCTGGCTGCTTCAGACATGGCTGGAAGAAAGTCAATAGCACAGAGTTCACTAGAATCCGGAAGGACGGGAGAGTGTGTGGAGTGGGGCTGTCAAGAAGGCAGGTTTTTAAAGTTCACAGTGAAGTCTGGCATGATCCAAAGAGAGTACTGTGTTTCCAAAGCCTTCCAAATGGACACATCCTGAAGAGCAATTCATGGGAGGAGAATAATCCCGTGTGACACCGTAGGACGGGAGACCCGGCCGCGGCCAAGCCCTGCTTCAGAAGCGCATCCCTGGCCCCCGCAAGCTGCCCAGGCGTTAGCAGGTCACACCACCGGGTACGCAGCACGACCCCGCTTCCTGGAAAAAGAAACACGCGTGAAGAGAGGCTGGGCGTCCAGTCCCAGGCGGTAACAGCGACGCCCTCTGGGCGGGGGTGCGGGCCGGGGGCGGGTGTTCCGTAAGAATGGGGTGGTGGGGAGCCAAGGCTGGCGGAGGAGACGGGGCCGTCCGGAGCAGCCGCCCTGGCCTGGGTGCGCACCTGGTTGACGGAGGAGACGCCCAGCAGGCCCGGCAGGTGTGCGGTGGCCACGCGGGAAGGCATCCCGGGCTCGCGGCGCGTCCAGGGCCACGTCCCACGTGCGGGAGGGGGCCTGCTCGCCCGGGCTGACCACCTTTGGATTTTCGCTGGAGCACTTCCTTCCTGTACAGTCAACGTAGTGATATCGATGGGGATTTTACTCCTCCACCTACTAGACGCTTTCTGTATTTCCCCCACCCCGCCCTTCCTTGTCTTCTTTTGAACTGATTTTTTTTTTAATTTTCACTTACATGACTTTGACTTTCACAGCAACACCGGGCAGCGCGTGATATTACCTGCATTCTTAAATTAGAGCTTACGGAACAGTCACGCGTGACGTGCGGTGCTCCCGTACATCACCTGTCCACCGAAAACTCTGGAACGCCTCCCGAACTGGGGCGCCAGCCTTGCGCATCTTCTGTCTGAGTCCAATTTTTAATAGATGTGCTGTCCGAGTGAGCCTTTCAATTGACTGTTTTAGATCATCCTATTTTTAAACATCTATTAGTTTGGGAAGTTGAACAATGTTTTCTTTTCTTTTAGTGGTTACCACAGAAATTACAACACATCCTCCAGGTAACAAACTAACATTAATCAATACTTACCCTTTTCTGGATGATGCAAGGCACTTAGAGCACTTAAATGCCATTTGCACTTCTTCCCAATTTAAGGTATTATTGTTATGTATTTTAATTCTATATAAACACACGTATTACAGAAGACAGAGACCCAAGAATTGTTTTTAAAAGTCAACATGTATTTAAATTTACCTCCATGTTTATCATCTCTCTTACTCTTCATTCTTCCCTGCAGCTCTGACTTTCCGTATAGAATACTTTTCTCCTGCCTGAAAAACCTTAACAGTTCTCTTAGAGTGAATCTTCCACTGCTGAAATCTTCCAGGTTCAGTATATCTGAAAATGTTATTTTGCCTTCATTCTTTTTTTTTTTTAGAGAAGTTGTGGGTTTACAGAAAAATCATGCATAAAATACAGGATTCCCATCGCCCCCCGCCACCAACACCTTGCACTGGTGTGGAGCGTTTGTTGCAATGGATGACCTCAGCACCTTTTTTTTTTTTTTTTTAGTAACTGTCCATGGTTTAACTTAGGGCTCGCTGTGTAGTGTAGTTACATGGATTTTTAAATGTTTCACTGTTATATATACCATCCAATATTTCCCCTTTTAATCATATTCAGATATATGTTCCAGGAATGCTCACAGCGCAGTGCTCCGTCACCACCATCCATTACCTAAACATTCCCGTCACTCCAAATGGAGCCCTGGACAAAAGCCTCAAGTTCCCGTTCCCTGTCCCCATCCCCAGGTGACCTGTATTCCAGGTTCTGGCTCCAGGGGTTCACTTATTCTAATTGTTTCAGATCAGTGACATCAGACAATGTAAGTCCTCTTGTGTCTGGCTTATTTCACGCCACATGATGTCTTCAAGTCTCATCCATGTTGTCACGTGCATCAGGACTTCATTCTTCTACGGCTGAATAATATTCCATTGTATTCAATGTGCCACATTTTATTTATCCATTCATTAGTTGATGGGCATGTGGTTTCCTTCCATCTTTTGGCAATTGTGAATAATGCCGCTGTGAACATCAGTGTGCAAGTATCTGTTCCAGTCCCTGTTTTCAACTCTTTTCTGTATATACCCAGGGGTAGGATTGCCAGGTCATATGGCAGTTCTTTATTTAGCTTTCTGAGGAAACCCCAAACTGTATTCCACAGCAGCTGCACCATTTTACATTGCCACCAACAATGTATGTTTCTATTTCTCCACATCCTCTCCAACACTTGTCATTTTCCGTTTTTTTCTTGTTTTGTTTTTTAATAGCAGCTATTCTAATGGGTATGAAATGGTGTCTCATTGTGGTTTTGATTTGCATTTCCTTGAAGGCTAATGATGCTGAGCATCTTTTCAGGTACATTTTGGCCATTTGTATATCTTCTTTAGAGAGATGTCAAGTCTTTTGCCCATTTTTAATTGGGATGTTTTTCTTTTTGTTGTTAAGTTGAAGGGTTTCTTTATATATTCTGGATATTGAACCTTTATTGGATACACGGTTTCCAAATATTTTCTCCCATGGTGTAGATTGTCATTTTACTTTCATGATAAAATCCTTTGAGGCACAAATGTTTTTAATTTTGATGAGGTCTCACTTATCTTTTTTTTCCTTTTGCTGCTTATGCTCTGGGAGTAAAGTCTAAGAAACCACCCGTTGGAGCAAGATGGCTGCCGACATCTGCGGGTCCAGGCTTCCTGGGCTCCTCTCTTCCAGGGGCTCATTTCTGCCTGGGCTCAGCTCCTCTGTTTCCTCCTCAAGGCCAGCTGTAGACTCTCAGCCACCGGCTCTGTCTCCCTCCCCGGGCCTCGCCTGTCTCAGGGCTCAGCTGCTCTGCTCCTCCGTGTGCTCACTTCTCGGCCTCCAGCTCAAAACCCCACCTAGCTCCTCTGCTCTGCTGTGTAGTCTTACCTGTGAGTCCCACCCACCAAGGGGGCAGGGACTCAACACCCTCCTGATGTGGCCAATCAAAGCCCTGATCATAATCTAATCACGCCCAGGTACAGACCAGTTTACAAACGTAACCAATATCTATTTTTGGAATTCATAAACCATATCAAACTGCTACAATCTGTACATTTCTTTGGATAGTACTGATGTCTTAATGTTCTTTAGTCTTCCAACCTATGAGCGTGGACTGTCCTCCTATTTATTTAGGTCTTCTATAATTTCTTTTAGCAATGTTTTGTAGTTTTCTGGGTACAAATCCTGGATATATGACTCCTAGATATTTGACTCTTTCAGTTGCTGTTGTGAATGGAATTTTCTTGATTTCTTCTTCCAATTGTTCATTGCTTGTGTATAGAAACACTACTGCTATTGGGGTGTTGATCTCGTACCCTGGCACTTTGCTAAATTCATTTATTAGCTTTGTTGTACTTTTTTCAGGCTTTTCTCTATATAGGATCATATCATCTACAAATAGGGATAGTTTTACTTCTTCCTTTCCAATTTGGATGCCTTTTATTTCCTTTTTTTTTTTTTTTTTTTTTTTTGCCTAATTGCTCTGGCAAGAATTTCCAGTTCAATATACAATAAAAGTGAGCATTCTTTCTTGTCTTGTTCCTGATCTCAGAGGGAAAGCTTTCAGTCTTTCACCATTAAGCAGGATGTTAGCCGTGGGCTTTTCATATATGCTCTTTATCGTGTTGAGGAGGTTTCCTTCTATTTCTAGTATTCTAAGTGTTTTTTATCATGATAGATGCTGGATTTTGTCACATGCCTTTTCTACATCTATTGAGATAATCATGAGGTTTTGTTCCTTCATTCTGTCAGTGTGGTGTATTTTTGGTGTATTAATTGATTGTCTTATGTTGAACCAACCTTGCATACCAGGAGTAAATCCAACTTGATCATGGCATATAATTCTTTTAATATGCTGTTGGCACAGGCACCTACATTTTAAATGAGGCTGATTCCGTTGGTCCATGAGCCATACTTTGGCAAATCCTGACCTAGAGACCATGCAGCCTTAGGTAGATAAGTCAGGATGCATTAAGGCCGGTAAACAGGAGAGAAAACTCCAAAATGGACTCAGCAAGTGCAAACCCAATGATGCATGAGTGAACACAGCACTTTTAAGGAACGCTAACCCTAATCCTATAAATCCTTATTGATTTGTAGGAGTTCTTTTTATATTCTGGATATGAGTCCTTGGTTGAAGGGATATATAATTTTTTTTTTTTTTTATCATGGTAAAGACTGCTTTATTCGTGGCAGTTAGTACAAGTCAATAAATATTGATCCCCCAAAGCTCAGTTATTTATTAGATCCCTGGTCCACAGAGAGCTGAATTAAACTGAACCAATTCATCATTGCTGGGATGATAAACTGAAGTCAATCCTGCTTCTTGGGAAATGAAGCCACGGCCAGCTGATACATAGCATATGCTGTTCCACCAGCTGTAAGAATCACAGTGGCTCTATACAGGAGGGCATCAGCTAGCCCGCCCTTCAGATGCACTGGAACCCCATTATCCTCCTGAAATAGGTTCTGTTTTTCTGGAACTTTATTTTCAAATTGCCTGCGTGTAGCAGTACTTATGGTCCTCCAGGCAATTTGACGAACAGCCAGCACACTCCTCAGCATCTTGGCTCTGCTACCACCCACCAACCGCGACAACTGACGGGATATATAATCTTTTACTTTATAGTTTGCCTTTTCCCTCTATTTTATGATATCTTTTCATAATTATAAGGTGTTAATTTTAGTGAAGTCTAATCTATAAGTCTTTTCCTTTATGGTTAGTTTTCTCTGTCATATTTTTTAAATCATTGTGTACCTCAAGGCAATGAATAAATTCTCCTATGTAATCTAGAAGCTTTATCGTTTTACCTTTTACCTTCAGATATATAATCTATTTAAAATTTATTTTTGTGTATGGTGTGTGGTAAGAGTAAGGATTTTTTTTTTTTCTATATGGTAACCCATTAGCCATTTATTGAAAAAAAAAAAAAAAATCCTTTCCCACTGCCCTGAAGTGGCAATTTTGTCAAAAATAAAGTGACTATATACATTTAAAAAAAATATATATATATATATGTGTATATATATATATATATATATATATGCTATTGGATTCAGTTTGCTAGTATTTTGTTGAGGATTTTTGCATCTATATTCATAAGAGAATTGGTCTCTAGTTTTCTTTTCTAGTAGTATCTTTATCTGGCTTTGGTATGAGTATGGTGATGGCCTTGTAGAATGAGTCAGGGAGTGTTCCCTCCTCTTCAATTTTTTGGAAGAGTTTAAGCAGAATTGGAGTTAAGTCTTCTTGGAATGTTTGGTAGAAACCATCTGGTCCTGGGCTTTTCTTTGTTGGGAAGCTTTTGTGTTGATTCAATCTCATTACTAGTAATTGGTTTGTTGAGATCTTCTGTTTCTTCTTGAGTCAATGTAGGTAGGTTGTGTGCTTCTAAGAATCTGTCCATTTCATCTAGGTTATCTAATCTACTGTCATCCAGCTGTTCTCAGCATCCTCTCATAATCCTTTTTATTTCAGTGGCGTCAGCAGTAATGTTCCCTTTTTTATTTCTCATTTTCATTATTTGTATCCTCTCTTTTTTTTTCTTAGGCTAAAGGTTTGTCAATTTTGCTGATGTTTTCAAAGAACCAAAATTTGATTTTGATGATTCTCGCTATTGTTTTTTTTGTTTTCTATTTTGTTTATCTCCACTCTAATCTTTGTTATTTCCTTCCTTCTGCTCCGTTTGGGATTAGTTTGCTCTCCTTTTTCTAGTTCTTCCAGTCTTGAGGTTAGGTCTTGAATTTGAAGTCTTTATTCTTTTTAAATGTAAGAATTTAGAGCTGTAAATTTCCCTCTCTGGACTGCCTTCGCTGGATCCTGTTAAGTTGTGGTATGCTGTATTTTCATTTTCATTCACCTCAAGATATTTCCCATTTCTCCCTTTGTTATTGACTTCTAGCTTCATTCAGTTGTGGTCAGAGAGTATGCACTGTATTTTTTAATTTATTGGGACTTCTTTTGTGACTCAACATATGGTCTCCTCTGGCGAATGATCCATTTGCACTTGAGAAGAAGGTGTATTCTGTTTTTATTGGGTGAAGTGTTCTATATATGTCTGTTAGGTCTCGTTGGTTGAGAGTATCATTCAAGTCTTGTTCTTCCTTATTGCTCTTCTGACCAGATGTTCTACCCATTATTGAGAGTGTTGTATTAAAGTTTCCTACTATTACTGTAGAACTGTCACTTTCTCCCCTCAAATCTGTTAGTATTTCCTTCACATATTTTGGGGCTCTGCTGTTAGGTGCATATCTATTTATAATTGTTACATCTTCCTGTGGAATTGTCTCCTTTATCAGTATATAATGATCATCTTTGTCCTTCTTACCTGTTTTTGACTTAAAGTCTACTTTATCCCATATTAGTATAGGCACCCAAGCTCTCTTT
Source organism: Tolypeutes matacus (assembly GCA_026826555.1). Lineage (NCBI taxonomy): Eukaryota > Metazoa > Chordata > Mammalia > Cingulata > Chlamyphoridae > Tolypeutes > Tolypeutes matacus. Next base: position 523,562 of record JAKSZT010054446.1, read on the forward strand.
TGGTTACTACTTGCATGGTACAGGTATTTTTTTTCCATCTTTTCACCCTCAACCTACTTGTATCTTTGAATTTAATGTTAGTCTCATGCAGGCAGCATATGGTTGGGCCATGTTTTTTTTAAATCCATTCTGCCAAACTCTGCCTTTTGACTGGAGAATTTAATCCATTTATATTTAAAGTCACTACTGATAACACAGGACTTTCTGCCATTTTGCTATTTTGCCTTTGTAAGCCTTATACCTTTTTTTGTCCCTCACTTCCATTAGTGCCTACTTTTATATTTATTTGATTTTTTATGTTGTACCATATTAAATGCCTTCTCATTTCTATCTGGATATATTTTTCATCTATTTTCCTTGTGGTTACCATGGGGTTAAAATTTAGCATCCTAAATATATAACCATCATATTTGGATTGATACCAACTTAACTTCAATTACATGCATATGCACATTTCCTATACCCCTCTCTTCCCCTACCATTTTTTTGGTACTTGTCACGACTTATATCTTTGTACAGTGTATGTCCGGAGACATAGATTTAGCATTGCTTTTTATGCACTTGCATTTCTGCACCATAATGAATCAGCCTCTTCCTCCCGCTCTTCCCTGTGTGCTGTACAGTGTTCTTCTGGGCTCTGGAGTTTTAAAAATAATTGTTTCAGAGAGTTTCTACCTGTTCAATAGTTGTTTTGGTGGAAGGACTGAGTCCTGGAGCTCCCTACTCTACCATCTTCCCATAATCCCCTGTTGCCTTCATTTAGTTTTTTTTGTTGTTGTTGTTGTTTTGGTTTTTTGTTTGTTTTTTACAAACCAATGTTAACTTCAGCATTATTAACAATAACAAAAAGATGGAAGCAGCCAAATGACTATCAGAAGATGGATGGATAAACAATATGCAATATATAAACACAATGACATATTGTTCAGCTATAAAAAGGAATGAAGTTCTGATGCATTCTATAACATGGATAAAGCTGGAAGACATCATGTTCAGTGAAATAAGCCAGACACAAAAAGACAGTGTATGATCACAAAAAGGAAAATTATATCAAATACCCAGAAGAAGCAACCATCACAGAGACAAGTAATATTTCATAGGTAACAGGGGTGGGGATGGGGATTTATGGTGGTAGGGGGGCAAGAAAGTGGGAGTTATAATTCAGTGGGTAAAGAATTTCTGTTTGAGGTGATGAAAAAGTAAGGGTAATGGGTATCAGAAATGGCAGCACAATAGTGAGAATATAATTATTACTACTGAAATGTACACTTGAATGTGGTTAAAATTTTAAATTTTGAGTTGTGTATTTGCTACTATAATAAAAAGCTTTGTAAAAAAGTGGGGATGTTTTAAATATGAAGTCCTTGGTAAGACTGTGAGGTGCAATAAGATTAGTTGGTATGTGTTAGAGATAAGCACTGGAAAGTCATTCCATTGGAACTCACCTATAAAATGCAAGGCTCTGTTAGGGTTATATAACTAAAAACTAAAAAATGTGTTCTTTTTTAAAAAAAGATTTATTTTATCCCCCACAGATGTACAGGACACAAAGATGTCCTGTACCTCTTTGGTTAAATTGATTTCTAGGTATTTGAGTCTTTTTATTGCTATTGCAAATGGAATTTTTTCCTTGATTTCCTCCTCGGATTGTTCAGTGCTAGTGTACAGAAACATTACTGATTTTTGTGTGATCCTGTATCCTGCCACTTTGCAAAACCTGTTAATTAGGTCAAGCAGCTTTGTAGTAGACATTTCAGAATTTTCCAAAATAGAGGATCATGTCATCTGTGAGCAGTAAGAGTTTTACTTCCTCTTTTCCTATTTAGATGCCTTTTATTTACTTTTTTCCTTGTCTAATTGCCCTAGATAGAACTTCTAGCACAATGTTGAATAACAATGGTGACAGTGGGCATCCTTGTCTTGTTCCTGATCTTAGGGGGAAAGCTTTCAACCTTTCCCCATTGAGTATAATGTTGGCTGTGGGTTTTTCATATATGCCTTTTATCATATTGAGGAATTTTCCTTCTATTCCTATCTTTTGAAGTGTTTTTATCAAAAAAGGATGTTGGATTTTGTCGAATGCCTTTTCTGCATCTATTGAGATGATCATGTGGTTTTTTTCCTTCAATTTGTTAATGTGGTGTATTACATTGATTGATTTTCTTATGTTGAACCAGCCTTGCATACCAGGAATAAATCCCACTTGGTTGTGATGTATAAGTCTTTTGATACGCTGTCAGATTCGATTTGCAAGTATTTTGTTGAGAATTTTTGCATCTATGTTCATTAGAGAGATTGGTCTGTAATTTTCTCTTTTTGTAGACTCTTCATTTGGCTTTGGTATTAGGGTGATGTTGGCTTCATAAAATGTGTTGGGTAATTTTCCGTCCTCTTCAATTTTTTGGAAGAGTAAACAGGATTGGTGTTAATTCTCTCTGAAATGCTTGGTAGAATTCACGTGTGAAGCCATCTGGTCCTGGACTTTTCTTTGCTGGGAGATTTTTGATGACGGATTCAATCTCCTTAATTGTGATTGGTTTGTTACGTTCTTGTATTTCTTGTAGCGTCAGTGTAGGTTGTTTGTGCATTTCTAGGAATTTGTCCGTTTCATCTAGGTTGTCTAGTTTGTTGGCATATAGTTTCTCATAATATCCTCTTATGATTCTTTTTATTTCTGTGGGGTAGGTCATAACATATCCCCCCTTTGAATTCTGATTTTATTTGCATCTTTTTTTCTTTGTTAGTCTAGCTAGGGGTTTGTTAATTTTATTGATCTTCTCAAAGAACCAGCTTTTGCATTTATTGATTTTCTCTATTGTTTTTTCTCAATTTCATTTATTTATGCTCAAATCTTTTATTCCCCCGAGATGGCTCCCTTGTCTATCTGATCACTGTGTCTGCTCACTGTCCCTGCTTGTTGTGTCCACTCGTTGTTTCTGCTCATTATCTCTGCTTGTTGTCTGCTTGTCTTCTTTTAGGCGACACCGGAACTGAACCCAGGACCTCCCATGTGGGAGGTGGCGCCCCAACTGCTTGAGCCACATTCACTCCCTATTTCTGCTCTAATCTTTATTATTTCTTTCCTTCTGCTTGCTTTGGGATTAGTTTGCTGTTCTTTTTCTAGTTGTTTCAGGTGTTCAGTTCATCTTTTGATTTTAGCTGCTTATTTTTTTTAACAATTTATTGAAGTTTATCATTCATACATGAACATACATAAACTATTAGTGTTCAGTAAACATCATGAACTTACAAAACAAACATGTATAACATCATACAGGGCTTCCACACATCACCCCCCCAACACACACAAACACCCTGCATTGTTGTGAAACATTTGTTAACAAATCGTGAAAGAGCATCGTCAAAGTATTACTACTAACAATAGTCTGTATCTTCCTCCCCTATGCATTTTATTAAGGATTTATTTACTTTTATCCATTTTACCCACCCCCCATTTTTGCTCTTTTTATGTCCATTCTCTGGGCAACTCTCTGTGTCCATTTCCTGCCCTCTCTTCTCATCCTTCTCCTCCTATCTTCACTGGGATTCGATCTTCGGAATCTTCGATGTGGGAGAGAGGCGTCCTACCACCTTAATTCCAGGTTTTTTGGCATTTTGTCTTGGCTCTCCCTTGTGTCACTCTCCTGTTACGTCATCATCTTGCTTCGTGGCTCTCGGGGACTGACAGCTCACCCAGGGCCTGGCATCTCACCTGCTCACGGGTCCTGGCGGTACACCCATGGATGGGGCCTGGTGGCCCAGGCATCTTCTATATTGTTCTTTTTTTTATTTTTTCCAGGAGGTCCCAGGGATTGAACCCAGGTCCCTCCATAAGGGAGACGGACGCCAAACCATTTGAGCCACATCTGTCCCCCTGTGATAACTCTTAAGGTTGACCAAAGATATCCAAAGTTACAGTCTTTTCCCATATCAGGCTTAGTTTATCACCAGCATTCCAAAAACCAGACCTAGGAAGAAAAACTAGGTCTGGGGACACATGCATGGTTTCTAATATAGCTAATGTTTAGCCTACCCTGACTATCACAAAATCAGGTCAGCGAGAATATTCGCATCTTATTTTTTAATATAGGCATTTAGGGCTATAAATTTCCCTCTCAGCACTGCCTTTGCTGTATCCCATACGTTTTGTTGTATTCTCATTTTCATTCATTTCGTGATATTTACTAATTTCTCTTACAAGTTCTTCTTTGATCCACTGATTATTTAGGAGTGTGTTGTCTAGCCTCCACACAATTGCAAATTTCCTCCTTTCCTGTCTGCTATTGATTTCCAGCTTCACTCCATTATGATCTAAGAAGGTGCTTTGTATAATTTCAATCTTTTTATATTTACTGAGAGCTGCATTGTGACCTAACATGTGGTCTATCCTGGAGAAAGATCCATGGGCACTTGAGAAGAATGTATAGCCCGCTGAGTTTGGATGCAGTGTTCTGTATATGTCTGTTAGTTCTAACTTGTTTATCATGTTGTTTAAGTTCTCTGTTTCCTTGTTGATCTTCTGTCCAGTTGTTCTATCTAATGATGTGAGTGGGGTGTTGAAGTCTGCAACGATTATTGTAGAAATGTCTGTTTCTCCCTTCAGTTTTGCCAGAGTTTGCCTCATTTGTTTTGGGACACCCTGGTTAGGAACATAGATACTTATAACTGTTACTTCGTACTGGTGGATTGTCTCTTTCATTAATATATAGTGGCCTTCTGCATCTCTTGTAACATTTTTACATTTAAAGTCTGTTTTGTCAGATATTAGTATGGCTAGACCTGCTCTTTTTGGATTATGTTTGTGAACTGGTCTTTTCTTCTGGGCATATTAGATTGTATTGGATTCAAAGGTTTCACTTTTATTTGATTAAATAATGATTAAGGTTTTGATTGGGCCACATCAGTAGGATGTTGCATCCCCACCCCTTGGTGGGTGGGGACTCACAGAGAAAAGACATTGCAAAGGACAGAGTTGGAGTTTTTGATGTTGGAGTTTTAATGCTGGGGCCCGGGAAAGGAAGCACATAGAGGAGCTTGGTCATAAGGAAGGAGAGAAGGCCCTGGGAAAAGAGATGAGCTGTTTGCTTGATAGTCTACAGTTGGCCTTGTGGAGAGGAGCAAGCCTGAGCCTGGAGAGAAGAAAGATCTGGGAAGAGAGGAACCCAGGAAGCCTGAACTCTCACAGACGTTGGCAGCTGTTTTGCTCTAACACGTGGCAATAGACTTTGGTGAGAGAAGTAGCTTATGCTTTATGGTCTGGTAAAAGTAAGCTTCTACCCCAAATAAATACCCTTTATAAAAGCCAACAGATTTCTGGTATTTTGCATCAGCACCCCTTTGGCTGACTAATAAACCCAGTGTCCTCTTTTTTTTTTTTTTTTTTTTTTTTTAAGATTTTATTTTTATTTATTTATTCATTTCTCCCCCCCTTGCTGCTTGTGCCCGCTGGGTCAGCTAACCACGCCGTGCGGGCGGGCTTGCCTTCACCAGGAGGCCCTGGGAACCGAACCTGGGGCCTCCCATATGGTAAACGGGAGCCCTACTGATTGAGCCACAGCCGCTTCCCCCCAGTGTCCTCTTGATGTCCTTTATATCTTTACCCATATTCTTTCAACACATTGGTTTGATTAGGAGATTTGAATGAACCTCATTGATTAGTTGTCTCTAATCCTGTGTCTTATCTGGGGCTTTCATGCATTCCTTTGCTTGGGCCATATCTTCCATTTTCTTAGTATGGATTGTAATTTTTTGCTGATGTCTAGACATCTGATTATAATGGTGAGTTTACTCTAATGTTCAATTGCTCTCTTTCCTAGGGATTTAGTTTTGGGAGGCTGTGTGTTACAGCTGTTCTTTGATTCTTGGTTCAACCTGTTCTAGGTCTTTAGGATTGTCCCTGTTTAGTTGCTCAGACTCAGGCCATGGACCCAGTAATGGTTGCAGACCCACTTCCAAGGGCCTTGCGGAAGCGGTAAAGGCCGGATAAAGCTCTCTTCCTTATTTAATTTCTTCTTATGCACTTCCTTGGTTGGCCAGAAGATGGCGCTCTTCGACAGCCCTCTCAGTTTCAAAGCCTGGTCTGAGCGTGTTCACTGCCACATGAACACATCGACGTGACAGAGGATCCTGCCTGGAGGCTAAGAGCCTCGTAATTCAAAACTTTCTCAGAGGCTGTTCTTCAGTCTTTGCCAGCAGCCCCCTCTCTTTTCCTGGGTAGGAAATAATTCCACACCTCTCTGTCTCCTCAACCACCAGCCCCAGTCAGTGGAGAGGGAGACTGAGAGGGTCGGATCTCTTTAGTCCCTTGCTGGCTCCCAAGGCAAACAATGGCATGGCCCCACCCAGCACTGAAGGACTCCTGGACACAGCAGACCAAATTTGTGGGTCAAAAGCTGAGTCAGCCTTAGGCTGCGTCCCTCTCTGTCCCCTTTCCTGGGGAGGCGGACCCCTGTGGCCGCCTCTGTCCATAGCTGAGGTTCAGAGGTTGGAGAATTCAAAGCTGTCTGCTGAGGGTGGGGTGGGGATGGGCAGCAGCAGCTGCAGCCTTTACTCAGAGTTTTCCTGTCGAGATTCTTTTCCTTTGCCCCTCTCTCTCCTGGGGAGTGTCCAGGCTTCTTCTGGTGTCCTAAACTCTAAAGCATTTTTTTCGGGCCATTTCTGCCTGTCCTCTAGCTATTTTTCTGAGAGAGAAGTGAGTCCAGTGTCTCTCTAATCCTCCATCTTCCCAGAAGTCATTGCCTTCATTTTTTCTTCTTCTTCTTCTTCTCTTTTGCCTTCATTCTTGATGGACTTTTGGTTTAGAATAGAATTCAAGGTTGAGAGAGAGATTCTTTCAGCAGATTGAAGGTATTCTGCTGTCTTCTGCTTTTCATTCTTTCTGTTCATAACTCAGTTGTGAACTTAATTGTTGCTTCTTTAAAGGTAATGAGTTCTTTAATTTCTCTGGCTGCATTTAAGATTTTCTCATTGTCTTTGTTTTTTTCTATTTTCCCTGTGATGTCTATGTACAATGAGAGACAAATCTGCTTGTTAACAGGACAGTCCTGGGATCCATCAGGTTCAGTAACCTAGCAATAACATCATAAGGCAGGAAGTGCTCTGAGGACTTGCTGGTGCCAGTTCTGGAATGTAAAGTTCCCTAGATGAAAAATGTCTGAGATAAGGATCTTCCCATCAGCAAAGCCATTCTCCACATTGTTACCTAATTGGCCAGGTAGTCCCTGTTCCCGTCCATTTTCCCCATAAATACACAGCATGACAAGGAGCAAGTTCCCTCTCCTGGTGAGCCATGGTACTACCGTATCTTTCCGTGGAATGATTAGACCTGGGACTCTAGGCGCATTCCCATGAACCTCTGCTTCTAACATCCCCGTTTAGTCTATTTTATGCCTACACCATGTGTTGTTGATGGTGTTATAATTATCTTGGCTTGGTTTAACAATGTGGATTTCTTCTCATTTATTCTGCTTGAAATTAGACAGGTTTTTGAAGTTGTGGATTGATATCTTTCATGGTTTTTGGAAACTTCTCAGATAGTATCTTTCAAAATATTGCTTCTGCACCATTCTCCCTTTCTCTTTTCCTAGCATTCCAAATAAATATATTTATTTATTTTTTTATTTTTATTATTATTTTTAAAGATTTTATTTATTTATTCATTTACCACCCCCCACCCCACCCCCGCTGCTCGTGCTCGCTGGGTCAGCTAACCACGCCATGCGGGCGGGCTTGCCTTCACCAGGAGGCCCCGGGAACCGAACCCATATGGTAAACGGGAGCCCTACTGATCGAGCCACAGCCGCTTCCCCAAATAAATATATTTAAAAGCCTCTAACCATGTCCTACTTTTAGCAAATTTAAAGATTTCAGAGCCAATCAAGAAAAACATTTGGTCACTAGAGGGCAGTAACACATAAGCTATTTTGGGGACAGGGCATTGACAGGTTGCCTGGTAAGTGGGGTCCCTCTCAGTGGAGGCCTTCCAAAGAGACCACCCAAAAGTGGGAGTAGGAAAAAGGAAACCCCTAAGTGAAAGGAGAATTGGATGCGAATATTCTCGCTGTCCTGCTTTTGTGATAATCAGGGCAGGCTAAACATTTGCTATATTAGAAACCAGGCATGTGTCCCCAGACCTAGTTTTTCTCCCTAGGTCTGGTTTTTGGAATCCTGGTGATAAACTAAGCCTGATTTATTAACTGACCAATCCTGTATGGGAAAAGACTGTAACTTTGGGTATCTTTGGTCAAACTTAAGAGATACAGCAGGGGGACGGATGTGGCTCGGGTGGTTGGGCGTCCGTCTCTCATATGTTGGGACCTGGGTTCGATCCCCGGGACCTCCTGATAAAAATTTAAAAAAAGAAAAATATAGAAGGCGCATGCGCCGCCAGGCCCCGCGAACCATGCAGCAAGATGATGACATAACAGAAGAGTGACACAAGGGAGAGCCAAGACAAGACGCACTGAAAAACCAGGGACTAAGGTGGCACAGGTGGTAGGATGCCTCTCTCCCCCATCGGAGGTTCCAAGGATCGAATCCCAGTGAAGACAGGAGGAGAGGGATGAGAAGAGAGGGCAGGAAACGGACATGGAGAGTTGCCCAGCGAATGGACACAGAAACAGCAAAAATGGGTGGTGGTGGTGGGGTAAAGATGGATAAAAGTAAATAAATAAATAAATCCTTTTAAAAAATGTATAGGTGAGTAAGATATGGACTATAGTTAATAGTAATAATTTGACGATGCTCTTTCATAATTTGCTAACAAATGTCTCACAACAACGCAAAGTATTTGTGGTGGGGTGATATGTGGGAGCCCTGTGTGATGTTATGCATATTTGTTTTGTAAGTTCACAATGTGTACTGTGCACTCATAGTTTATGTATGTTCATGTATGATTGATATACTTCAATAATTTAAAAAATAATAATTTCAAACAACAGCCCTGTGTAGATATGAGCTGTGTGAAAATATAATTAATTAATGGTGAAAAAAAATAAAATTAAAATAAAATTTTAAAAAAAAGGAGAATTGGAAGAAGGACTTATATTCTAGGAGATGTCACTCAGGCAGGAAGACAGAGAGTCTCTAGCTTAGAGAGCGACAAGGGACAGAAGTGGGTTGGGATCTTATATACTGACTTAATATTTTGTCTGACAATAATATATAGATTACTGTTTGCATGGAATATCTTTTTCTACTCTACTACTTTCAACCTCTTTGTCTCTTAGTACCTAAAGTGAGTCTCTTATAGACAGCATATATATAGATTATATTTTCGTCTAATCTGCCAATCTATGCCTTTTAGTAGAGGAGTTTAATCCGTTGACATTTAAGGTAATAACTGAGAAGGAAGGATTTACTTCTGCCATTTAATTATTTGTTTTCTGTATGTCTTTTGTTCCTCAATTATTCCATTCCTGCTTTTTTTTTTTTTTTTTTTTAATTCAGTTCATGTTTTGTAGTGTACCATTTGAGCCCTTTCTTCTTTCATTTTATCTATTTTTTAGTTATTTTCTTAGTGGTTACCTTTGTAATTACAATAAACATCTTTGATAACAACCTAGTTCGACGAGTACCAACCTAATTTCAGTAGTGTCCAAACTCTCTACTCCTGTAAATCTCCATCCCTCCGCCTTTATATTGTTGTTGGCTCAGATTGTATCTTCATACATTGTATGCCCATAGATTTATTTTTATTTATTTTTTTATTTTTTAAAGATTTTTATTTATTTATTCATCCATCCCCCCCCCC
>JAKSZT010054446.1:533412-569687 GCA_026826555.1 Tolypeutes matacus
GGAGGCCCCGGGAACCGAACCCAGGGCCTCCCATATGGTAAACGGGATCCCCACTGATTGAGCCACAGCCGCTTCCCTATGCCCATAGATTTAAAATGTGATTTTAGGGACGGATGTGGCTCAAATGGTTGGGCATTTCGTCTCCCATATGGAGGGACCTGGGTTTTGTTTGTTTGTTTGTTTTTAAAGTGATTTTATATACTTGCCTGTTAAGTCACAGTGGAGAAAAAGCAGTTACAAACCCCAATTACAGTAACACAGGATTTTATGTTTACCCAGGTGGTTACCTTTAGCAATATTCTTTATTTCTTACAGTTTCGAGTTACTGTCAAGTTTCATTTTATTTCAGCCTGGAAGACTCCCTTTAGCATTTCTTGTAGGGAAGGTCTTCTGATAATGAAATTTTTCAGCTTTTGTTTATCTTTAAGTGTCTTAATTTCTCCTTCATTTTTTAAAGATAATTTTGCCTGATACATATGGAATTCTAGGTTGATATTGTTTTTGTTTAAGGACTTTAATGTGCCATCCCACTGTCTTCTGGTTTCCATGGTTTCTTTTTTTAGGAAGTAACCAGAGATGGAACCCAGAACCTCGTACATGGGAAGCAGGTGCTCGACCACTGAGCTACATCTACTCCCTTCCATGGTTTCTAATCCTATTGGGAATCCCTTGTATGTGACAAGCTGCTTGTTTCTTGCTGCTTTCAAAATCCTCTTTGCCTTTGGATTTTGGAAATTTCACTCTAATGTGTCTTTGCATAGATCTGTTAAAAGTCTTTCATTCTTTGGGTTATAGATATCCAGTTGTCCCAGCACTATTTGTTGAAGGGACTGTTTTGTCCCATTAACATGGACTTGGTAGGTTTGTCAAAAACCAGTTGACTGTATAGGTGAGGGCTTATTTCTGGGTTCTGAATTCTATTCCACTGATCGATGTGTCTATCTTTATGCCAGTACCGTGCTGTTTTGACCACTATAGCTTTGTAATATGTTTCCAGGTCAGGCACTGATATTCCCCTTATGATGCTCTTCTTTTTTAGAATGCTTTTGGCTATTCGGGTGCACTTTCCCTTCCAAATGAATTTGGTAATTGCCTCTTCTAATTCTGTAAAGTAAGCTGTTGGGATTTTGATTGGTATTGCATTGAATCTATAAATCAGTTTGGGCAAGATTGACATCTTCATGATATTTATTCTAATCCATGAACATGGAATGTCTTTCCATTTGTTTAGGTCTTTTAAATTTTCTTTTACCATTGTTTTGTAGTTTTCTGCATATAGGTACTGTACTTCTTTGGTTAAATTAATTCCTAGGTATTTCAGTCTTTATATTGCTATTGAAAATGGAATTTTTCCCGATTTCCTTCTCAGATTGTTCAGTACTAGTGTACAAAACCATTTCTGATTTTTGCGTGTTGATCTTTGTATCCTGCCACTTTGCTGAACTCATTTGTTAGTTCAAGTAGCTTTGTCATGGATACTTCAGAATTTTCTAAATACAGGATCATTTTGTGAATATTTTGCTGTCTTGATTTTGTGATAATCAGGGTAGGCTAAACATTTGCTATAATAGAAACCATGCATGTGTCCCCAGACCTAGTTTTTCTCCCTAGGTCTGGTTTTTAGAATGCTGGTGATAAACTAAGCCTGATTTATTATATGACCATCCTGTATGGGAAAAGACTGTAACTTTGGGTATCTTTGGTCAACCTAAAAAGATATAGCAGGGGGGACGGATGTGGCTCGGGAGGTTGGGCGTCTGTCTCCCATATGGAGGGACCTGGGTTCAACCTCCCGGTAAAAATAAAAGAAGAAAAATATAGAAGGCAGGGGGGCCACCAGGTCCCATGTGCGGGTGAGCCGCCAGGCCCCGCAAGTCACACAGCAAGATGATGACATAACAGGAGAGTGACACAAGGGAGAGCCAAGACATGACACAACGAAAAACCAGGAGCTAAGGTGGCACAGGCAGTAGGACGCCTCTCTCCCACTCAGAGGTTCCGAGGATCGAATCCCAGTGAAGACAGGAGGAGAAAGATGAGAAGAGAGGGCAGGAAACGGACACAGAGAGTTGCCCAGCAAATGGATACAGATACAGCAAAAACAGGGAAGGGGTAATAAATGGATAAAAGTAAATAAATAAATAAATCCTTTAAAAAATGTATAGGGGAGGAAAAAATAAATAAATACAGGACCATGTCATCCACAAACAGAGTTTTACTTCCTTTTTTCCTATTTGGATGCCTTTAATTTTTTTTTCTTGTCTAATTGCCCTAGCTAGAACTTCTAGAACAATTTTGAATAACAATAGTGACAGTGGGCATCCTTGCCTTGTTCCTGATCTTAGAGGAAAAGATTTCACCCTTTCCCCATTGAGTATGATATTGGCTGTGGGTTTTTCATTTATGGCTTCTATCATATTGAGGAATTTTCCTTCCATTCCCATCTTTTGAAGTGTTTTTATCAAAAAAGAATGCTGGATTTGTTGAATGTCTTTTCTGCATCAATTGAGATGATCATGTGTTTATTTTCCCTTCAATTTGTTAATGTGATATATTACATTGATTCATTTTCTTATATTGAACCAGCCTTGCATACCAGGAATAAATCCCACTTGGTCGTGATGTATAAGTCTTTTGATATGCTGTTGGATTCAATTTGCAAGTATTTTGTTGAGAATTTTTGCATTTATGTTCATTAGAGAGATTGGTCTGTAATTTTATTTTCTTGTAGTATCTTTATCTGGCTTTGGTATTAGGGTGGTATTAAAATGTGTTGGGTAATTTTCCCTCCTCCTCAATTTTTTTGAAGAGTTTTGAAGAGTTTAATTCTTTTTGAAATGCTTGGTAGAATTCACCTGTGAAGCCATCTAGTCCTGGACTTTTCTTTGCTGGGAGATTTTTGGTGACGGATTCAATCTCTTTAAATGTAATTGGTTTGTTAAGTTTTTCTATTTCCTGTAGCGTCAGTGTAGGTTGGTTGTGCATTTTTAGGAATTTGTCCATTTCATCTAGATTGTCTGGTTTGTTGGCATATAGTTTCTTATAATATCCTCTTATGATCCTTTTTATTTCTGTGGGGTCAGTTTTAACTCCCCCCCTCCCTTCATTTCTGATTTATTTATTTGCATCTTCTCTCTTTTTTCCTTTTTAGTCTAGCTAGGGGTTTTGTCAATTTTATTGATCTTCTCAAAGAACCAGCTTTTGGTTTTGTTGATTTTCTCTATTGTTTTTCTGTTCTCAATTTCATTTATTTCTGCTCTAATCTTTATTATGTCTTTCCTTCTGCTTGCTTTGGGATTGGTTTGCTGTTCTTTCTCTAGTTTCTCTAGTTGTTCAGTTAAATCTTTGAGTTTAACTCTTTCTTCTTTTTTAATATAGGCATTTAGGGCTATAAATTTCCCTGTCGAGACTGCCTTTGCTGTATCCCATAGGTTTTGATACGTTGTGTTCTCATTTTCCTTTGTCTCAATATATTTACTGATTTCACTTGCAATTTCTTCTTTGAACTACCAATTATTTAGGAGTGTGTTGTTCAGTCTCCACACATTTGCAAATTTACTTTTTTCCCGTTATTGATTTCTAGTTTCATTCCATTATGATCTGAGAAGGTGCTTTGTATAATTTCAATCTTTTTATATTTATTGAGAGCTGTATTGTGACCTAACATGTGGTCTATCCTGGAGAAAGATCCATGGGCACTTGAGAAGAATGTGTAACCCGCTGAGTTTGGATGCAGTGTTCTGTATATGTCAGGTCTAACTTGTTTATCATATTGTTCAAGTTCTCTGTTTCCTTGTTGATCTTCTGTCTAGTTGTTCGATCTAATGATGTAAGTGGGGTGTTGAAGTCTCCAACTATTATTGTAGAGATGTCTATTTCTCCCTTCAGTTTTCCCAGAGTTTGTCTCATGTATTTTGAGGCACCCTGGTTAGGTGCATAGATATTTATGACTATTATATCTTCCTGGTGGATTGTCCCTTTTATTAATATATAATGGCCTTCTGTTTCTCTTATAATTTTTTTAAATTTAAAGTCTGCTTTTCTGACATTAGTATAGCTAACTCTGCTCTTTTTCGGTTACTATTTGCATGGAGTATCTTTTTCCAGCCTTTCACGTTCAGCCGTTTTGTATCCCTGGGTCTAAGGTGAGTTTCTTTTAAGCAGCATATGGACGGCTCATGTTTTTTTATCCATTCTGTCAGCCTGTACCTTTTGATTGGGGAGTTTAATCCATTCACATTCAATGATATTACTGTAAATGCACTATTTACTTCCACTATTTTATTTTTTGAATTCATATGTCATATCATATTTTTGTCTGTCTTTTTACTCTTTTGGTTATTCTTTCTGCTATTCTTTCTTCTATACTCTCCTCCAAGCCTCTCTCTCTCCTTTTTATTTCAGGTTCTAAGGCTTCCTTTAATATTTTCTGTAAAGGTGGATTCTTTTTTGCAAACTCTCTTAGTTTGTTTGTGAATATTTTATACTCACCTTCATATTTGAAGGACAGTTTTGTTGGATAAAGAATTCTCAGCTGGCAGTTTTTCTCTTTCGGTTTTCTAATTGTATCATACCACAGTCTTCTCGCGCCCACGGTTTCTGAAGATAAATCTGCGCTAAGTCTTACTGGGCATCCCTTGTATGTGATGGTTTGCTTCTCCATAGCTGCTCTGAGTTTTTTCTCTTTATCTTTGACATTTGACATTCTGAGTAGTATGTATTTTGGAGTAGGTCTATTTGGATTTATTCTGATTGGGGTATGGTACGCTTCTTGGGCATGTAAGTTCAATTCTTTCATGAGAGTTAGGAAATTTTCAGCTGTTATTTCCTCAAATACTCTTTCTGCCCCTTTTCCCTTCTCTTCTCCTTCTGGAACTCCCATGACATGTATGTTGTTGCGTTTTGTGTTGTCATTCAACTCTCTGAGCCCCTGCTCTATTTTTCCATTCTTTTCTCTCTCTGTTCTTTTCTCTCTCAATTTTAGCTGCTCTGTCTTCAGTATCACTTATCTTTCTTCTATCATTTTGAGTCTGCTGTTGTAGGCCTCTAATGTGTTTTGGTTTTTTTGTTTGTTTTTTGTTTTTCCATCTGGTTGCATCATCATCTTTTTGGCATGTTGCTTCACCATGCGGGGTTTGCGCCTCTCCGCACTGCACAGATCTAGGAAGCTCTTTTTCCTTTTTTTACCAGGAGGTCCTGGGGATTGATCCTGGGTCCTCCATATGATAAACAGGAGCTCAACTGCTTGAGCCACAGCCGCTTCCCTTAAATGTGTTTTTGATCTCACCTATTGAGTCTTTTATTCCCATGAGCTCTGCTACTTTCCTGTTCAGGATTTCAAATTCTTCTTTGCATTCGCTCAATGTCTTCTTGATGTCATTTATCTCTTTAACTATATTGTCTTTCAACTCATTAATTTGCTTTTGGAAATCTATGCTCATCTCACTGATTAGTTCTCTCAAATTCTGCATCTCTTCTGGGACTTTGATATATTCCTTTTCTTGGGCCATGTCTTCTATTTTCTTAGTATGGGTCATAATTTTTTTGCTGATATCTAGGCATCTGATTAGAATTTAGTTTACTCAGATGCTCACTTTCTTTCTCTTTTGTAGGGATTTAGTGCCAGGAGGCTGTGTGTTTCCACTATTTTTTGATTCATGGCTTGACGTGGATTGTGAGGATTGTCCAGTTGGTTGCTCAAAACTGTGTACCGGACCAAGTAATTGGTTGTAGAGTCACTTCCTAGGGCCTTGGGGAGGGAGGCTATAGAGGCCAGAAAGAGCTTGTCCTACTTATTTTTAATTTTCTTACATGCACTTCCTTGGTCTGCCAGCAGATGGCGCTCTTTGGCAGCTCTCAGTTCAATGCCTGGTCAGAGTGTGTCTGTTGCAACACAAACAGGATCCATGTGGTGGAGCTTCCTGTCTGGGGGCAGGAGCCTTGTAATTCACACTTTCTGAGGCAGCTCTCCAGCCTTCTCTGGCAGCCCCCTCCCTTTTCCTGGCTAGGAAATATTTCCACTCTCATCTGAGTCCTCACAACTAAGTCCCAGATAGTAGAGAAGGAGATTGGGAGGGTCATACATCTTTAGCCCCTTGCGGGCTCCCAGGGCAAACAATCGCCAGGCCTCACTCCACCTGGAAGGGCTACTGGGACACAGCAGACCAAATTTGTGAGTCAAAAGCAGAGTCAGCCTTAGGCTGTGTCCCTCTCTCTCCCCTTTCCTAGGGTGGTAGATTCCTAGAGCCCCCTTTGTAGCTGCAGGCCCAGAGACCTGAGAATTCCATAGTGTCTTTAGTGTGGGGGATGGTGTTGGCAGCAGCAGCCTCTGGTTTCAACTCACAGTTTTGTAGCTGCGATTTCCCTCCTCTGTGAGGTGCCCACCTTTTGCCTGGTGTCCTAAACTCTAGATCTTTTTCTAGGCTGTTTCAGCCTGTCCTCTCTTTTTCTGGAGAAGAGAGTCCCGTGTCTTTCTAGTCCGCCATCTTCCCAAAGTCCAGATGCTATTGTAAACTGAATTGTCTTCTTAATTTCCCTTTTGGATTGTTCATTGCTTTGGTGTATAGAAGCTGAACTGAATTTTGAGTGTTTTTCTTTACCCTGCAACTTTGTTGAATTCGTTTATTAGGTCTCATCACGATCTTGTGGATTCATTGGGATTTTCTACAAATAGGATTGTGTGATCTGAAAACAGAGATAATTTTACTTCTTTTCCAATTTGGATCCCTTTTCTTTTTCTTGAATAATTTCTCTGGCTAGAATTTCCAGTATAGCATTGAATAGCAGTGATGAAAGTGGGCATCTTTGTCTTGTTCCTGATCTTAGGGGGAAAGCTTTCAGTCTTTCTCTAATGAGTATGATGTTAGCTGTGGATTTTCTTAAATGTCTTTTTATCATGTTGACAATGTTCACTTCTATTCCTAGTTTTCTAGTTTTTATTGAAGAGTGTGGATTTGACATCTTTTCCACATCAGTTGAAATATAACTTTTCAATCTAATTATCCCACGCTTTCCATTTCCTGCCACTGGCTTCAGATTACTATTTAGAAGCAGGGTTTACATTACAAACAAATGTGAGACATGAGGATGTAAAGTAAAATACTTACCAGCATAAAACAATACTTTTCCTTTCAGTCAGGTTCCATCTATTAGGCTTTATATACAGGTTTAGCAGTGTCATTAAATTCTCCAACCATTTATAAGTACCTAGTATGTGGCAGGTGCTAGGAACATAATATAAACAATATGGGATCCCCTTTCCCAAGTAATTTACAGTCAAGTAGATGAGGCAGAGCTAGAATGAATTGTTACACTTTCCAAATTGTAGAACAAACCTGTCCACTCCTTCCATCTCCACAAGTCTAACCTGCCCAGGTCACTGCTGTCTCCTAACTGGCTCCCCTCTTCCACTCCAGCTGCTTCTAATCCATTCTCCACATGGCAGACTGAGTGAGTTTTTTATTTTTCCTCCTACACATACAAAAAAGTTAACTATTTCCATGAACATCCCTAGCTTAGTATATACCCAGTATACGTTCCACTAGATTCACAATTAACTTTTCATCTCATTTGCTTTCTCTCCACAGATACTTCCCCCATCCCACTCATTTGAAAGTAGAAGACATTGTAATGCTTTATACCTCAAAACATAAGCAGGTGTCTCAAAAATAAGATCCACAATACCACTTTTACATAATTCTCTCATCTCATTTCCAGTTCCAAGTAATTATTTAAATGGTTCCAAATGTGTTAAGGTTTTGTTTTTCAAATGATCCAATTAAGGTCATACATTGCACTTGGTTTTAGGTATTTTGACTTTTTAAAATATATATTGTCACTGTTCCTTTTTTATGACATTTTTTAAAGAGTCCAGGCCAATTTTTTTTTTTTTTTTTTTGGTTGTTTTTAATAGACTACCCTACAATATAGACTTGATTGCCCCCTCATGGGGTTGTTTAACTTGTGAGGATGGTCAATTCGGGTGATGGCCTAGGCCCCAGCCAGCTGCAGGTAGCTGGCTGCTGGTGCCAGTGAAGTGGCCACAGTTCCCACATTATCCTTTGGCCTGTGTCCAAAAGTAGCTGATAGCTTGCAGCAAGTGTTCTCTAAACAATCCTGGGGCTGAGGACGTTTGAGGATTAATAACATAGTATGTTATATAAGCTGATCAACATGTTATTCTCACTATTCTATCAATATGTTGTCCTCACTGTTACATGCCAAAAGATGAGATCATCTGTGCTAATAAAAACCAACAGGTCGGCCAGAAGGCTGCTGCCTAGTGTGAACCGTTATCCTTTCCTTGTGTGTTCCTTCGCTTGCCCCCACCCCCTCGCGAGCCCCTGTGGTGACGCAGTTAACACTTGTTTTTTTATGCCCCTTGTATTTTTCGGTATACTGGAAGTTAGGTCTAGGCCTGCGTGGTCCAGTACTTTATCCATTGGCCACACATGGCTATTGGACACTTGGAATGTGGTTTGAAGAGTCTGGCTCCTGGCAAAAACCTACGTGTGATCCTTCACGCTTGGCCACAGCCAAGTGCAAAGGCTTCACCTGTCACCTGGAAGGACTAGTGGGGTCCACTGTCCTCCCCACTCCAGGCGTGGTGCACAGCCGGGACACTGCAGCCTCTGAAGGCAGTTTCAGTCAAGGAAAGGCTCATTCTGCTCTCCCACATTTCTGCATTCCTATCTTGAGGCCTTCCCCAGGCATCTCTGCTGAGCCTTCTTTTTGGGTTGAGGTGGGAAACAGGGTGCCTTGAAGACCCTCTTCTCCATTGACTCAACATGCAGTTTTTCCCACTCCTACCCCCTTGCCTGCCTGCACCCTCCCCCCAGCCCATGTCCACAAAACTGCAGGAGCCTTTGGTTCAGAGCCCTCTCAGCAGCAGGACACCCCCACATCTGCTCTGACCCATGCACTCTCCCCTGGGGCTGTTCCATGGGAGAAGGAGGGACCTGACACCTCCTCTGGGCTAGCCTCTTACGTACACTATCACAGTAAGTGGTTAAAGGCTTGACTGTTTCTTTCATTTTGGCTTCTTTTAATCAACTACTCTGATACCTGGCAGCTCAGATCTCTCATCTCAACTACTTTTTAAAGATTTATTACCCCCGCCCCCCACCCCTGTTGTTGTGCTAGCTGTCTGCTCTCTGCTTGTCTTTTTTTTAGGAGGCACCGGGAACCAAACTCAGGACCTCCCATGTGGGAAGGAAGCACCCAATCACTTGAGCCACTCTGCTCCCTGCTTGTGTCTCTCATTGTGTTTCCTCGCTATGTCTCTTTGTTGCATCATCTCACTGCTTCATCTTGTTCCATCAGCTTGCCATGCCACCCCATGTCAGCTCGCTGTCTTGTCTTCTTTAGGAGGCACAGGGAACTGAATCCGGGACCTCCTGTGTGATAGGCAAGTGCCCAACTACTTGAGCCACATCTGTTTCCCTCAACTCACTTTTTTTTTTAAAGATTTATTTCTCTCCCCCTGCCTCGTTGTTTCGCACTCGCTGTCTGCTCTCTGTGTTCTTCTGTCTGCTTGTGTTCTCTGTAAGCAGCACCGGGAACTGATCCTGGGACTTTCTGGAGTGGGAGAGAGGTACTCAGTTGCTTGCGCCACCTCAGCTCCCTGGTCTGCTGCATCTCTTATTGTCTCTCCTCTGTGTCTCTTTTTGTCGTGTCATCTTGCTGTGACAGCTCTCCGCGCAGGCCAGCTCTCATGCACGGTCCAGCACTCCACGTGGGCCAGCTCTCCGCTTGGGCCAGCTCGCCTTCAACAGGAGGCCCCGGGAATTGAACCCTGGACCTCCTATGTGGTAGACAAGAGCCAAATCGCTTGAGCGACATCTGCTTCCCCCTCAACTCACTCTTGACAGTAGTGAGTCTTAACTGAGATGTGCTCTAAGTGTAAAATAAATGCCAGATTTTGAATTATGAATTCTTAGTGTAAAATACTGTAAAATACCTCAATAATGGTTGAAATAGTATCTTGGGTAGAGTACATTAAATAAAACATTTTTATACTAAGAGGTTTTTTTTTTTTAAACTTTTTAAAATCATGTATGTGGTCCACATATTTCCATTGGACAGCTACAGGCTAGAAGTTCAACTAGTTTCAGGTCAAACATATTTAGCGAGCACGCTTCATAGGCGGTGCTCGTCCTTTCCGCCTCATCACACAACTCTGAAATCCAGCTATCTTCTTAGCAGCAGATGAAGACGGAGAGGGCCCGTGGCTAGTTAAAGCCAGGACTCCCATGCTGCTTGGCCCCACTGGGACCGGCGCGCCCTGCAGAAAGCAGAAGGCCGCCACACCACACCATGTACCGTCACTGCTGAGCGCGTCTTCCAAACATTCCCCATTTGGTGGCTCACAATTTGAGGAGAGAGAGGAACCTGTTCTAAGGAGAAAACAGCATGTCCTCACACATAGCAGGGTGCAGCGAGAGGAGGAACAACAGGATGAAACAGAGAAGAGGCGCCAGAATCTGCCTCAGCAGAGGGTCTTTGGAGATGGGCTCAACAAAATCATGACCTAGGAGGGCTAGTTTGAGACGTCAAAGAATAAGCGAAAGGAAGAACTTTTTCATTTTATAGGTGATTAAACACAGGCCCTGAATGATAGCAAAGGTGAGAAAATTTTAAAAGTTGGTAAATTTGGGTATTGGGGTAGAGGGTATATTGGAGTTCTGCATATTGTTTTTGTATTGTTTGTTCAACTTTCCTGTAAGCTTGAAATTATTTTAAAAAGTTAAACTACAGGCCCAGGAAAGGAAATGTTTTACTCCAGGGGGCACTTAGTTATGTGCTTGTAATCAGAATCCATGGTGACGCATGGCAATGACGTGACTCCAGAATGAGGTTAAGTCCTGAGGATAGGGCAGGATAAGAAATGGAAAGTGAGCCAGAAAGAATCAGGGTGATAATGGAGCGGTAACTGAGTTTTTTTTTTTTTTTTTTTTTAGGAATTTTTTTTTTTATTTTTAAAATCTTTTTTTTTTTTTTTTTTTTCATTCAACAAGCATTTATTCAGTAAATACAATGTGGTGTAATGTGACAATATAATAAGCACTGAAGTTCAGACAGATCTTGGGGTAACTGAGTTTTAACAATTTATAAACACAGTATAGACTCATGATTCACTAAGAATTCAGAAAGGGTGAAGAGAAATGAGAGAGAGTCCTAACCAGGCTTGTTCAGGAGACACAGGAAGTGAACAGTAATTTGGCAGTGTCCACTGAAAGACTTAAGTAGGGCAGCCATTTGACTTTGCCATTATGCACAGGGCTTTAGGAAATGATCAGACCAGCCTTTGAAGATGGGGCACAAAGACGCTAGTTAAGGCAATATTTAGAATATCACGGAGCTAAAAAGTCACCTATCCAGACACAGGGAACTGGTGGAAACAATGCTACTATTAAATATTGGGATATTGAAACGACATCACATTTTAAGTTAAACGCCACCAAACCATGTGTATAAAAATCCTTGCATAGATTTGTTATTTGTCTCCAGTCAGGCTTTATCACTTAGGCGTGGAGAAAGACAACTCATAAAGCTTAAACAAATAAAAGGCATCTACTGGTTCCTGCAGCTGCGCTCCAGGGGTGCAGCCGACAGCCTCAGGTCAGATCCCATCTCTAGCCCTGCCTCTGCTTGCCCATGTCCTTCTCTGTGTGCAGGCGAGATGGCAGCCTGGGCCCCAACACGCCACTCCCTTCACTCCACCCATGGCAGACCTTTAAAGAGACAATGAGGCTGGCCAGGCCTGAGTTCTGCCCGACCTGGCCTGACCCAGTGACAGCAGAATGGAGCAGTGGCTCCCCCAAAACACAAGGCCACCAGTCTGTTTGCCCTGACAGAAAATGTCTAGAGGGACTCAAAATGTAAACAGGTGGTGGGGATGAAGGTGGTTTTTATTTTCCTTATGCTTTCCAGTATTTTTTTAAACAATGAGCATGTATTACCTTTTCCAGTTATTACCATATTTACTAGGAGGTCATCATGTGCCATACACTTTGCTAAATGCTTACTGAGACTGAACACTCCTCACAGAACCTCCCCACCAGGCAGGTGATGCCACCATCTTTATTCTCTGGAAATGAGGAAAACGAAGTAGAAACGACATGCACAGGGCACATGTGGGAGCTTGACTTGAGAGCCTTAATCATTTATAGTGTTTTGCCTCAACTGGAAAAAGAGCAAAGCTATTTCCATCTGGAAAAAATAAAGGCCCCAAATACCCAAGGCAACTTTCCCTTCCCCTCATCCACTGCAATGGACAACTGAAGAAGGAAATCAGGCTGAGGTGGTCTTTCTGGTGGGAAAATGTGGGGCAAGGATGACGGGATGGAAAGATGCTTATGGATAGGTGGGGAAGGTCTCCGTGAGTGGAAACAGCTTCCAGGGACAAGGGTGCTCATCACCACGTCATCCCCATTTGCAAAACGCATCAACAAAGAAAGCTCCTTAACTGGCCCCTGCAACCTCACAGTCGGACTCAATCCTTTGAGAGGATTATTTTCCTCTGTATTACTGGCCTACGTGTCCCTGTGCTTGGGACCGCAGTGAGTGAACGTGTGTGAACATGCTGTCATAAATGAAAGATGCCGGGCACAGCAGACCAGGTGGCGGCCCACGTTGCTCGTGTGTAGGAACGCTGGGGCCAGGGACTCCCAGCACTGCACTGCTCTCCCGTCAGGAGCTGGTCTCAGAGCCACAGCACGCAACTGAGTGCTTGCTTTCTGGCCTGAAGACACGGAGGTCAGGCCCCTGGTTTCTCTCACAGCAGGCCCGCAGGAAGAGCCTGAGTAGCCTCTGAAGGAGGTGGCGATGGAGAGCGCTTTGCCGAACACACTGGGACGAGTGCGCTGCATGTGGGAAAGGCTGCTGGCGCCGTGTCCCCCGGACTCTGCCCTAACTCACCCTTCACCTTGTCAATGCAACGTTTTTTTCTAGACAACCCCTCTGATCTGAGGAAGCCCTTGCTGGGAACCCTGCATGGCCCCCCCCCCCGGGTGCAAGACAAAGCCCACCAGGTGACCATAGCACAGGGGACCCTGCACAAAAGCTTCAGACCTGTTCTTCAGCCCCCGGCTCCAAGGCCACCACCCAGTAAGCGATGTCCGCCAGCACGTCCAGCTCCACGTGCCTTTGCCTTCCTTCTTTTCCCGTTTCCTTCCTAGCACGTCCTCCATGTGCAGGGCCCCGCGCAAACTTTACCTCAGTGGAGAAGTTCTGACGCCCTCCCCAAGCTGGACTCAACGCTGCCCGCGGCGGTCTGAGTGGCTGTGCAGGCACGGCCCATGATGGCTGCTGGGTGTAAGTGCACCCTCCCCAAGAAAACCAAATCCACATTTCTCTTTTGGTAGCAATTGCTGAAGGAAAGAGTTGCTGTTAATTGAGAATGTGAGTTACCGACTTTTGTGGTTTGGTATCCCTTAGTCTCCATGGGACGCTCCCAATAGCTAAGTGCCAGCTAAAGTGTCAAAGGGCAGACCCATGACCCACGAGTTAAACACAGGTCTCTTATAAGACCTACCTTCAACCTTTGATTCTGTTACCTGATCCAAGGTCAAACGCCGTGAGGAGGTGTGCACACATGCCATGCACACAGGGACGACACAGGCCGCTGTGACAGAAACCACCCCCACTGCGGAGTGAGGATGAGTTGCCTCTGACTGCCAAGCCCTGACCTCAGGGTCATGGGAAGTTATCCTCTTAGGGAGAGATGGAGAAGCACGGGGAAAAATCTACGAATAGCCAGAAGGTAGAAGCCTGGGTAAGTAAGGCAAGGCAGATGTTACACCTGTCTCTAGAGACACAATGTGACAGGAAGTAAGCAGACTTTCAAACAACCACTGCCCTGGGCAAACGGGGGCCTGAAACGTACCCCTCTCGACTGTTTCAGAGGCATCCCAGAGGTGAGGGATGGCACCCTGCACCCCAAGCTCCCTGGGCTGATGCTGCATTTGGCACTCGCCCCCATGTCCCTGGGAAGCACTTGGCTCCCCTCTCTGGAGTGCAGGTGGAGGCAGGCCCCAGTGCACGGTGCCAACACCTGGGAACCTCTCACATCACGTGGTACTTACTCGAGTGGCCTTTTCTTCATTACGACTTTAGTGAAAAGGTAACTCAGGTACTAATATAGAAAGATCTGTAAACTCCTAAGGCAAGTTTTAAGGGATGTAGCGCACATTTATTATGTTCGGTTACGATGGAACAAGGAACCCGTGTCTGCTCTGGGCGCCGAGGTTTGGCTCCGCACGCCGCGCTCACGAGTGGCTCAATACCTCGCGAGCCCCGTGTCCTTCTCACTGGAGCCTGAGCCGACACAGCCCTGTAACACAGCAGAAGGGCGGCGTCAGGCACCCAGTGCGCAGTAAGCGCACAGCCTCCTCACCCACATCCACCACTTGAGAAACGTTTGGGGGGATGCTCATTTTTAAAAAATACTTTAAATTTTGAAATAGTTTGACTCACAAGAAGTTGTCAAAATAATACAGAAAGTTTCTGTGTAGCCATCACCGAGCTCCCCCACTGAAAATTCCTGTATACATTATGAGTGCTTTGTCACAACCCGGATCGAACGGCTCAGCTGCAGATCTTATACAGGGTTCGCCGACGATGGGTGTGTGCTTTAGAGAAGCTGTACCTTCACAGAAAAATCATGCAGAAAGTGTGGAGACATACACCAAGCCTCACAGTTTTCCCAATTATGAAGATTCTGCATGAATGTGGAACTATAGGTTTACATTAGGTTTACATTAGGGTTCCCTGTTTCTGTTGCAGAGTTCTAGTTTTTTTTAAATTTGTATTCTACTTACATACATACAATTTCCCCCTTTTAACCACATTCAGATATATGACCCAGTGATGTTAATTACATTCGCAATGCGGCAGCCATCACCACCATCCATTACCAAATCCTTCCATCGCCCCAAACAGGTACTCTGTACCAATTAAGCTTTAACTCCCCATTACCTACCCCTCCCCAGCCCTGATAACCTGCATTCTAGTTTCTTACTCTGAAGTGTTTCATTCTAATTATTTCATATCAGTGAGGGCACACAATATTTGTCCTTCTATTTCTGACTTAGTTCCCTCAACCGGAAGCCTTCAAGGTTCATCCATGTTGTCACAGGCATCAGAACGTCATTCCTTTCTAGGGCTGAATAATGTCCCGTCATATGATCACACCACATTTTGTTTGACCATTCCTCTGCTGATGGACACTTGGGTTGCTTCCATTTTTGGTGATAGTGAATAATGATGCTCTGGACATCAGTGTGCAAATGTCAATGTGAGTCCCTGCTTTCAACTCTTTTGAGCATATACCTGGCAGTGGGATGTCAGATCACAAGGCAATTTTGTTTAACTTTCTGAGGAAACTCCAACCAGTCTTCCACAGCAGCTGTACCATTTTATATTTCCACCAACAATGAATGAGTATTCCTATTTTTCCACATCATTTAAAAAAAAAAAAAAATAGTAGCCATTCTATCTATTGTGGTTTGGACTTGCATTTCCCTAAAGGCTAATGATGTTGAGCATCTTTGTGTGTGCTTATTGGCCATTTGTATATCTTGGAGAAATGTCCATTCAAGTTTTTTTCCCCTTTTTTTTAATTGGTTGTTTGCCTTTTTCTTGTTTGGTTGTAGGAGTTCTTTATATATTCTGAATAAAAAACCCTCATTAGATATGTGGTTTTTAAATATTTTTTCCTACTCTGTGTCCTTTTACTTTCATGATAAAGTCTTTTGATATACAAAAGTTTTTAATTTTGATGAAATCCCATTTATCTATTTTTTACTTTTGTTGCTCATGTTTTTGGTGTAAGGTCTAAGAAACCATTGCCTAGCACAAGGTTCTGAAGATGCTCCCCTATGTTTTCTTCCAGGAGTTTATAGTTTGGGTTCTTCTATTTAGGTCTTTGACCTATTTTCAGTTTTGTACATGGTGTAAGGTAGAGGTCCATGTTCATTCTTCTGCACATAGAGATCCAGATTTCCCAGCCCACCTGTTGAAGAGACGCCTCTTTCCCAGTTGAGTCTACTTGGCACCCTTGTGAAAACTCAGTTGGCCACAGGTGTGAGGATCTGTTTCTGAGCTCTCAATTCAAGTCTATCGGTCTATATGTCTATCCTTGTGCCAGGATGGCATTATTTTGATATTGTAGCTTTGTAATGTTTTAAAATTGGAAAGTGTGAGTCCTACAACTTCATTCTTTTTGGGGGCAGTTTTGATATTTGGGGCCCCTTAAACCTCCATATAAATTTGATGACTGGCTATTCCATTTTGGCAAAGAAGGCTGTTGGAATTTTGATGGGGATTGTGTTGACTCTGCAAGTTGATTTGGGTAGAAGTGATATCTTAACAATATTTTGTCTTCTAATTCGTGAACACAGATTGTCCTTCCATTTATTCAGGTCTTATTTGATTTCTTTCAGCAACATTTTTTAGTTTTCTCAGTACAAGGCCAGTATATCCTTGATTAAATTTATTCCTAGATGTTTAATTATTTTAGTTGTTGTAAATGGACTTTTAAAAAAATTTCCTCTTCAGGATGTTTATTACTAGTGAATAGAAACACCAGATTTTTGCATGTCGATCTTATACCCTGTCACTTTGCTAAGTTGCTTTATTACTTTTAATAGATTTACTGTGGACTTTTCAGGACTTTCTATATTTAGGATCATATCATCTATAAATAAAGTTTTACTTCTTCCTGATTTGGTTGCCTTTTCTTTTTCTTGCCTAATTGCTCTGGTTAGAAATTCTAGTACAATGGTGAATAACAGTGGTGACGGTGGACATCCTTGTTCTATTTCTAGAGAGAAATAGAGAGAACGCTTTCAGTCTTTCACTGTTGAGTATGATGTTTACTGTGGATTTTTCATATATGTCCTTTCTCATGTTGAGGAAGGTTCCTTGTATTTCTAGTTTTCTAAGTGTTTTTATCAAGAAGCAGTGCTGGATTTTGTCAAATACCTTTTCTATGTCAACAGAGATGATTATGTGGTTCTTCCCCCCTTAGTTCTATTAAAGGGGTACACTACATTAATTTTCTTATATTGAATCACTCTCACATACCTGAGATAAATCCTACTTGATCATGGTGTAAAATGCATTCAATATACTGTTGGATTCAGATTGCTAGTATTTTTTTTCAGGAGATACTGGGGATTGAACCCAGAACCTCGTACATGGGAAGCAGGCATTCAAGCACTGAGCTACATCTGCTCCCCAATGAGAGTTGGTGTTTTCATTTGTTTGTTTATTTTTAGGAGGTACCAGGGATCAAACCTGGGACCTTGAATGTGGGAAGCAAGCTCTCAACCACTTGAGCTACATCTGCTTCCCAAGACTGCTAGCAGTTTTGTTGAGGATTTTTGCATCTATATTCATAAAAGAAACTGGTCTGTAATTTTCTTTTCTTGTACTGTCTTTATCTGGCTTTTGTATTAGGTGTGGCCTCATAGAATGAATTAGGCAATGTTCCTTCCTCTTCACTTTTTTGGAAGACTTTGAGCAGGATTGGTATGTTTGAGAAAAAAATTACTTTGCTTCAAAAATTGTCACTCAGTCATATATACAGAGAATTGAACGATACAATTATCTCCATCCAATGCATTATCACATACATAGAACTTTAATTGTAACAACTCTACTAATTGTGAAAATTCTTTGGGATAGGAGATTACATAAGCATATTAATTTCTGAATTACAATCTTTTTTTCATATAATAAACTTTAGTTTTAAAGAGGTTTTAGATTATGGAAAAGTTACATCAAAAGGGATTCCTATATACTCCCACTGTGGCAGTTTGATATTATTTATGAATTCCAAAAAGAGATATTGATTATATTTTTAAACTGGTCTGTTCCTCTGGGCTTGATACTCCTTTGATTGTATTAAGTTCAGAGGTTTCACTTTTACTTTATTAAATCAAGATTACGGCTTTGATTTGACCACGTCATAAGGGTTTACAGGGTTAAGTCCCCACCCCCTTGGTGGGCTATATAAATGGACAATCAAGAACATGGAAGTAGATACACAGAGAAGAACACAGAGAAAGAGAGACAGCTCCATAGACATGGCAGGGGCCCCTGGAAGAGAGATGAGCCTGATAGTCTACAGTTGACCTTGTGAAGCGAGCAGAGCAGCTGAGCCTGGAAAGAAACGAGCGCCAGGGAGAAAGACAAGCCTTGTAACAGCCTACAGCTGAGACTGGAAGAAACTGGGGCCACGGAGCCTTAAGAGGAAGAAGGCAGGCTGAACCCTCACAGACGTCGCCCACCATCTTGCTTCAACACGTGGCAACAGACTTTGGGTGAGAAAGTACCTCTTATGGTACCTTGAGTTGGACTCTTTAGGGCCTGGTAACGGTAAGCTTCTACCCCAAATAAATCCCCTTTATAAAAGCCAACCGAGTTCTGGTACTTTGCATCAGCAGCCCTGTGGCTGACTAATACAGCCACTTTCTCTCTTTTCCTTCTGTGATTCTCATAATGTGTATATTGGGAAGCTCAGTGGTGTCCCACAGATCTTAGGCTCTGTGCACTGTTTTTATTCTGATTTCTGCTCCTCAGCCTGAATCATTTCAATCACCTTGTCTTTGAGTTCACTGATTCTTTCTTCTGCCAGATCCAATCTGCTGTTGAAACCCTCTAAGGAATTTTTCATTTCAGTTATTGTGGTCTTCAACTTCAGTATTTGTTTGGTTCTTTCTTTTCTTTTTTCTTTTCTTTTCTTTTGTTGGAGGTAGTGGGGTTTGAACCCAGGACCTCATACACAGGAAGGAGGTGGTCAGCCACTTGAGCTACATCCACTCCCTTTTGGTTCCTTTTTAAAATTGCTATCCTTTTTGAGATTCTCATGTTGTTCATTCATCATTTTTCTGATATCCTTTGGTTCTTTTTTTTTTTATTTTTTATTTTACCGGGAGGTCCTGGGGATCGAACCCAGGTCCCTCCATATGGCAGACGGACGCCCAACCATTTGAGCCACATCCGCCCCCCCTTTGGTTCTTTTTCCATGTTTTTCTTCATCTTTGAGCATGCTGATTTTTTTTTTTTTTTTTTTTTTTTTTTTTTTTTTTAAGTCTTTGTTATGTCCCAAGTCTGGTTGTCTTGATGTTTTCTGAAGTTTTATCTTATTCCTTTGGATGGGCCATCATTTGCTGTTTCTTTGTTTATCTTGTAATCTTATGTTGCACATTGTACATTTTAGTCTTTTAATGTGTTAGCTCTGAGATTTATTCCCTGAGTTGTATGTTTCTTAAGCTGGTATACAGCTGGTGATATGACAGAGTTTTCTTTGGGTGCCAGGAGCTAACAGAAACAAACCAGAAAAACACAGTCTTTGCAAATGGGCTTTGTTTTGCTGATACTATCCTTCAGAGCTTAACCCTCTTCTACAAAGACCAGCCTGAAGGGAAAGTGAAGTGCAGGTCTTCTCTTTCTCTTCTGAGCCTGTGTCTTTTATTTAGCTTATACTCACTTGTAGCCTTGGTATTCCTACTAATGAATTTATGGGATGAGTTTACAGGAATTTGAATATCCCCTGTACTCCCTATGAAATAGACTTTCTCCCCCTTCCGGGTGCTCTGTTGTAATTCTTAAAGTGCATAATCCTGTTTCCCAGGCTACTTTGACTTAATCATTTCTTACACTGCTTTAGCTCTGTACAATCTGTTTCTGTTTCTAGGGCAAGTTCTGGGAGGGCAAGCCAGAAAGGAGGGTCTGGGTTTGGTTGTTCAGTCTGCCACCTGCTAGACTGGCACTGCATGCAGACACTGCAGTATGCGCATGGAGGTTACTCTGCTCTCCAGGAACAGAGCCTGGGATCCACGATGGGAGTGCAGGCAGGCTCCACACCGCATCGGGAGGGAGAGAATGAGGGAGGGACCAGACAGGGTGCCACAAGCATCCCCTATCATTCTTAAATTTGTGGTTTTTTGATTCAGCACTCGCCCAGTTTCTGTAACCCTTTACCTGTTTTCTGAGTCTTGAGGAAATTGGTTCTGCCAGCTTTGGCTAGTTGTTCAAAGATTCTGTGAGGGAACAGACCCTGGGAGTGTCTCATGGTGCCATCTTGGTCGACTGCCAGTGGGGGGATATTAATTTTAAGGCAGGCAAAAATCTTAAACATTTTCTCCTTATTTATGCCAATAAACGGATGAAGCTTAATTCACAAGCATACAAAACATTTCAGATACATTTTGCCTCTTTAATTTACTGTTGACTACTTAATCAAATGTACACAATTGCTAGTAAGCGCAGTACAAGGAAATGGAGCTCCCTGGCTTCTTCACTGAAGAACCTCCGTGGGCAGAGTGTGCTTCATTCTGTACAC
Organism: Tolypeutes matacus; assembly: GCA_026826555.1. Classification (NCBI taxonomy): domain Eukaryota; kingdom Metazoa; phylum Chordata; class Mammalia; order Cingulata; family Chlamyphoridae; genus Tolypeutes; species Tolypeutes matacus. The sequence goes on from JAKSZT010054446.1 coordinate 553,763, forward strand.
TCTTATTTTATCACCTGTGTGTTACCTGGAATAATAGGGGTACTGTAATATGAACTGAGTGAGGAGTGTTTCCGAGCAGGACTGCGAGATAGGCTGACCAAGGAAAGTGATATGGTCCATCTACACATAACCTCTAGTTCTCAGAGAAAATGTAATCACTGTAAAGGCTGCTCTGAGAGATTTTGATCACCTAACCTTGCTTTATATACTAAAAAATAAGGTGAATAAATTCCTTGAGGGCAGGCAGGATACAAAGCAGGATAATCCACTAGTCCAAAGAGAAGAACTTCACTTGGAAACAATAATTTCTAAATTTCCTGCTGCTACGGAAAGTCTCTCCACACTGCTTTCCTTGTGGAAGTGGGTTAACGAGGTGATAGCTATGAGAATCAGAGCATGCAGCATGGGAATTTAAGTAAATAATGCGGCTGCTTTAGGACTCTTCTACAAGATACTGGTCCTGAGCCTCATTTCAAAGGCTCTGTCACTGTATACGGAATCTGGTTTTTAATGCTGCTAAACCAGAGCTTCTTTCTGGATCAGAGGTCTTCATGCCAGCAGCAGCAGCCTTGAGCTCTAAACAGTACCATTCGGCTCTTAAACGGTGTGAAATCTCTTAGGTAAGAGCATTGAAAAGAGAAAGCTGAAAAAACAAAGTACTGTGTTTTCACCTTGGCAAAATATTTTTTGTTCTTTTAACAAATTACATTTAAAAATTACAAAAAGTTTTTTACCCCTCTTTTTAAGAGCCTACGTAAGAGGCTTCTCTTTGGTCTGGGAACTGGATATCGATACACTCTCTTTTTTCCATGTAATGGCAAATCTTCAGCCTCGCTTTTGTTGATGTCATAGAAACAATGGGATTCGATTATCTGTACACACAAAAAAGTGGAGAAAAGGCTGGTAAGATGCCTGTGAGGTGAGCCAGTGGTCTCTCAGCCCTGTTAGCCCCCACCTGGCACCCATACTTCTGGGGCTCACCTCGGTTCCCTTTTCTGGACTCCTACTTTCCCTGCTTCCCAACCTCTTCTTACACGAGTACTGTGGTCTCCTGCTCTAACTATCCAGCCAGCCCTGCCCAGGAAGTAGGACTCAGGTGGAGGCAGGTGAGTCCCTATCTGACCCATGAAGGCCTTCTTCTGTCCACTTCCTGTCAACAGGACCAGAGGCAGCTTCTGTGCTTCTGGAGAACTGTTGATATGGCCGTTGACTTGCTCATGCTCTAGTTCTGAGCACAAAGATCCTGCATAATTTTACCTCCCATATATATACACACACACAGCTAAAAAGGTATTGTAAGGGGACGGATGTGGCTCAGGTGGTTGGGCGTCCGTCTCCCATATGGAGGGACCTGGATTCGATCCCTGGGACCTCCCGGTAAAAAAAAAAAAAAAAAAGGTATTGTAAAAAGGAAACTGTTGTTGATATGTGTACACACACACACACTCTTTTTCCTTCTGTTGTCGTAACTAACATAAACCTAATATGCTCAAAAGGACAGTACCTCATTCTGCCAGGGGATGCAGACACAACCTGTCACAAATTCAGCATAGAAATCTTCATCTTTGTTATCCAGGGAGACTCCTTTCACAACAGAGAACTCCTCAATATCCAAGACATCCTTACAGTAGACCGAATGAGGCTGGAAACCCAGAGTAGAGAGTCATCGACTAGTAGATTACGAGAACTCTTAGTGTTCTCGAGGACAAAGAATGAAAGGTGCTTAGAAGGGGTGCACGGACCTTGCTGCGATTTGTCTCATCTGAAGCACTTTCTATTCCATACAAAGTGTGTCCTCTGAAGGGGCAGTTCCCTAAGTTCCCTCTAAGGAACCTTTAACAGCACAGATCCTGTAGATACTGTCTTCTCCAGGTCACCAGCAGCTGTCACACACGAGCACCTCCTCAGGGCCCCACCCCTTCTTTTCTGTCATGGAAAATGGATTACCAACAGGCAGGGCGTGAAGAAGGATGGGGGCCTGCAGCTGTGGGTCTCTGAGCGACAGTTCTCACGGCTACCTCTGACCCTTGGCTTCCTCCTGAGTAGAGCCCCCAGCTTCAAGTCTAAGTGAAAGCGCGGGTCCTGTCCGGACTGGAGCTGGGGCTGCACTGCCGCAGGCACCGAGGCGCCCCGCCGCCCTCCCACTCCCTCCCTGGGGTGCCGGAGCTGTCTTCCTGGACAGAAGCCGGGGCCTGCACTTCCCCCACGCCGGACCTCCTGTGGCACAGCCGTTCTGAGAAAAAGTTCCATCAGGTGCCAGAACCTGCCCTAACGTGCTGCAGGTCCCTCGTCAGAACTAGCCAGAGTAGCTGTTGCGTAGAAATTACCATTCACTTGTTCGTTCACCAGACACCGGCGCCCGTGTCTAGAAGGCGGGCAAACGGGAGTGAATGATGATCTCTGCCCTCAGTTACTCAAAACCCCATGCTGCCCTCCACGCCAAAGCGGTTTTCACTCCTCAAACTCCACTAGCTGACAAGTTCTCGGAGCCTTGGAAACAAACCGTGCGTAGTCCCCACGCCCCTGCCTGGCACGCTCCTCCCCGGCTTCCCTCCGAAATCTGCTGAATGTCCCTCCCCACGGGGCCTGCTTCCCTGCTGCCTGGGCGCTAGCAGCCCCGGGCCTGGCGGAAGGACGCTTTCTAGACCAGAAGGCCCACAGGAAGGCCGACCCGTGCACTCCTGACGGCTGTGTTGGCTGGTTTGTTTGCCTCTCTCTGCCAGCGAGAACGAGCCCCACAGGGGCAGAGACATGGCTTGTCTTGTTCTCTGCTGTGGCCCTCATACCTAGAACAGTGCCTGGCAGGTGGCAGGCATTCGATATAAGTATAATGAATCAATTCAAAGGAATAAGTTACTCCTATAACAAATGAACAGGTATGTTTAGTTTAAAAAACTAAAAATATTTTAATTGTACATCTTACTTCATATCTTGCAAAATGATTCACATTTCTATATGTCTATAACAGATTATTAAAGATAAGAGTCTAAACTGTGACTTTAATTTATTCTTCCATCAACCAGACTCTGTTGTCTACTACTATGTCTACAAAGCACTTAACCAACCTCCTTTGACCCCAACAGCAGGCTCAAGAGGGAGACACCCCGCCCACGTTAGGGGCAGGTCTTCCGCCTCAGAGACTACGGGCCAGCCCACGGTCCCCAGGACCTCATGACACTTGGGGTGGGGGCCGTGCCTTCCAGGGCAGAGGCCCATGCTGCTGCAGTGGATGCACGTGCAGAAGCCAGAAGAGCCCAGCATGGGAGACTCTGGTAAGCTGCGCAGGGCCTTGAAGGGCATGCTGGGGAGGATGTGGGGGCGGCCTAGGCTTCTGAGGGCCCAGTGCCAGCCAAAGTGACAGCAGCGTGCAGAGATGCAGACTCACAGCCCTGGGGGCCAAGAGCCCTGGGAGGAAGTGGGGGAGGCACCAGGTGTGAGGCCGCACAGACAGCAGCCACATCCAGTGGGCCGGGGGACTCTGCGTCGGCCTAAGGGTTGGTTAGTGGGTCACTCTTCTTAGCTAACTGGCTACTCTTTTGGTAACATACTTACATCAGGAGAGAAGGGGGGATCTAACATATTTGCTTCTAGCCTCTTGAAGTTAATGTTCTTGAAAACAGGATGCTGCTTGACTTCAGCTGCGCCATTTCCTTGGCTGCCCAATCGTGCGTTTGGATTTTTGGTAAGTAGCTGTATAAGAGGCAGAAACAGAGTCAATTGTAACCCCTGGGAGAAAATTAAAACATGGGAAATCACCTGTATAATAATAATCGAAGAATTAGGGTAACAGAGCACTGCCATCTAATCCATTAAGACACTCAAATTTCAAAATATCAACAAAACCTCATTAATTTGGATTTTACTAATTTATTTTATTTCACTTATTTATCAGCCTCCCCGCCCTGCCCCCCATTGTTCGCAGTCGCTGTCTGATCCCAGTGTCCATTTGCTGTGTGGTCTCTGTGTCTGCTCATGTGGAAGAGAGGCGCTCAATCACCTGGGCCACCACAGCTCCCTGGTTTGTTGTCTCTCTCACTGTCCTTCCTCTGTGTCTCTTTCACTGCGTCATCTTGTTGCGTCAGCTTGCTGTGCCTGCCTGCCGCTCCAGCTCACCTTCTCCAGGAGGCACTGGGAACTGAACCTGGGACCTCCCACGTGGTAGGTGGAAGCCCAATTGCTTGAGCCACATCCACTACCAGGATTTTACCAATTTAGAACAAGTGACACTTCCAATAGGAGTTGAACTAAACGTTTGCTTTTGAGTGATCAATAAATAAAGGGTACACTAAGTAAATTCTCAAGTGAAAAAAAAAAAAACCATGTAAAAACCAGGGGAATGTTTTTAAGAAAACAGAAAGTGCTGAGTACTTCAGAGATAGCGTTTTTATGCTGATAGTCATATTTATGATTCGAACTCATTTTAATCTGTTCATTAAACAGATGAATAAGGACCTCAGATGAGACAAAAAATTAGCAAATCTAGTTCTAGAAACTATACTCTTAGAAGAAAGTATCTCTTTCCAAAGTATTCCTTGTATACATAGTAACAATTGTCAAACGAGCCTTCCTCCACAATTGCCGGAAAAGGCTGGCTGTGTGTAAATGTGTGTGCCCATTATCACCCGGGCCCCTAAAATATAGCTTGGACCAGGGTTTGGGGAAGAACGGCCCAAGGGCAGATCTCACCAGCTGCCTGCTTCTGTAAACAAAGGTTCATGGGCACACAGCCAAGTGCCCATTAGTTTATTTATTGTCTATGGCTGCTTTTGTGCTGGAACACAGAAAAAGCTATGCAGAGCTGAATGGGAAGCTTGTTGATGCCTGGTTTAGATGAACGTCCAGCATCCACCCCCTTTTCTGAATATAAAAGCACATCCTGGCCCCAGCTTGTGCCCCCCACGCCCCGTGAACAGCCCTCACCCCTGCGCTCCAGCCACACAGATCTACTCCTCTCACTTCCTCAGACTCCCATGCTATGTCAGCCACAGGACACACACACTGTAGAGGTCTCTTTTCTTAGCTAACTTCCACGGATTCAGGTCCCAGCTTCCTTGGTACCTGCACCAGGTTAGGTTCCCACCTGCAATTCTACAGCCTCAGAACATCCTGTACTTCTCCTCTATGACACTTATCACAACCCACATGGAAGAGTTATTTGGGTAACAGCTTATTGCCAGTCTTTCCTGCTAGACCAAGCTCACCAAGGCAGGCCTGTATGACCTTCTTGCTCACAGCTGGGCCCCCAGCACCTAGCACAGCACCTGGCCAGAGCAGGTGCTAAGTAAAGTTTTGGTGACCGCGTGCATTCTTGACAGGCGTCATTAACTTAAAACAGTGTGGGAAGCGGCTGTGGCTCAATCAGTAGGGCTCCCGTTTACCATATGGGAGGCCCCGGGTTCGGTTCCCGGGGCCTCCTGGTGAAGGCAGGCCCGCCCGCACGGCGTGGTTGGCTGACCCAGCGAGCACAAGCAGCAAGGTGGGGATAAATGAATAAATAAATAAAATCTTTAAAAAAAATAAATAAATAAATAAAACAGTGTAACACCAAATGCAGTTCCTGTATCGCAGAGGCCTCCACAGCTCCACGATCAAGTCCGCTACAGCAAAGACCTGCCGAAGGCAGCCAGGCAGCATGGGGCAGTGGAAGGAGGCTGGACCTACAGTCAGGAAGCTGGGGCTCAAGTGGCCCTGCTGCCGTCTACTACATGTTATCATGGAAGGCAAATTCTTAAAGGTTTTCAACTGTGAGGCTACGACAATATCTTAGAAATCTACTGTGAGGAGTAAACGAGATAATATGTCAAAGAGTCTAGAAAAGTATAAAGAGGCATCCAAGGGTCTGGTGCTCCTGTGGCCTCCCGTCTGGATTGCTGTAGACAAGCCACCTCACTCTTCTTTCCTTGCCTCCCTTCTTTCCAGTCTCCTGGGAGTGGGTGCCCAGGCAGCACCCAGGTGGCAGATGGGCGGCAGGGCAGAGAGGCCAAGGAACCTTGCAACACCCTGCACCCACCCTTGCTTCAAACAGCAGAGGTCGGTGCCCGCTCCTCCTCTCAGCCCATCCGCAACCTTGCCCGCCTGGCCCGGTGATGCTCACTCTCTGTCCTTCCAAATACTCCTGCATCTTTTTTTTTTTTTAAGATTTTATTTTTATTTATTTACCTCCCCCCCCACCCCCTTGCAGCTTGTGCTCGCTGTGTCCATTTGCTGCACTTCTCTGAGTCTGCCTGTCTCCCTTTGTTGCGTCATCTTGCTGCACGAGCTCACTGTGCCGCGCAGGCGGGCTTGCCTTCACCAGGAGGCCCCGGGAATCGAACCCAGGGCCTCCCATATGGTAGACGGGAGCCCTACCACTTGAGCCACATCCGCCTCCCCCTATTCCTGCATCTTGACATGCTTTCTCCCCCAATCCCTATTGACTTCTTTTTGTTTTGTCTTAAGAGCTATATTGAGATACACCATAAACACACCCACTTGAAGTGTACAACTGGATGGGTTATATTCACATTTATTATTATTCTATTATAGACTTATTACTATTCTAGCAATGGAAGAACTCATATTATTGATATAAAGGCAGTGGCCACCAGAGGTTCTGAGGGGAGGGAGAGGGAAGAATAGGTGTAATACAGCATTTTTGGAACACTGGAATTGTCCTGCATGACACTGCAGTGACGGATACAGGCCATTGTATATTTTGTCATAACCTACAAAATTGTGCGGACAGAGTGTAAACTATAATGTAAACTAAAGTCCGTGGTTAGGAGCAATGCTTCAACATGTGTTCATCAATTGTAACAAGTGCACCACATTAATGAAGGATATTGTTAATGTGGGAAAGTGTAGGAGGGGGAGGGAGTGGGCATATGGGAATCCCTTACATTTTTTATGTAACATTTATGTAATCTAAAGCTTCTTTAAAAATAAAAATAAAATAAAATAAAATAAAAAAAGTATATTCGCAGGTATGGGCAACAAGTGTGGGCGAGGATGCACGGACATGGGAACCCTGTGCATTGCCAGTGGGAATGTAAAATGGGGCAGCTGCTGGGACAGTTTGGTGGTTCCTCAGAAAGTGAAACAGAATTTCCAGATGACCCACCAATTCAACTTCTGGGTATACACCCAAAGAATTGAGAGCTGGCACTTTAAGAGATATTTGTACCCTGATGATCATACCAGCACTATTCCCAAGTGCCCACCCACAGATGAGCGGATGAACAAACCATGGCATATGCTTCAGCTGTAAAACGAAGTGAAGTGCTGGGTCGCGCTACAGCGTAGCTGATCCTTGAAAACATCATGTTGCATGGAATAAGCCAGACACAAAGAGCAGCTATGGTATGGTTTCACTTACATGAAATACCTAGAATAAGCAAATTCACCAAGACAGAAAGTAGATTCAGGTTCTGGCAGCACAGGTGCAGGGGAATGGGGAGTCGGTGGGTGCAGAGGGTCTGTTCTGGGTGATGAAAAGGCTTTGGTTTTGGATGGTGACGATGGTGGCACAGCACTGTGAATGTAATTCATACCACTGAGTTATATGCTTGAAAGTGGTTAAAATGGGAAATTTTATGTTATATGTATGTCACCACCATGGAATCCCCGTACCTTTAGCTATCATGTCCCTAGCCCCCACCCCCTCTACCCACCCTAAACAATCAGTAATCTCCTTTTCATCTCTCCAGACATCCCTGCTCTGGGTTTTCACAGGAATGGAATCACCCGATGTGTGGTCGTCGGGGCCTGGCGTGTTCCACTCACCATGACATCTTCTGGGTCCATCTGCACCATAGCATCAATCAGAACTTCATTCCTTATGGTCAAATAACACTCAGCCCATTCTTCGAGAACTCACAGTTTCTCTCTTAATGATTATAGAGGGCTTACTATGTTACTAAACATTGTAAATGCTTCATTCCATCTTACCCTCCCAACAATCCTACAAGGTGGGAATTGCCAGTGCATTTTATAATGACAAACCCAAGGCCCAGAGATGACTGGCGTGGGAGCTGGGGCTCCACCCGCAGCCTCGACTTCCCGGCCTGCGCTGCTCACTCCACACCCCGCCCCTCACGCAGACACCACCCGCTCTTCCCAGCACCTCCCACAGAACAAGACTTATTCGTCCCAAAAACTTAGGCCCTTGTTTCTATCTTGTTTTTGATACCTATCAAATTCTGCTTTTTTTTAAACTATAGTTATTTTTATGTTTGTTTTAGACCTGCCATTAAACTGTGAGCTCCTTAAGGGCAGGCTCTATTTCTAATTAATGAGTCTTACATCCCTGCAGCCCTAACACAGTGTCTCATGTGTAGGAAGCATGCAGTAATTATTTATCAAACTGAATATAAACAGAATATTGTTAAATATAGGGTAGCTACTGCCAATCCAAAGCAGAAAAACCTGGATGGAAGAAAAGTCAAGCTGATAAATGAACTCAATCTTTACTTTACTTCATATATTGAGACAAAATAAAAGGGAAACATAATTAGTAGTGCACGTGTAGCTCAGTGGTTGAGTGTGTGCTTTATATGCACAAGGTCCCAGGGTTGAATCCCCAGAACCTACAAAAAAAAAAAAAAAGAAACCCTTTTCTCCACAGACCTTGCCCCGACCCTTTGGCCACCTTCTCCCTTGGCCACAACCAAGACCTTTCAGGGCCAGTAGCAAGCCCTCCACCGCTGCACTGCAAGCAGCTCCTCTCTGTGCGTCCCTCTGGCCTTTGCACCTCCCGTCCAGGGGCACCCTGCGCCCAGCCAGCCTTGCCTGGCACTGCCCACAGCCTGGCGCTCCTGCTGCCTCTACTGCCAGCCCTTTCCTCACTCTCCTCCTTAACCAGCTCAGACTCCACGGGCCGCCGAATTGCTCACACCACAAGCCCCACCCCGACAGCCCGCACTCTGGCCGTGTCCCCTGCTTGCTGCCTGCCCCCTGCGCTGCCACAGAATGGCACCAGGAAGGCACAAGTCTTCCCAGATGCTCGCTTGTACCAGTGCCGACAGTGGCGCCTGCCACAGAGAAGGCACACCAATAAATCTGTGGGATGAAAATGAAAAACAAAAATGAGCTAAAAATAATAAATACTGGTTTAAGATAGGCAAGGAATGAAGAGAGCTTCTCTCCTTCATTTAGTGTCTGGACAGCCAGGGGTAGTAAATTAGTCCAGACTGGGGCCACATGGACCTGGAAAACACGACAATTCCCTCAGGGGACCCCGTCTCCTCATGGTGACACGTGGTTTATAATGTCCACCCTGTAGCGCTCTGGCCATGACAGGTCTTTAGTTCAAGGCCTCTCTTCTGACTATCGTCCTCAGAAGATGGTTAAAGAAAAAGAAATAAACAAGCATCTGGGCAGAAAGAAAAACCTTCTTCTTTCAAAAGGACCTATCCTATTTCAGAATCTTTAACAGTGATTAAATAGCCTATTTTATGTTTAATTTCATATAAAATTTAAATTTGGTCAATGAAACGAGGCTCGGCTGCTTTCCGTAAGTGAATAATAACCTTGGTAGCACTCTTCCTTTCTAGAGCATCTTTCGAGAAAGCGAACGTGCATTTTATACCCTCCTTTGCCCTAATATACCAGAAAACCAATGAAGTCCTTTTCCCAGAACAGTACTGCACACTTTTTCCAACTGCCCTCCCCATCTGACTTGAGATAAAACCCCACTGACATGAGTGTAAGGAAGTAAGTTCAGCTCGCTGTGACAGGGAAGTGAGCATGACTGCTAGAACCGCGGCAGCCAGTGCAGCATGGCTGGACTTGCTCAAGACCGACAGCGTGGCCACTTTCTTTTATTTGCCAGTGAGTTAAAAGCTGCATTCCCAAACTGCTACAGAACTTGACCCACCATCATGCAGATGGACTTGGCGTCCTTGGAGAACTTCTCGGAGTACAGCTCAGAGTCCTCCCTCACTCTCCGGTCGATCTCCTCCCGTCTGACTTTCTCTTTGAATTTTCTGAATGGAGCATGTCCCTGAATCATTTCATATATCAGACAGCCAAGTCCCCACCAGTCAGGACTAAAGGTATAGTTTTCATTATTGATAACTTCCGGAGCTACATAACAAATACAGGAAATTAAATCACATTACGTTAAATTATAGTTTAAAATTTTCCTGACAAAATAAAAATAAAAATAAAAATAAAAAAACAGAAAAAATAATTAAAAAAAAAAAAATTCTTGTCATGAATTCCAAATAACACGTGGGTTATGATAGAGATGGACCCTGAAAACATGATGCTAAGCGAAAGGGGCCAGACACAAAAGGCCAAGTGCTACATGATTCCATTTATAGGAAATGTCCAGAGTAGGCAAATCCATCAGGGGCTGGGGGTCTGGGCTGGGGAGTGGCAGCTAATGGGTCCAAGGCTTCTTTTTGGGGTGATCTCAAATGTTGTGTATTTAGTAGCAATGGGGTGCACACACCGTGAATCTACTAAAAGCCACTGAATTGTATACTTTAAAATGGTAGATTTTATGACACGTGAATCGTGTCCAATAAAGCTGTTGTTAAAAAATGTCTGAACTGCTCATCGAGGATAAAGTGCACCAATGTGGGGAAATGGTGGGACAGGCAAGGCCCTGTCTCCTGCGGTGGGCAATTCCTCAAACAGGCAGAGCCGAGCCCTGGGCTCCAGAGTGCTCTGGCCAAGTCCGTCAAAAACCCCAGAAGCTGGAGACCACAGAAAAAGTAGGGTGTGGGGTCTTCCTGCAGGACTTTGCAGGGGATCTCAGGGACCCTGTGCTGGAAGCGACCCCCGGGTCAGCTGGCCCTGCCTGATACTTCCTAACACACCCTGGTCCCCTGCCAGGCAACGTGGGCCCAGGAGCCACCTAAGGCCAAGGCCTCCAGTTCATGGATGCTCTGGAATTACCAGGTCATGAGCATTTTCCAAGGGGTCTGTGAGGCCAGCGCAGTGGGATGACGTGGCAGAGGGGACCGGCTGCCATGTCCTGATTCTGCCTAGAGGCCTGGTCTGTAAAAGGAGAAGGCTGGACTAGAGGATTCTGAAGCAGGTTCAACACGTTTGTGTAACACCAAAGGTGTCTGTTAAAAGTGACCTCCAGGAATGTCCATGTTTCATTTTCCTAAATTCTGAGGCAGTCAAGCAGAGAGCGAGAGAGCAAAGATCACTAGGTGATCCTTCACATACCCATGTAGCCGACTGTCCCGACTCGTCCTCGAACCGTCCCCCCTTCTGGGATCTCCACAGCTAAGCCAAGGTCGGAGATCCGGATATGTCCTGTTGATGTTCAAATACGTGACATACATCAAAGTGGGAAGTGCTGACATGTTAATGGCAATTTAAAAAATAAAGTATGACCACTTCATACTCTGAAACATTTGAATTTAAAATCACATTTAGCTTTTCCACATTTAGCAAAATATCACACAGTTCATTCAGTTTCACTAAGAGCAGGAAATTAAATTTAACCTGGCTTTTGACAACCACTTGAAAAGATAGAAGCACTGTGTTTATTATTTCATTTCCATATAACTACCAGGTACACCTAAAGCAAGTACAAAATAGCATGTACAGGGAAGCGGCTGTGGCTCAATCAGTAGGGCTCCTGTTTACCATATGGGAGGCCCCGGGTTCGGTTCCTGGGGCCTCCTGGTGAGGGCAGGCCCGCCCGCACGGCGTGGTTGGCTGACCCAGCGGGCACAAGCAGCAAGGGGGGGATGAATGAATAAACAAATAAAATCTTAAAAAAAAAAAAAAAAAAAAATAGCATGTACACACTACCTGCCAGAGTACAAAGAGGCTTATATACAGGGGCAACAATAGACAAGTAAGACGGATTTTCCTCTCTGAAGAACAAATATTAACAGTCAAGGAAATAAAATTGAGGTACTTCAAGAAATTTTATATGTTAATGCCTTGTATATAAGACGATTTGAATATCTGTTGAATATCTTATGTATGAAAGTAATATAGAAAATGTTCTTTTGAGAGTATAGAAAGATAAAGCTGAAGCAGATACCCTGTTCACACCTAGCAGATGCTTAATATCTACTGAAGAAATTAATTAATCAATTAAATACCTGCTGAACACTAACAATACACACCACGGCCCCTTGGCCCTGGTGGAGTTGTAAAGGAGCTTCCCACAGGCTTCCGACAGGGAGAATGATCTTGGCTTGGACGGCCCCTGCTGGCTGCCCCTGGGGGGTGGGGGATGGGAGCAGGAGAGCTGAGGTTAGGAGTTCAATGCTGGGACTGAAGTCTCAGCTTGGTCTTGATTTTCTCAGCTTTCAGACAGACAGACTTCTTATCTACAGCTTTTATGCATTCCCCCCTACTCCAGATGGCTTCCCCGTCTGTTTGCTCATTGTTTTTGCTTGCTGTTTGCACACGTCTGTTCGTTGTCTGTTTTTTTTTAGGAGGCACAGGGAACCATACCCAGGACCTAAAGTGTGGGAGTCAGGTGCTCAACTGCTTAAGCCACATCTGCTCCCTGATCATTTTTGTTTTTGCTCGTTGTCTGCTCATTGTTTGTTTGTTGTTGTTGTTTTTTGCCTGGTATCTGCTTGTTGTTTTTTCTCATTGTCTACTTGCTGTTTTTGCTCCAATGTCTGCTCTTTGTTTTTGCTCATTGTTTGTTTGTCTTCTTTGGGAGGCACTGGGAACTGAACCGAACCTGCAACCTCCCATGTGGAAGACGGGCGCTCAACTGCTTGAGCCACATCTGCTGCCTGCGCTTTTTTGGGTTTTTTTATTTTTTTTTGCTCATTGTCTGCTTGGTTTTTTTTTGTCTTTTTTGTTTTTTTAACTTTATTTTGTACATTTAATAATTGAAAACATAAACAATTAAAAACTAAAAAGTAAACACAGATGAATAAATATATACATTTTTTTCTCATTGTTTTTTTCTCATTGTCCGCTAGTTGTTTTTGCTCGTCTTCTTTAGGAGGTACCAGGAACTGAAACTGGGACCTCTCATGTGGGAGGTGGGTGCTCAACTGCTTGAGCTACATCTGCTCCCAGCTTTTATGTATTTTATGTTTAAATAGACTGAAGTGATTTGACTTCTTTAAGTATTACTGTCTTATTTTTCTTTTAAAAAGTGATTTTTTTAAAGGAGAAATTCAAATTAGAACTACACTGAAATATTCATTCCCACCTGAGAGATTGACAAAAACCCCTAAGTTTGAGACTTCAGTCCATAAACGAGGCTGAAGAGAAACAGGGACTCACACACAGCTGGTGGGAACACGGAACAGGGCACCAACCCCACAGTGGAACTGGGCAAAATCTGGCAAAACTACACGCGAGTTTACCCTTTAACCTTCCAATCCCACTTCTAGAAATCTATCTCAAGGCTACACTAGAAAAAATAAGACATGACATGTACACTAGGCTCTTCGTGGCAGCACTGACTGAAATCCATCAGGCCTAGTCGAGGGAAGCAGGTGCACCTGCAGGCGGCTCTGCAGGGAGCTGCGTGAAGGAACGAGGCCAAGCACTGCACGGCGTTTTGGAGCGCCACTACAGAGTAAGTGCAAAAAGCCAAGTGGAGGAAAGCATGCACTGCACGGGTCGCTTTTTACCTGAGGAAGGGGTGGGGAAAATATTAAACCTGCCCACATATGTAAATAAAAGAATAACAAATAAGTTAAAATGATTACTTACAGGATGAGGGGACAGGGCTGGAAGCTGGACATCTCTGAATGTGCCCTGCTTTGCATTTTGACTTTGGATCATATAAATGTTTTACATAATTATAAAACAAAATTAAATTAAAAAATTTAAATCACTAAAAATTGAAAACAAAATGAGGAAGAGGGACCTAACTATGCACTAAGCTGGTGGCTTACCCACACAGAAGGGAATTATATTAGGTGGATTTAAACAGAGTAAGTGGCTGGTACATCCCTAGGACCAAATGAACTATAAAGAAATCTTAAACTGTTTTCAGAAATCTTATGATGTAATAATATTAGTATTGTTATTCTGAAGGCATTTTACATATATAGTAGATTAAAAAAATAAGTAATTATCTTAATGTCATTAGAAACTAATGTAGGGAGGCGGCTGTGGCTCAATCAGTGGGGCTCCCGTTTGCCATGTGGGAGGCCCCGGGTTCGGTTCCCGGGGCCTCCTGGTGAAGGCAAGCCCGCCCGCGCGGCGTGGTTGGCTGACCCAGCGAGCACAAGCAGCAAGGGGGGGATGGATGAATAAATAAATAAAATCTTTAAAAAAAAAAAAAAAAAAGAAACTAATGTGTTCTGCATTAAGAGAAAAAACAAAAATGGGAAACAAGAAGCAAATGTGAACTGGAAATATCAATATGAATCCATGATCAATATTTTCTTTAAAAAAGAACAATAACACTGGGGAGTGGGTGTAGCTCAGTGGCTGAGCGCCTGCTTCCCATGTACAAGGTCCTGGGTTCAATCCCCGGTACCTCCTAAAAACAACAACAACAAACACACACACACCACCATCCTTTCTCTGTCTCTGAAAAGGCCTAGAAAGGATGACACACAGTAGCAACAGACGCTGCCAGCTCACTGGGGCCTCCAGGTGCACTCCACACAGAGAACCAGGCTTCCCTGGAGAGTGGGCGATTCCAGGCCTTGGTCAGCACATGTGCAACACAATCCTAGAACATCTGGTTATAGCAGAAAAGAAGGACATTATTAAAGACTACCGGGGCTCCCACTGGCCAAAGACAGGACATTTGAACATGAAAAAAAATAATGACTCCAATGGGCTAAAACATATCAAATGTGTTAAAACCCACAAATTCATGATACCAAAATAAAGCAAAATAAAACAAAACAACAATCTCAATAATTATCTTTGGAGGATGACAGAGAAGCAATGCAATATTCTGAAAACTGGAAATAAAAGGGAATATTAAAGCATTTCACCAGCTTTTCCTGAACAGGCAAGCATATGGTTGAAGGCAAAGTCCTTTTTTACAGATGAATCCCAACAAATAAGTGCAAGAAGAATGACAGAATTAAAATATCATCATTTTATCATCAATCGCAATGAAACAATGTATCGTGGTATTATTAACCCATTTAGTGAACGGCTGTCAGGGGAGTAAGTAATGGATGGATCAGGCTGAGGACATCTGAAACCACTGATCAATCTCAACACCATAAATGAGAGACAGACATCACCTGCCTCCTGATGTAAGGTAACAGGAAATACATGGATCCATTCTGCCTCTAGAGCTAAGTCCCGGTTTATAGGAAAAACAATGGATAGAGAACATGTTGGACCCAGCCAAATCGACACTATGCAAAGTTCTGCAGGACAAATGATCTAGTTTCAGGAAGAAATAAATGGGGTCCTGCTTCTGGGTAAGTTACAGACAGTCACAGCAGGCCAATGGTACTGCTGACCACATCAGAAAGGCCAGGCAAATTACAAAGTCCGTATTTTTTAAAGGCACCAGACAGCCGTGGAAGTAACAAGGGCTAGATGGGCTGACATTCCAGACAGGGCAGAAGCACCCAGGGGTAAGGAGAAGAGTGGCAGCAGGTGCTTCCTCAGAAGCATTGGCGAGGTCTGTACCAACTACCAGCTAGTGACAGGGAGAAGCTGAGAAGCAGCTGCTGCTCTTCACCTGGGGGCTCCCACCAGGAGGCTGAACCCCTGGAAGACTGCTGCTGGGGCACAGAGTTTGGCGTTCATGTGGCATAGGAGGGACAAACTCGGAGACTTGAGGGGCCTCAAAACTGATCTGGGGAAGCAGATGTAGCTCAAGCAGTAGGGCGCCCACCTACCACATAGGAGGTCCTGGGTTCGGTTCCTGGTATCTCCTAAAGAAGACGAGCAAGACAGCGAGCTGACGCAATGGGCTGGCGTGGTGAGCCGACGCAAGATGACGCAGCGAGATGACTCAATGAAGAGACACAACTAGCAGGGAGCGGAGGTGACACAACTAGCAGGGAGCGGA
>JAKSZT010054446.1:569697-630839 GCA_026826555.1 Tolypeutes matacus
GACACAACTAGCAGGGAGCGGAGGTGACACAACTAGCAGGGAGCGGAGGTGGCTCAAGTGATTGGATGCCTCCCTCCTACATGGGAGGTCCTGGGTTGGGTTCCCAGTGCCTCTTAAAACAAAAAGACAACAAGCAGACAACAAACAGACACAGACAGTAGACAGTGAGCGCAAATGAGGGGTGTGTGAAGAAATAAATAATCTTAAAAAAACAAACAAAACTGATCTGATCTCTTCAAGACATCTGCCAGATTTTTTTTTTTTACAAATCAATTTCATTGAAACATAAATCATCAAAAAAAGTGTACAGTCAATGGTATTTGGTATAATGACATTCAGGTGGCGTGGGATGGGTGGTGTTGGAGGAGCCCGGCCCACCCGTTCTCCCACCTGCTTGGCATGGCCCAGCGCTTGGCCTGGCACATCTAATGTGCTCGAGAAATGGGTGGGAAAGAACAGTTGCCATGTCCCCATCAACTCCAATCTGGTCGTGTTTAATTCTGTCCTATTTCTCAGCATGTGGACTCAGTGCAGGAGCTGGTCAAATGTTTAGGTTATTTCCAGCTTTCTCCAATGACAGATGACTTAGCAATGGGCAGTTCCAGGCATAAGTCTTTTTGCTTTGGGACATTTATTTTCTTGGGAGAAAGTTCCGGGGTGGGATCATAATCAAAATTATATTCTGGGTCTCTGCTCCCGATAATGAGGTGTCTACCACTTTTCCCGGACACCTCCAGTATGCAAGCCGCCTTCACGACCTCCTCAGAGGTAATTCTGGCAAAGTGGTACAATTACGCCCACCGCAGAGGCAAGCACCTTGAAGCTGTCCAGCGAATGCCGGCCCGACCTCCCCAAACCCTGCTCAAACGCCATCTGGGGCCGCTCCCCTCCACCCCACAGTTATGGAGAGAATTAGTTTGTCTTCTTTCATTCCAAACCGATTATTATAGTACTCCATATAAGCTAAGTTCCCCCAGTCTCTGCCTGGGTGGGTGTGGGGTGGAATCGACCACCCGGGTGTGCCAGGGGTGGGCCACCGAGAGCCAAGCCCGGGGCTTGAGCTGGACTTGAGGGGAGGGCAGTTTGGAATCTGCTGCCACACAAAGGGCCGCCTTGGGGCAGAGGAGCCAGGAGACCCGGACTGCCTCAGCCAAGGGCCTCTGCAGGCCTCTCTGTCTCTACTTGTATTCAAGAGAAAAGATTACAGAGGTAAGCACTGCCTCTCCTTCGCCATCACTATGCGCATCTGCGAGAAGTGTGTTGTGTGAGTGTGTGCACGTAGCATAGTGCCTGCCCGCTAGGCACTGTGTGAAACGCTTTCATGCTCCAGCTCACTAATCCTCTCCACCTCCGTACCAGGTGGGCTGTTATCTCATTTTCACAGACCAGGAAGCACAGCTGAGGGTGGGGTGGGGGGTAGGACGCAGCCCCAGAGAGGACTGCAGGCAGGGCTCCCCCCCACTGCGCCACACAGGCTCGGGAGGAGGGCGGGGTGGTGGCTGCAGAGCATGCTGGTGAGACATCTGCCAGATGCTGACACCTGACGGCTATGCTGCAGTCTCTCAGGGCTGAGGAGACCACCCCACCAGGCAGGCTCCAAGCTGGAAACCCTAGAAGGCCTTAGGAACAAGGGGAAACCAGAGAGAAGTAAAGCCAAACCTTTAGTCTCTGAAACGATTAATAAAATTGACCAACCCTTAATGAGACTGATCAGGAACAAAGAGAACGAGTATCATGAATGAAAAATGTGAAATCACTAAAATGCCTCAAGAAAAAAAAATACAACCTACCAAAGCTGAAAGAAGAAATAGAAAATATCATATATATATATGAAAGAAATGGAATCCATTATTAAAAATCTTCCAACAAACAACAAAACACATATGGCTTCACCAGTGGATTCTTAAAAACATTTAGACAATGATGGATACAGGCCATTTTAAGTTTCATCAAAATTTATAAAAGTGTATGGTCCAAAATGTAAACCATAATGTAAACCATTAACTATGGTTGGTAGCTATGTTTCACTATTTGTACATCAGTTGTAACAAATGTACCATCCACATATAAAATGTTATTAATAGGAGGGGGGGGGAAGAAAAAAACATTGAGAGAGGGATAATTCTGAACTTATACCATCTTTTCCAAAGAAGAAAACGATAAGGAGCACTTCTCAATTCTTTTTCTAATGTCAGCATTACAGACAAATCTCCCTCATGAACTGGCACACAAGAAATCCTAAACAAAGCATCAGCAAATAGAATCTAACAATATATGTAAAGGATAACACCTTATGCCCAGGTTGGGTTTATTTCAGGAATGAAAGGTTAGTTTAACATTTGAAAATTAACTGGTGAATTTGCTAAATTAAAAGGAGAAAAGGAGAACATTATAAGATTATCTTGCTAGAAAAAGCATTGGTTAATATTCACACCCATTTACTACTTTTTAAAAAAAGGACAATTCCTTAATCTGACAATGAATTTCTATGAAAATACTACAGCAAATTTCATACTTAGTGCTGATGTATTGAAAACTTAGCCCCGAGATCAGGAACAAGAAAAGGATGCCTGATATTATCGCTTCTCTTCAGCCTGGTACTGAAAGTCCTACTCAGGGTCTCAAAGCAAGAACAAGAAACACAAGCCATGTGACTTAGAAAGGCAGGCATGACTGTGGGCTGCAGGTGGCATGATGGTAGATGCAGACAATCCAATAGAATCTACAAACTTTTAGACTTATTAATTGAATTTAACAAAGTCACTGGATATAAAGTCAATATACAAAAATCAATTGTATTTTGAAATACGAGCAACAGATAAATAGCAAATAAAATTTTACAGACAATACCATACAGAAAAACAGTAACAAAAATGTGTACAACCATTACAATGAAAACTACAAAGCAATACTGAGAGTATTAGTCAGCCAAAGGGGTGCCACTGCAAAGTACCAGAAACCTGTTGGCTTTTATAAAGGGTATTTATTTGGGGTAAAAGCTTACAGTCCCAAGGCCCTAAAGATTCTAACTCAAGGCTGCTTTCTCACCAGAAGTTGCCACATGTTGAAGCAAGATGGTCGCTGATCTCTGCGAGGGTTCAGCCTCCCCTCTGAGCTTCCTCTCTCTCAGCTGCAGGCTGGCACAGGGCTAGTCTTTCAGGGCTTCCTCTCTCTTCTGGCCGAGGGCCCATTTCTTTCTGGGCCTTCTATATATTTTTTTTTTTTTTTTTTTTTTTGGGCCTTCTATATTAGTCTCAGTTGTTCTGCTCTCTTTCCAAGGTCAGCTGCAAACTATCAGGCAAATGGTCCATCTCTCCCTGGGGCTTTAGCTGTTTGAGCCTTCTCCTTTCTGTCACTTGGCAGGATCAAAACGACAAAGTTCTCCCTTCTTCCATGTCTTCTTTTTTTTTTTTTTTTTTAAAGATTTTATTTATTTATTCATTTATCCCCCCCTTGCTGCTCGCGCTCACTGGGTCAGCCAACCATGCCGTGCGGGCGGGCCCGCCCCCACCAGGAGGTCCGAACCGAACCCGGGGCCTCCCACATGGCAAAGGGGAGCCCCACTGACTGAGCCACAGCCACCTCCCTTCCATGTCTTCTTGAGTGAGTGTTTATATCAGCCCACCAAGGGGGTGGGGACTCAACCTGTGTCATGTCTCCTGATGTGGTCAAATCAAAGCCCTAATCTTAACAGGTAATTTAATCAAAGGCCCCTCAACTGAATCTAATACAATCAAATGGTATCACACCCAGAAGAACAGATTAGTTTACAAACATAATCATTCTCTTTTTGGGATTCACAAAAATAATCTCAAACTGTCACACTGAGTAAAATTAGAGGCCCCAGAGCATAGAGGTAGATACTGTGTTTATAAACTGAAAGCCTCAATAAAGTGAAGGTATCAATTCTCTGCAAATTATTCTATGGATTAACCACAATTCCAATAAGACTCTCAGCAGTTTGGAGTTTGTTTTTGCAGACATTAACAAGTTCATTATAAAAATTCATCTGGAAATGAAAAAGTCCAAGAATGGCTAAGGTACTCTTGAACAATAATTCTGGAGGACTTAACTAATAGAAACCAGACTTGCTCTCTAAAGCTACAGCCATTAAGGGTTGTGGTATTGGTACACGGATAACAAAAAGAAACAGCAGACCCAGAGACATCACATATATAAAGATGGCTGAGTTACGACCAAAGTGGCACTCCAGAAAGTTGGCGAAATGGATGGTCTTCTCAATGAATGGTACTGGGTCAACTGGTTACACATAAGAAAAAAATGTATCATAACCTCCTATCACACATACAAATTAATTCAGATGGACTGCAGAAGAACATGAGAAAGATAAAACAATAATGTTTTTAAAAGAAAACAGAACATTTTTGTGATGAAGGAGTAGGCAAAGACTTTTTAAGCAAAACACAAAAAGCACTACACTTAATGGAAAATAATTCATAAACTGGAATGTACTAAGAATACCTGTTTTCTATAAACCTACAACTTCTCTAACAAAAAAAAAAAAAAAATGAAAAAGAAAAGAATAACTGGGACATCTGCTTCTAGTCAAGAAGCACTAACTGACACAAAACTTGTCCCTCCACCATAAACAGCCTATGCAGAGCAAGATGGTCTAGCTACGTTAAGGATAAAGAAATTAGATTTAGGAAAGATGAGTCAACTGTGAATAGATGGGGTAAAGTTCTAGAGAGGAGGGGAGCTATGCAGAGAAAGATCTACAAATATCTGCATGGGTTCTGTTTGAGTCCACTTAAAAACAAACAAACAAACAAATTGGAGTAATATATTCACATGGTACAAAAATGAAGAATCTATAAAAGGTATTATTATCAGTGTAAAGCCTGCCTCTTCCCAGCTCGCCAGTAAGAAGAGTTTCTTTCAAGTCTTCCTTCTATCTATCTCCTTATGCATGTACAAGCAAATACAAATTTGCACTATTATTTTATTATTTCCCTTTTCCTTTCCCATAACAGGGGGCACACTCTACACACTAACGCCCTCACTTGTTCCCAAGGAACAACATGTCTTGGAGGTGGCTGTGCATTTCTACACAGAGGGCATCCTCCCTTTTGGACCCTCTCCACATAAAAGCACTGCATGGATGCGTAGACCATGGACTAAGAGCCAGAGCAGGGGACATGACCCTGGGCAAGTTACTTCCTAAATCTTAGTTTCTTCCTTCCTCACAGGATGGATGCTTTATGCATAAACTAAATGTGCTGGTTTGAGTCTTTTTAGGGACCCCAGAAAACCGTGTCCTTAAGCTCACCCATTCCTGTGCATGTGAACCTATTGTATGTGGGGCTTTTGGTTAGATTCAGTGAAGGGACCTTTTGATTAGATCACTTTTGATTAGATTGCTTCAGTTAAGGGCCTTTGATTAGATTGCAGGACCCAGGGTGGGTCCTAATCTTCTTACCGGAGTCCTATATAAATGGAGGACTAAAAACCAGAGACACACAGGAAGAAGCAACAGAGACAGAGAAGAATCCAGAAGCTGGAATCAATGGAAAGAGAAGGGAGAAATGAGCCATGTGCCTGAAAGTGAGCCTGGAGAAGAGAGCAGAGCCAGCTGCCATCATGCTTCGCCATGTGGCTGGAGTCCGGGAGTGCCAGCAGCTGACCTTTGGTGAGACAGCATCTCTGATGATGCCTTGATTTGGACATTTTCACAGCCTTGGAACTGTAAGCTTTTACCCTAACAAATTCCCATTATAAAAACCCACCCATTTCTGTATATTGTACCGGCAGTTTGAGCAAATTAAGACACTAGATAACAAGCATGGAAGTGTTTGGGAAGAGCATAAAAGGAGTACATGAATTAGAAGTATCCATTGCTTGCCTTCAGGGTTCTCACTTTAAGGCCACTTCTCTGCCTTGCAACAGCCTGTCCTCTTCACCTCTGGGGGACTCACCTGGGCCTTGTCTTGTGCTCTTTCTTAGACTGCCCAGAAAAATCCCTTGAGAAAAGTTCCCTCCCAGTCCTGCTCAGCTGGCTATTCCTTTACGTGGCCTTGGTAACAGCGGCAACAGTCCTTGCATTTCTCACCCAGAGAAAGCCAGAGCTGAGGGTGCACCCACAGTGCCTACAAAAGCCAGCCCTCAAGGACCCCACCTGCCAGCCACACAAGGCCCATGCAACCCTCCATGTTCCTGCTGTGTGTAAGGAGCAGCAGGCCAATGTGCACGGAGGGCACGGAGATCAAAGAAGAAGGAATAAAGCAAAATGTGGGCTAACAGCAACAGAAGAAAGAGAAAATGCTCTTACTATGAGTTTACTCTAATATGCTTCAAAAACTTCATTATTAACTAAAAATCAGGACCACCCCTACTTCTTGTTTCAGCACAGGGGAATGACAATGATTATTTTTTAAAGAACATGTCCCAAGAAGTTTCTTCTTTTTTATTTTTATTCTGCATTCACTGGCTAAGTCCAAATTAGCTTCCTGTGTCCAAGTCCCTCTTAACAGATCTATGCCACCAACGTGAAGGGCCAACTCTCACTTACCACGGTCATCGAGGAGAATGTTCTCAGGCTTTAAGTCTCTACAATGAAAATATAAGAAGAAGCCCAGTTACTCACAAGTCGACACTGACTCCTCAGCACCCAACAGAAATAACCACAGATGTCCCCATGGCTACGGGCAGCAGCAAAAACTGCAGAAAAGAATCCATCCTTTGTGGATCAAGTTGCGAGCCCTTGGCGGTGTTGCCGCAAGGCTTTAACCAGCACCTGGCTTAAATCCAGCAGGTTGGGGCTTCTACAGACTGCATTGCAGCCAACAAGCTGCACGTGATGACGGTGTAAAATGGAAGGCTCTGCATAGTTATACTGGAGACACTGACTCAGTGTGCAGCCCGTTAGTAAGCTCTTAGTGAACCTGGCCCCGTTTCTCTTAGCATGAACATCTTTTAAAAAATTCCAACAATGGGAAATTTCCCATAATAGAACTCAGTTTTGGGGTCAGACCAACATGGATTCAAATCCTGGCTCTGCCACTTCTGAGGTGTGTGACCGTAGCGTCTGTGACCTTGCCTGTAAAACAGTGACTGATACGCCCTTACTTCACAGAGTTATCGCAGGGTGTGGATGAGATCATGTATAAAAGCTGTTACTATTAGTCATCGCTCATTGTAAAGGATGCCACAAAAAACTCCAGATACATTTAAATCAGTAAAGACTAAAATAGTTTAAATTTTTTTTTTTTTTGCTAAAGACACATTTATTGAATGAAGACTTATATGGGATATAAAAAGGATTATATCATACCACATAACATTTCTTACAGAATTTACTTTCAATTTTATTGCAAAAATATGGAACGCTTCACGAATTTGCGTGTCATCCTTGCGTAGGGGCCATGCTAATCTTCTCTGTATCGTTCCAATTTTAGTATATGTGCTGCCGAAGCGAGCACAAATAGTTTAAATTTAATAGATCAAAGCACCCATTTGTCTCTTCCCTGTAGGGAAAGTTCCTTTTCAAAGGATCTGTACTGAGCTCTGATTCAGTTTGGTCCTATCACAACGCTCCACGTTCCCTGAGCATCGCCTAGCCATCTGCGGACACGTCATGAGGACCACTAGGAGGACTCTGAAGCCAGCGAGACAAAACAATGACGCTGAGATACTGTAGGGGCAATGAGGGAATTGGAAAGAGGATGGCCTCAGAAGTCCTTAAGATGCAAACTAAAGTGTACCCTCACCAGCAGCCTCGCAGCTTCCAGTTGTTTTACAAACACCTGTGATGGCTGAGTTCATGCCACCCTGGCTGATTGATGGTATCCAACAAACAAGCAAGCACTGGTCTGATTGTTGCTGTGAGGGTATTTCCTGGACTTGAATCACTGGCCAGTTGGTTGCATCTACAGCTGCCTGCCTCTATGGTCAACAAAGGAGATGGCCTGCAGCAAGGAGAGAAGGCTCAACCAACCAGGTGAATGCCTTAAAGGAGAACTGCTGCTTTCGGCAATCAGAAAGATTTTCTATCTCTACTCCAGATAGCCAGCTTCTCCTTGAGAACTCATCATGACCTTTCTTGGAGTTCCCAACTGTGGCTTCTCCTGGGGAATTCAATGCCACCTTCAATGAGTTTCCAATTTGTGGTCTGCCCTAAACAATTCAGACTTGCCAATCCCCATGGGTCATGGGAGCCCAGTCCTACAAACAATCTCTTGATATTTACGTTTCTTGTCAGCTCTGTTTCTCTGGAGAACTCTGATGAATCCAATATCCTGCCAGAAACTACATCCTCAGAAAGAGATAAGAAATTATCCTCTTAAAATCTCCTAAAGATGTGGATGGATGGATGCAGATAGCCACAAAGAGGGATTTTCTGGGAAGATGCCCTTGGGGAGAGGCAGCAGTAGGAATGTGGCATGTTCTAGCCACATGCACATGCTCCTGGATCATCTAGGTGGTAGGATGATGAATAGTTTGTTTTATTTTTTCCTTTATTCTTTTCTGAATTAAAGAAATTCTAATGAAAGTTATTAAAAACTTAGCAAGTCTTCTGGATGTGGAACTTCTACAAGCTTCCTTGATTATCTAGCCATATACTCAACACAGTCAATAAAACACGTGTCCACCCATCTTACTTTAAATGTCTTGGAGGACCACCGAAAACCTCACTGCTCAGTGTGTGGTCCAGACGTGGGCAGCACTGGTATCGCTGGGGAGCCTGTCGGAATGCAAACCACGGAATGCTCCTGCTGACCCGGTCCGTCCCTGCACTTCGGCATGCTCGTCAGTGGCTCAGAGGTCGCGGCAGTGCCAGCAGGACCACCTCAACCATTCCCTTGAGTTCTGTACTCAGGGGCTCCAGATCCCCTGAAGGCCATCTTGCTCTGGAAGTACAAAACCGTGACATCTGCCAACTCTTACTTGCCAAGACTTGTGTGGTTAAGCACTTTATGTGCACTGGCTCCTACAATTCTCACAAAAACTCTGTGGCATAGATGTAGGTGAGGCACTAGTCTTGAGCTGAAGCACAATTAAGAAGTCACATGGATGTTAAACAATAAGCTAGGACAAATCCTGAGGCCAGCCTGTTCACAACCACCATGCCATACACCAGAGACTGGACAGATATTGGTAGACGAGCACCACGACCTTTAGGCCACAGTATGGTACTTTCTTGAGCCGTCCTTCAAAAACTCTACTGCTTCAGGCTTTGAATCAGCTTAACAGCTCTCTTCTAACCATCTCCAAGTTTGAGGACACGGTGCTGGAGGAGAGGACACTGGACTTGAAATCAGCAACCAGGAACTAGCCTTGATACTTGTCTCTGGGACTCAGTCTCCTTCACTATCAAGTAAAGGGGATGGACTATATGAATGCTTTAGGTTCCTTTTTGGCTTGAAAGTGATTTATCAAATCATAATCTTGAGCCAGGAAGACAAAGTAAGCATAGCACATACACGAGCATCTGATCAGTGCTAAGGGGACATGATGCTGACTTCTCTTCCTTTTTTCAATTAAAAAACTTCACAGCGCTATCCTGCTGACTTGTGTTTAATTTGTTGTGCGCTCAGGTCATTCAAGGGTCCTCTTGTGCCTCCCGCTCTGGCCCTTACTGAAGTGCGTTCTGCAGGCTTCAAGCTCTTCCTCTTCTCCTCCAGAGTACTTTCTCATCTGGATCCCATTTTCCAACCAGCTAACAGGTCTTGAATCCTCCTGAGGGCAAAACCAAAGGTTTCCTGGTACACAGCTCACGTGTGCACCTGCTCCTGCCCTCATCCTAGTCCATCCTGGCCCATGCCTGCTGTCCCAGTGACCCTGCCTTCCCCGCGTGTCCCTCTGTTTTCCACCCTCACCTCATCCCTACTTAGTCCTGCCAGTTAGTTGGCCTCTCCTGGGGAGAGAGACTAGCTGCACTGACAAATAGGTGTCACACTGCATGGAAACGACTACTATGATTTCAGCAGTACAGACTATCTGCTTGCCATGCTGCTGGAGTGAGGTGAAGAGAACGGCATGGGGCTGGCACAGGCAGAGCAGAAGGTTTTGAGACTCTGGTTTACCTGGAAACTTTAATATAGCCTATATTGTGGCAGTTTGATATTATTATGAATTCCAAAAAGGAGATATTGATTATGTTTATAAACTGGTCTGTTCCTCTGAGAGAGATACCCCTTTGATTGTATTAGATTCAGCTGAAATGACTTTGATTAAAATATGTTACGATTAGGGCTTTGACTCAACAACGTCACTAGGGCGTGCAGGGTTGAGTCCCTGCCCCCCTTGGTGGGCTATATAAATGGACACTCAACCAAGAACACATAGTACATAGACAGAAAAGATACACAGAGGATCCTGTGGCCCCCAGAAGAAAGATGGGTCTACAGCTGACCTTGTGAAGAGAACAGAGCAACTGAGCCCAGAAAGAAACAATCCCCGGGGTAGAGAGACGAGCCCTATACCAGCCTACAGCTGAGATCCGAAGAAGCTGGGACCACGGAGTCTTAAGAGGAAAGAGGAAGGCTGAACCCTCGCAGACAGAGCCCTCAACCTTGCTTCAACACGCGGCAACAGACTCTGGGTGAGGAAGTCCCTCTTACGGCACCATGAGTTGGACTCTTTAGGGCCTTGTGACTGCAAGCTTCTACCCCAAATAAACACCCTTTATAAAGGCCAGCAGAGCTCTGGTGCTTTGCATCACCATCTCCACATGCACACTGGCCTATCCACCACTAGGGGATGAGCCCCTGCATACAGGCGCCAGGAGTATTCTGTTCCCCAGAGTCTTGCTAGACCGTAGCTCAGCACTTGTACACATCTCAGCTCAGATATACTTCCTGAATGAATGCGTGAACCTTTCAGCTACTGAAACATGATGGCAATAATCAGTACTGTCTAATGGCCTGAAAAATTCAGTTCACTACTGAAAGAGTATAGGTCCAAATTGTTCCTTTCTCACCATTATTCTCCTGTACACTAACTCCTTCTTCTTTCAGTGAGGAAGATGTCATCTGCTTTTCAATCTCCAATTCATTCATTAGAAAAAGAGATCCAATGCATAGCTAAATATCCATTTCCCTTAGTGAAATTTCTAATACTATTTTCTCTTACAGTAAATAATAATTTTCTATACACCCAAGAAATTTCCTCTCCGAGGTATTCACCCAAGAGAAATGACAACACATGTCCATGCAAAAACTTATACACAAATGTTCGTAGCAGCATTATTCATAATAGTCAACGAGTGCTTCATCAGCTTCCTGTGGGAATCTGAAAAATCAGATACCTTCAGATTCTGAAGACTCAGTTCTGATTACAATTCCCTTCTTTTATTTAACTTATATTTTATACCAGTACTTGTGACTCTGAATGGTTTGCACTGGTTTCCAGACACCTGATTTTTTGGTTGGCAGAGAATGAGGAGATTCAGTTCTGATAGGCACAGCCCACGAGGCAAAGCGTGTTTTATTTCTTGGGTCCACAGTCGTGTTTCACCCTTTGGTTTCCTAACACAGTTAGTGGTCTGATTTCAGCTAATAGAGCATGGTCTGGGCAGCAAGTCCCTCTCTTCATGTACACGCTATGAGCAGCTGCGAGTTTCTTTGGGTACCTTCTAAGAAAAGCTTGTCCCTCTGGTCCTCCATACCCTCTCTGGTCTAGCTCAGGCCCACTCATCTCTGGCAGATGTCATCCTGCACCTCTGCCCTTGTGATGTGTGGAGGGGTGAGCAAGCTAAGAGGGCCCTCGCCACAGAGGTTATCCAGTCTTTATTAAACACAGGATTGAGACAAAACAGAGGCCCAGAGAGACAAGAAATGAGCGGAGAACAAGATTTTAATTTCTATGTGTGTTCTTAGAGCCCCAGGCTAAAATATACAAGATTAGGATTAGGATTTTTAAAACTTGTAACGGCATGTGCTTCCTCTCAAACCTGGTGAGCATTATATCATAAATCCTCAACATTCATGCCAGGCGGTCTATTAGAGAGGTTTAGAGCCCAGGCTTGAATGGACCCCTGCCATTCACCACTGGCATATTTGGGTAGGTGAGTCCCCTCCCCTGAGCCTTTCCTTGTCTAGAAAATGGGGATAGTGGCGGCACTTCTTTCTTCGCGTCACTCTGAGGGCTGAGATAATGCACGCGGAACAATCTGGGCAGTGCCAGGACACGGTATGTACACAGCCCACGTCTGCTGTCACTACCACAGGCATCTCACGGCAGAGGCAGGGTGTGGTAACAAGTAGAAGACGACAAAGGAGCCAGACAGACCTCTGTCCAAATCCAGCCTCTCCCTACTGGCAGGTGCTCCAACCTCAAGGACAACACCTACCTCTAGTGGGATGGAGGACGGTGCTCTGAGGCCATCTTCGGGGGCACCAAGATGAAGACCTCAAGACTCCTCAGGGTCTTTGAAAAGCCAGCAGCCACGTTTTTGGCATTTAACTCAAAAGCAATGGACTATCATTCCACCAAAAGCTATAAGGAGGTCTGATGTGTTAGCCTGGGTTGGGCAGGGAGTTCAGGGGTGAGGAACCCGAGATTCTCAGACACCCACCTGCCCAGCGCAATCTCCATTTTAAACGTGGAGTGTGCTACAGTCAGCACTAACATGGGATCAAAAAAGCTGTAGAAGCTGAGAACTTTGGGACATGCCAGGGACAGGACACTGGGAAAAAAATCACAGGGGCATCTCTGAGCCCTCACTCAGTTATTTTGTTCTGTTTTCATTTATTGTTTCTTTAATTGCTAGAGACTGCAATGACATTAAAAACATTCTAAAAGTCAACTCTTTAAAATTTTCAATCTTTTAGCCATATCCATGTACATACATATTGTATGTAGTTATACAAAAATAATTCCTATAATTTTAAAAGAAATTATACCAGTAAAACAATAAAAAGCAGAATAAGACATCCCCGAAGGGGCTGAAAGACACGCAGAAGGTTGTTCTCCCTGCCCAGCTGCTGGCAGGCCAAGGACTTCCCAGTGCTGGCCCGAGGTGCATGGAAGGAAAATACAACCTAGAAACACAAGTGCCGTTTAATAAGGAATCGGTTATTCCTGCGTGAGAATATTCAGGTGGAGTCAGGACAGCCATGGAGTCTGTTCCCAGCTAAAGCATTTTAGTTCACCTGGTTCCTAAGTTAATTTTAAAAAGATATTTGAAATCCTAAGGCGACAGTTTCTTTTTAGACTTCTTCATCATCAACGGGAAACAGTGAAAGGACTTAGCTGGACTTAAAAATACCCCACATGCATGCACACATACATTCGCGTGTGTGTGTGTTTGGTTCTGTTAGTATTGTTTGTTTGTTTTAATTTGTTCTAACTGGAAGGCTGACTTCTTAGAAAAAATCCTCAGAAAGGGTTTTTCTCTGAGAAGCACAGACTTCTCTCAGTCCCCCCTCTCCCCCCTTCCATATTAAATTATTCTATTCACGTGCTTCCTTTTGGTTAACTATTTCCCGTAAAGCCTTGCCTACAGTCATGCTATCTGAGGGTATGACACAAACTATAACAACCCTAAAGTCACAGCACACATGGAATGAACACTGCGTGCACTCTAACAGCCTAGAGTGGGCCTCGGGCACAGGCTCCAGGCTTGTCCGCTGCCTTACAACTTTATAGTAACATCTGACCCTTGGAGTTTTCTAGCCAATCCCAGCAAAACATCTTAAGACTGGGAGTAAGCAGAGAGGGCTTAAGTGAAACTAACTGCAATAAAATCTTTGATGCTAATCTTCGCAAGTAAAATAGGAATCAAATCTCCTACAGCTTTGTTCCGTGCTTCAGCTCACGAGCCACTATTCGTAAGTAACTGTGATAAGGCCGTCTCAATTCAGGTGGCTGCCTCTTTCTAGAGGAATCGCTCCCAGGGAAGCAACACACCTTTCTCAACAGCTCCAAGCAGGGCCATTCCAGCCCCACTGCCATACCTGGTGTCTGGGGCCTTGAGAGACACTTCACTGGGCTATGGACTTGGAAGATGGAAGTGAGAGGTCCCTCAGAATAAGGAGGGAAACGCGGAGGACTAGAGGACTGCTAAGATGCTTGGGTCCAGGGATAGGCAGAGAGGGGAAAAACAGTACTGCTGCGTCATCGGCCCTTGGGCAGGACAATGTGCTGTGAGGGTGCCAAAGAGGGAGTAGCACACTCATCCGGTGAGTTGGGGGCCTTCAGGAAAGAGGATGTCATTGTGCACATTTTGAAAGGTTATTAGCCGTTTCTCAGGATGACAGGAAGGGGTTGCAGTGAGAAAAGGTATCCAACAGAGGGAATCACTCATGCACGGGCAAAAAGACAGAAGGAACCTTGCAACGTTCTGGAAACTGCATACATGTGTATGCCAGAGCAGAGTGTACCTACTTGGGAAGCAGCAGGACATAAGCTGGACAAGTGAGAGCCATGCTGTACAGGGTCACAAGAGCCTGGCTCTTAGGGTGACGGGGAGAGACAAAGCGCCCCACACCAGGAATGATAAAACAAAATCAGCTCTGCACACCACAAAGTCCAGGTCACAGCTGTATGGCATAGAGATTGGTATTAGGAAGCCAGTTCAGAAGTTGCCTGCAAGTTGACCTAACAGAGACAAGAACCGCGCTAGTGGCACCAGAAAATAAAGTAAGATCTGATGCCCAAATGGCTGTAGAAAATTAGGGTAAGGGGTATACGGACTGCTCTGGCATTTAGGAGAAAGAGAGAGGAGAGGGCAAGGCTAGAAATACCACTGGAGAATGACTTGCAGATAGGCGTCAGATGAACCCATGGACCTGAGTGAATCACACTGCCCAGGGAGAGCGAATGAGAAGGGAACTGGAACCCAGAGACTCCATCGCTGAACCAGCAGGTGGAGAGGCTGTGTCCTACTACAACTAAATATACTGATTACACTAAACTAATTCTATTAGTGTAATTTTCTTTATTGAATTCTAAGATGCAAAAATATCAAAATAAAGAATATGATTTTAAGACTTTTAACTCATATGCCATTTTGTTGGGACACAGGGGATGATATCTTTAGCAGAACTGCCAGAATACCTAAGAATCTTGGAAATGGGCTCTTCTCATGCTTACGTGAGTAGAACTACCGTTATTTCCTCAAATTAACAACTAGAAAGCAAACATTTGCCTTAAAAAGGTAATTGACTAAAGATTACATAAAAGTTAACCTTAGTAGAAAAATGAAAATGAAAACCAAGGCCTATGTCTAACTGGCCATATTTCCAATAGTGGAAGTGACCGAGCTACCAGGCACTGCCACAAAGTGCCTCACCCTCCCCCCCAGACCCTTGAGCAGCCACTGGGAGCCAGGCAGAAGCCTCCGGCTCTGTAGGACCAGGCTCGAAGGTGCGTATGCACTGTTAGTTAGCTCCATTCTTACCTGTAGACAATTCTTTCCCTCTGTAAATCTTCCAAGCCACAGCACAGCTCTGCAGCATAGAAAACAGCTCTCTGCTCATCAAAGCCAGGACTGCCCAGGTTGTAAATATGAAACTTTAAATCCCCTCCATTCATAATGGTTAGCACCAAGTACAAGGAATCTTTGGTTTCATACGTGTAGGATAAGCTAACCTAGACGACGACATCATAAAAAGACAAAACACAAAAAGCCTGCTGATTCACTTGTGATTCTTCTCTGTTTTCTAACAATATTCAAATAATCTGTGTTAGACTTGTAATTAGAACACAAATACTACATGCTTCAGGGAAATGTGTACGATGCAGCAGGCGCTTCTCGATGCAGCAGGTGCTTCTCGGGCTTTACCTATCGACAGGACCATTTAGGAAAGGGTGTCAACTCAGATCTCACAGGACAGCAGCAGGTGGTACCTGGGTCCATGATTCCTTAAGAGTCAGCACTGACCATGTGCGCCAATGCTCCGTGCTGAGGGAGCTGCATGCTCATGTGCTTTATGCTGCCTCCAGCAGTGCAGGAGAGATCCTGCTGTTTGGCATTCTTGCAACGCTTTTAGGTTTAGCCATGCTGGTGAGGGTCCAGTGTCATCTTATTAGGGTTTTAATTTGCAGTTTTCTGCATATGCAAACATATGGGGCACTTCTCATACTTTTTCATATACTTATTAGCCATTTGGCTATCCTCATTTGTGAAAAGCCTGTTCAAGTTTTTTGCCCATTTTCATACTGGTCTGCACGTCAGTTTACACACACATGCATATACACACAATTTGCTGGGACTGCATTTACTCTATAGACCAATTTAGGGATAACTGACATTTTCACAACACTGAGTCTTCCAGTGCCCAAATATGGTACCCCTTCATCTATTTAGGCCTTCTTAAATTTCTTGCAATAACATGTTATAGCTGTCAATGTAGAAACCTTGCACATTTTTGTTAGGTATTTTCCCCAGATTTTAATGTTTTTTGATGCTGTTGTAAATAGTACCATTAAAATTTTTCATTTCCTAATTGTGGCTGGCATTGTATCTAACAACTTGGCTAACTTCTCAATCAGCTATCTAGAAAGTAATGGATTACCTACATGGACAATCAAGTTGTCTCAAACTTATGACCATTTTACCTCTTTTGCTTCCCCTGTCCTTACCCCATTTACTCTTATTTTCTTGCCTCATGAAGCAGCTGAAACCTTTAAAACAATGTTGATTAGAAATGGTGATAGCAAGTATCATAGTCTCATCCAGATTTCAGGGCGAGAGATTCCAATACCTCATCATTAAGTCTGATGTGTGCTGGACATTAATTAAGGAGGTTCCCTTCTAGTCTTGGTTTGCTTTGAGTTTTTAATCATGAATGAGTGTTGAATTTTATCAAATATCTTCTCTATGGTCACATTATTATGCTATTGTGATAAGCTACACTAATCGATTTTCCTTCCTGGAATAAGCTCCACTTGTTCCTGATGTATTAAACAATAAAGAGAAAGGGTGCCAGTTGTGGGAGACAGAGACTGCTGAGAATGGAAAGAGACAAGCAGTGAAGTTTCCAAGAAATAAGGTGCCTCTGGAGGTCCCCCACTGCTCACTGTGCTAACTGGCTGGCATGTAATAGAAGATTAGAGTTAAACAGAAGGAATTTCTGCTAGTCCTTCCCCACTTATAATATGAATTAAGGATCCCCTACTTCTTCTCCCCTAGTGAATACTCATTCCTCCAATTCAACAAATACTGGGCAATGCTGAGAGCCTTTGCCCATGCCAGGCCCTGCTCTAGGTACTGGGGAGACCTCTGTTTGCATGGGGGGTGGGGCGGGGAGGAAGGGACAGGTGACTGGTGAATGAATACAAGGAACAGACCAGATAGCCGTACCATCACACAAGTGCCTGAGGGGAAGCTGAGAGCTAAGGACAAGAAGGTGAGAGGAGAGGATGCTCCAAGCCGCTGAACAGACAGTTCCCAGGCCCTATGGCAGGAAAAGCTTGGAAGGAGCCCTCAGACAGCACAGGCCTCAGAGCCCTATGGGCTGGTGGGAAGCCAGTGAGAGCTGTAACCAGGAAAGCGACAGGACCTAATATATATATATATATTTTTTTTTAACTTTATTTTGTACATTTAATAATTGAAAACATAAGCAATTAAAAACTAAAAAGTAAACACAGATGAATAAATATATACATTTCTCAATTAAATGTAATGGATACATGTAAATTTTTTTGTTGTTTTGTTGTTTGTTTTTTTGTTTTTTTTGTGTGTGTGAATCAAACAATATATTACACAATATATTTGGTTCATAGTAATGCATTCATATAGTATTTGTCCTTTTGTGTCTGGCTTGCTTCACTCAACATAATGTCCT
Source organism: Tolypeutes matacus (assembly GCA_026826555.1). Taxonomy (NCBI): domain Eukaryota; kingdom Metazoa; phylum Chordata; class Mammalia; order Cingulata; family Chlamyphoridae; genus Tolypeutes; species Tolypeutes matacus. The sequence continues at coordinate 587,451 of JAKSZT010054446.1, forward strand.
CCAGATTCATCCATGTTGCCAAATGCTTTATGACTTCATTTCTTCTTACAGCTGCATAATATTCCATCGTGTGAATAGTCCACAGTTTGTTTATCCATTCGTCTGTTGATGGACACCTGGGTTGTTTCCAACTTTTGGCAATGGTGAATAATGTGGCTATGAACATCGGTGTGCAGATGTCTGTTCGTGTCACTGCTCTCAGTTCTTCTGGGTATATACCCAGTAGTGGTATTGCCGGGTCACGTGGCAAGTCTATATTCAACTTCTTCAGGAACTGCCAAACAGTCCTCCACAGTGGCTGTACCATCCTGCATTCCCACCAACAGTGAAGAAGTGTTCCTGTCTCTCCACATCCTCTCCAACACTTGTAGTTCTCTGTCTTTTTCATAGTGGCCATTCTGATAGGAGTGAAATGATATCTCATTGTAGTTTTGATTTGCATTTCCCTAATCATGAGTGATGTTGAGTATTTCTTCATGTGTTTTTTTGCCATTTGTATTTCTTCTTCGGAGAAATGTCTATTCAAGTCTTTGGCCCATTTTTTAATTGGGTCATTTGTCTTTTTATTGTTGAGTTGTAACATCTCTGTATATATCCTGGATATTAAACCCTTATCAGATATGTGATTTCCAAATATTTTTTCCCATTGAGTTGGCTACCTTTTCACCCTTCTGACAAAGTCCTGTGAGGTGCAAAAGTGTTGAATTTTGAGGAGGTCCCATTTATCTACTTTTTCTTTTGTTGCACGTGCTTTGGGTGTGAAGTCCAAGAAACCACCACCTACTACAAGGTCTTGAAGATGTTTCCCTACGTTTTCTTTGAGTAGTTTTATGGTTCTGGCTTTTATATTTAGATCTTTGATCCATTTTGAATTGATTCTTGTATAGGGGGTGAGATAGGGGTCCTCTTTCATTCTTTTGGTTATAGATATCCAGTTCTCCCAATACCATTTGTTGAAGAGACTGTTTTTTCCCCTCAGCGTGGGCTTGGTAGGTTTGTCAAAAACCAGTTGACTGTATAGGTGAGGGTTTATTTCTGGATTCTCAATTCTATTCCACTGATCGATATGTCTATCTTTATGCCAGTACCATGCTGTTTTGACCACTGTAGCTTTGTAATATGTTTCAAGGTCAGGCAGTGAAATTCCTCCCACATTGCTCTTCTTTTTTAGAATACTTTTGGCTATTCGGGTGCACTTACCCTTCCAGATGAATTTGGTAATTGCCATCTCTAATTCTGTAAAGTAAGCTGTTGGGACTTTGATTGGTATTGCATTGAATCTATAAATCAGTTTGGGCAAGATTGACATCTTCACGATATTTATTCTTCCAATCCATGAACACGGAATGTCTTTCCATTTGTTTAGGTCTTGTTTAGTTTCTTTCAGCATTGTTTTGTAGTTTTCTGCATACAGGTCCTGTACTTCTTTGGTTAAATTAACTCCTAGGTATTTGAGTCTTTTTGTTGCTATTGAAAATGGAATTTTCTTCCTGATTTCCTCCTCAGATTGTTCAGTACTAGTGTACAAAAACATTACTGATTTTTGCGTGTTGATCTTATATCCTGCCACTTTGCTGAACTCATTTATTAGTTCAAGTAGCTTTGTTGTGGATACTTCAGGATTTTCTAAATACAGGATCATGTCATCCGCAAACAGTGAGAGTTTTACTTCCTCTTTTCCTATTTGGACACCTTTAATTTTTTTGTCTTGTCTAATTGCCCTAGCTAGAACTTCTAGTACAATGTTGAATAACAATGGTGACAGTGGGCATCCTTGTCTTGTTCCTGATCTTAGGGGGAAAGCTTTCAACCTTTCCCCATTGAGTATGATGTTGGCTGGGGGTTTTTCATATATGCCTTTTATCATATTGAGGAATTTTCCTTTTATTCCTATCTTATGAAGTATTTTTATCAAAAAAGGATGTTGGATTTTGTCGAATGCCTTTTCTGCATCTATTGAGATGATCATGTGTTTTTTTTCCTTCAATTTGTTAATGTGGTGTATTACATTGATTGATTTTCTTATGTTGAACCAGCCTTGCATACCAGGAATAAATCCCACTTGGTCGTGATGTATAAGTCTTTTGATATGCTGTTGGATTCGATTTGCAATTATTTTGTTGAGAATTTTTGCATCTATGTTCATGAGAGAGATTGGCCTGTAATTTTCTTTTCTTGTGGAATCTTTATCTGGCTTTGGTATTAGGGTGATGTTGGCTTCATAAAATGGGTTGGGTCATTTTCCCTCCTCTTCAATTTTTTGGAAGAGTTTAAACAGGATTGGTCTTAATTCTTTTAGAAATGCTTGGTAGAATTCACCTGTGAAGCCATCTGGTCCTGGACTTTTCTTTGCTGGGAGATTTTTGATGACGGATTCAATCTCCTTAATTGTGATTGGTTTGTTAAGTTCTTGTATTTCTTGTTGTGTCAGTGTAGGTTGGTTATGAGTTTCTAGAAATTTGTCCATTTCATCCAGGTTGTCTAGTTTGTTGGCATATAGTTTCTCATAATATCCTCTTATGATTCTTTTTATTTCTGTGAGGTCATTTGTAATATCCCCCCTTTCATTTCTGATTGTATTTATTTGCATCTTCTCTCTTTTTTTCTTTGTTAGTCTAGCAAGGGGTTTGTCAATCTTATTGATCTTCTCAAAGAACCAGCTTTTGGTTTTGTTGATTTTCTCTATTGCTTTTTTGTTTTCATTTTCATTTATTTCTGCTCTAATCTTTATTATTTCTTTCCTTCTTTTTGCTTTGGGAATGGTTTGCTGTTCTTTCTCTAGTTTCTCAAGTTGTTCAGTTAAATCTTTGAGTTTAGCTCTTTCTTGTTTCTTTTTTTTTTTTTTAAGATTTTATTTATTTATTCATTTATCCCCCCCTTGCTGCTTGTGCTCGCTGGGTCAGCTAACCACGCCGTGCGGGTGGGCTTGCCTTCACCAGGAGGCCCCGGGAACCGAACCTGGGGCCTCCCATATGGTAAATGGGAGCCCTACTGATTGAGCCACAGTCGCTTCCCCTTTCTTGTTTCTTAATATAGGCATTTAGGGCTATAAATTTCCCTCTCAAGACTGCCTTTGCTGTATCCCATAAGTTTTGATATGTTGTGTTCTCATTTTCATTTGTCTCAATATATTTACTGATTTCACTTGCAATTTCTTCTTTGACCCACTGAATATTTAGGAGTGTGTTGTTCAGTCTCCACACATTTGCAAATTTCCTTTTTTCCCGTCTGTTATTGATTTCTAGTTTCATTCCATTATGATCTGAGAAGGTGCTTTGTATAATTTCAATCTTTTTATATTTATTGAGAGCTGAGCTGTGATCTAACATGTGGTCTATCCTGGAGAAAGATCCATGGGCACTTGAGAAGAATGTTTAATCCGCTGAGTTTGGATGCAGTGTTCTGTATATGTCTGTTAGGTCTAACTTGTTTATCATATTGTTCAAGTTCTCTGTTTCCTTGTTGATCTTCTGTCTAGTTGTTCTATCTAATGATGTGAGAGGGGTGTTGAAGTACCTGACGATTATTGTAGAAATGTCTATTTCTCCCTTCAGTTTTGCCAGAGTTTGTCTCATATATTTTTGGGCACCCTGGTTAGGTGCGTAGATATTTGTGACTGTTATATCTTCCTGGAGGATCATCCCTTTTATTAATATAAATGGCCTTCCGCATCTCTTATCACTTTTTTGCATTTGAAGTCTGTTTTGTCTGATATTAGTATAGCTACCCCTGCTCTTTTCTGTTTACTATTCGCATGGAGTATCTTTTTCCAACCTTTTACTTTCAGCTGGCTTGTATCCTTGTGTCTGAGGTGAGTTTCTTGTAAGCAGCATATGGATGGCTCATGTTTTTTTATCCATTCTGTCAGCCTGTATTTTTTGATTGGGGAATTTAATCCATTCACATCCAATGATATTACTGAAAATGAACTGTTTATTTCCTCCATTGTATTCTTTGGTTTTCATATGTCATCTTATTTTTGTCTTTCTTTTTACTCTTTTGGTTATCCTTTCTGCTTTTCTTTCTTCTATACTCTCCTCCAAGCCTCTCCCTCCTGTCTTTTTCTTTCAGGTTCTAAGTCTTCCTTTAATATTTCCTGCAAAGGTGGATTCTTTTTTGCAAACTCTCTTAGTTTCTGTTTGTTTGTGAATACTTTATATTCACCTTCATATTTGAAGGACAGTTTTGCTGGATAAAGAATTCTCGCCTGGCAGTTTTTCTCTTTCAATTTCCTAATTGTATCATACCACTGTCTTCTCGCCTCCATGGTTTCTGAAGAGAAATCTGCACAAAGTCTTACTGGACGTACTTTGTATGTGATTGTTTGCTTCTCTCTTGCTGCTCTGAGAATTTTCTCTATATCTTTTACATTTGACATTCTGAATAATATGTGTCTTGGCGTAGGTCTATTTGGATTTATTCTTATTGGGGTACGGTGTGCTTCTTGGACATGAAAGTTCATTTCTTTCGTGAGAGTCGGGAAATTTTCAGCTATTATTTCCTCAAATACTCTTTCTGCCCCTTTTCCTTTCTCTTCTCCTTCTGGAACTCCAATGACAAGTATGTTCTTGCGTTTTGTGTTGTCATTCAACTCTCTGAGCCCCTGCTCAATTTTTTCCATTCTTTTCTCTCTCTGTTCTTTTCTCTCTTCAATTTTAGCTGCTCTGTCTTCAGTATCACTTATTCTTTCTTCTATCATTTCGAGTCTGCTGCTGTATGCTTCAAAGGTATTTTTTACTTCACCTATTGTATCTTTCATTCCCATGAACTCCGTTACTTTTCTGTTCATGATTTCAAATTCTTCTTTACGTTCGCGCAATGACTTCTTGATGTCATTGATCTCTTTAACTATAATCTCTTTCATCTCATTAATTTGATTTTGGAAATGTGTGCTCATCTCACTGATTAGTTCTCTCAAATTCTGCATCTCTTCTGGGACTTTGCTGTATTCCTTTTCTTGGGCCATGTCTTCTATTTTCTTAGTATGGCCTGTAATTTTTTGTTGGTGCTTAGGCATCTGGTTAGTTTGTATTTTACTTAGATGCTCTATCTCTTTCTCTTTTATGGGGTTTTAGTGGCAGGAGGCTGTGAGTTACCACCTCTCTTTGATTTTTGGCTCAACCTTGATTGTTAGGATTGTTCTGCTGGTTGCTCAAAACTGAGCACTGGACCCAGTAATTGGTTGTAGAGTCGTTTCCTAAGGCCTTGGGCAGGAAGGCTATAGAGGCCAAGAAAAGCCTCTCTTACTTATTAATTTTCTTATGTGCACTTCCTTGGTCTGCCAGGAGATGGTGCTCTTTGGCAGCTCTCAATTCAATGCCTGATCAGAGTGTATTCGTTGTGACACAGACCAAATCAATGTGATAGAGCTTCCTGTCTGGGGGCTAAGAGCCTTGTAATTCAAACTTTCTGAGACATTTCTCCAGACTTCTCTCGTAGCGCCCCCCTTTTCCCAGCTAGGAAATAAATATTTCCACTTCCTTCTGAATCCTCAACAATCAGTCCCTGTTAGTAGAGGAGGAGATTGGGAGGTTTGTATATCTTTAGCCCCTTGCAGGCTCCAAGGCAAACAATGGCGCAGCCCTACCCAGCCTGGAAGGGTTCTCGGGACAGGGCAGACCAAACCTGGGAGTCCAAAGCAGGGTCAGCCCCAGGCTCTCTCTCCTCTCTCCCGTGGTGTCCTCAACAATCAATCCAGGCTAGAAGAGAGGGAGGTTGCGAGGGTCGGATTTCTCCAGTCCTTTCTAGGCTCCCAGGGCAAACCGCCGTGTGGAAGGGTCCATGGGGCTCCGCAGCCCAAATTTCAGGTCAGAACCTGAGTCAGCCTAAGGCTGTGTCCCTCTCTCTCCCCTTTCCGGGAGTGGCAGATCCCTGAAGCCCCCTTTGTCTGCGGTCGCAGGCCCAGGGGCCCGAGAATTCTGAAGAGTGTGGGGGAGGGTGCCGGCAGCAGCAGAAGCTGCTACTTGCAACTCACAGTTCTGTAGTCGCGATTTCCCTCTTCTGTCCCTCTCTCCTCTGGGTGGTGTGCAGCCTTCGCTTGCTGTCCTAAACCCTAGAAGATCTTTTTCGGGGCTGTTTCAGCTTGTCCTCTAGCTATTTTTCTGGAGAAGAGATTCCTGTGTTTTACTAGTCTGCCATCTTCCCGGAAGCCTCAGGACCTAATTTAAGTCTCCAAGAGAACCTTTGATCACTGTGGAGCACAGGCCATAAGGGGCATGAGTGCAGGCAGGGAGCTCAGCGGAAAAGCTCTGGCAGCTCCAGGGGAGAGCAGACACCAAACCACTTCACTTAAGGAAGATAAACTGTAACTACTATTCTATGTCCCTTTCATAAAACTAGATTATGAATCTCTATGTTTCAAAGTAGTTACACAAAAATGTTTAAAGCAACTTCAAGATGGGCCCATGTTATTCAACATGTTCATGTAATTATACGTTAGGTCTGACACATCATACACATAGACGTGCACTATTACGTCTAGATGACCGAGAAGGCATACTTAGAACTCTTGTCCCCCAGCACAAAGCAGCCGACCTAAGTCTGAGAAATGACTTGGAGGAAATAACTCTACAAATCATTTAATAAATTACCTTTCACACTCTCCCTTCAAGCAGACTCCACATTCCACTAGATGCTACAGGAAATTTGTAATTGCGTGAAGAGAAACTAGGTCTGGAGATGAAAATCACACACACCACGTGCAGTCTAAAGCCTGGAGTTACTCCTCTGAACTCTGACCATCTCGGGGATATTCGATACTTATCCAACACAGTGAAGGTGGAATTTGAGGCTCTGTACAACCAAGATACTCTAAGAGCCTAATAGTAAACCTGCCAAGTGTCAGAAAGAAAAGGAGAAGGGAAAGCACACTGAGGCCACAGAGAGGCGGCCCGTGCGAGAAGGCTGTGGAGAGCATCATGGAGCAGAGCAAAGCCAGGGTGCCTTCGCGGCCTGGCAGCCGACCTGGTGGGACAGGGACCTGCCGGCATGAGGCCCATGGAGCAGCGAGGCTCAGAGAGTGGCTGCAGCAAATGGAGGAGCACAAGCCAGAGTCTGGCTGTCACAAGAGAAAGGCAGCATCAAGCTGTGGTACTCAGTAAGCATGAAAGGTGTGAAGTGTTACCTGACAGAAATGGGTGAGGGGGACGACAGATCCATAAGGAAGCAGAAGCTGGAAGCAGGATCACACAGTTTTGTGTTTATTACTCTGCGACATCTGAATAAGAAGAAGGCTGTTACCAAAAGTAAAACTGTCCCAGCACCTGTGCATAATCCAAGACAGCAAAATCCCACATAAACTCAAAAACACACCAAATAACTTCCAGCAGCTAGAATGAAAGTGAGTTTAGCAGTGGGAGTTCTGACAGAAGGTCTACTTCTCAAGCAACAGACAGTGAAGACGAAAAGAAGATACTTACCACAAATCTACTATGCACTTTTTCTAAGAGTCTTTTTTCATTTAGAACCATAGCTTCACATTTCCTCTTCTTTATTCTTTTTTTTTCTAGCTTTTTACAGGCATACATTTTTCCTGTAGCTCGTACTTGACAGGCACACACCTAGTAGGAAAAAAAAGAGGTTCATACATGTGACATTTCTTAGACGACAAAGAGAAAACTGTTTTCTCTATGTAAAATCCAGCCACAGCACTGGAAGAGTCAAGACCATTCCCATCGTGGATGGAGTCGCATCTTCGGAGTTGGCTCTGCCTCTCCATGAAGTGGGGAAGACGAAATAGGGTTGCTGTGGTGTGGGTAGATGGTAGTCAGAAGAAACTGGCCACACAACCGTGTGTAAGCACGTGCATGCACACTGGGTTACTTAAAAAGCAAATATGGGGAGTGGATGTAGCTCAGTAGTTGAGTGCCTACTTCCCATGTACAAGGTCCCAGGTTCGATCCCTGATACCTCCTAAAAACAAACAAAAAAACCAACTCTCATTGGGGAGCGGGTGTAGCTCAGTGGTTGAGCACCTGTTTCCCATGTATGAGGTCCCGGGTTCAATCCCCAGTACCTCCTAAAAAAAAAAAAAAAAAAGCAAATATAAGAAGATATGGCATAATTTTATCCATTAATAAAATGATTTTGATGGTATTTAAATAATATAAAGTTAACTGTGGGAAATCCTGGAAGTAGTAATAAGGACAATGATGAAAAGAACTCACCTAGAACTCCAAGATAACTATCATTAATATTTCGCTGTATATGCCTCCAAGTCCATCTTTGAACATGTATACTTTTTCAACCCCTGGAAAAATTGGGTTTATACCGTAGAATAGATACTATTTCATAATTTCCATTTTTCATTTTATAATGTAACTATTTTCCCATCAATAAATGTTCTATTAAAATATGATTTTTAATTACAGAATAGTATTCCATCATATGAATATTACAAAACATATTTAATCATTTTTCTATCTGGGTACCTTTGCATATCTCCTTATTGTTAATTTAAAACACATTCTTACAAGTGGAATTGCTGAGTGTAGGGAATCCCATTCTTTTAGAAGAGGAGGAGGGGAGGTACGAGCGCCAGGTGTGTAACAACAGCCAGGCAGAGGCATTCATTCACTCCTCACAGGGCCAGGTGAAGATGGTGCTAACAGCCAGGCAGACGCACTCATTCATGTATTACATGAACTTTTAGGCTAGTCCCAGAGGTTCATCACATTATGAAAATAAAAGAAAAGAAATTCCATGGTAGTCAAACAAAATAGGCTTTGAATCAGGACAAACTGCTAGTCTTTGGAGTTTAAACACTGAACATGGAAAAACAGCTTCTGTATGATATGTGAATGGAAATGTCAAGCACAAAGAATACTGAATTTTTTAAAAGCTTGTAGCAAAGTACCTTTTTTGTTCAAAGGTCAACCTTAATTCTCATGGTTGGCTAATAATACTCTCAGAATGCACAGTAAGGAAATAAATTTATAGGTATGAAGTCTTTCAGTTACCTTGCTTTCTAGTTATCTAGAGGTATTGCTTATAAGGGCCACTTCTCCCAATTACTCACCTCTCCAAATCCGCCTTTTCCTAGAACTCTGTAATGTCGAAATGTGTTCTTTGTTACTGGTTGCCTAATCAATTAAAAAAAAAAAAAAGTTCAGGTCTCACATGGCGCTGTTATTTTAAAACAGAAAAGTCTAGCTCTTGTCTTAAACCCATTTATTGAACCATTTTCCTCAAACCACAAGCAGGAAAAAGGGGTGTCTGTGACCAGGGACTGTAGCTCTATCTAGTGGAAAAGCTCTTTGAGCCAGAAAGGACTTGCATGAAGAGAAACACAGGCATGCGTCAGCATGGAACAGTTATTGAAAAAAGGAAGGTGCAGTTACCCATGCTAACTGAAGACAGCTCTCAGCTAGGCCACACTGTGAGAGATCCATGCACGCAATGCCGAGCACATTCTTAAGTATTCTAGTATGTGCACTCCTTGCACCTGTCAGAAAGCTGTCATAAAATGGCAGACATATAGCACACTATCCTTCGTAAAAGCAACCTCAAAGATGATATTTATACCTAACCCCAACATCTCTAAAAAAACACAATTGAACTAGAATTGGAGATTGCATCAATCAAATACTAACTCTAACGTTGATGACTGATGATGATAATAATGACAGCTAACACTTTTGAGCACTTATTTTGCACACCAAGCACTGTGCTATGCATTTTACATGCATTTCTTGAATGATCCCACCAAAACAATCCAGTAGGGTAGGTATTATAGTTACTACTATTCTACAGATCTAAAACTCAAAAAGGCTAAGTAAACTGCCCAAAGCCACTCAGCTACTAAGAGGCCTGGTGGTTAAGACTCCAAATAACTACTGCATTGTATTATATTACTGTAAATCTAAGACAGATTTTATTTTCTAACTACTTAACTAACAGTAGTTAAATGGCTAACTGCCATTTAAGAAAGAGAAGTCAAATGAATCAGAAAAAAATGGTATAATATCTATTAATTTCTGCACAAAAGTACCATCTACAACTCAAGATTTCCAGCAGTGCTCCTGACAGACGGAACAGCATGCATAGGTCAGCATGCAACACGGGAAGTCACTACTTGTTGCAAGGGGTTATAAATTAGCACGTACCTTTCCAGCCATTTCCACTGTAAAAAGTGAGAAAAATATGAGCTTTCTTGGTATTCTTCAAATGGCTCTCCACTTAAATAGTTATGGACAATTCTAGAAAAAGGTTTTACACAATTACACATTTGCTGCATTACAATAGGAAAACAACTGTGCTTGGTGCATTAATTAGCACTGGACATGGGAAAGTCACTCATTATATCACAATCCAAAATACTGAATTCTTCAATTATAGAATTCCAAACTAGTTTCTAATGCTGTCAGTGAAAATGTGAAGGCAAGAATTCAGAAGAAATGAAATCCCTTTGCCCTTCCAAAGTCAGAGGTTCTTTTTTATGTATATGACCATCAGAGAAATACTTGATAAAAGCACATTCGTGTGTGTGTGTGTGTGTGTGTGTGTGTATTTAAGGAGGGAATGTAAACATTTTGCAAATGAGACTACAGTGAATGTTAAATGATAAATCAGACAATAGAAAATGCTAATGTGACACACCTTATTTTTTTGACATTGAAAGTAAAACATTTAATACGTTACTTTATGCTATGCATTTCTTGAAGAATTTTATGCAATTACCATGCTTCTTAGGTTTCATCCATAATATTATTATAGAAGTATTGAACCCCATGGGGAACAGATGAGGCAGAAAATGTAGCTATTGTTTATAACAGCTCGTTCACTCAATAAACACCTACTAGGAAGATTGCAAGTACTGCTGGGTGCTGGAGAAAAAAATGTCAGATTAAGCCACATCTTGAAGACTGACGGCTTAACTGGGAAGAGTGAGGGTAAGCTCACGTGCAGTCAGGAGGCCAGTGTGACTGCAGCTAACTCTGCCCTGGGGAAGGAGGCAGGAGGAAGGCTTTCCACAGAGGGGGCATCCGAGTCCAGGCAGAAGTGCTGGCTGAACATGGAAAGGGCATCCCAAGCAAAGGCAGGTTCCAATGGAGGAAAGGGTTCGTCTGGGGATTTCTAGTAGGTCAGGAACTGAAGGGCTTTGGAGATTATACAAGCATTTCCCCTGATTCTTTTTTTTTTTTTTACCGGGAGGTCCCGGGGATCGAACCCAGGTCCCTCCATATGGGAGACGGACACCCAACCATTTGAGCCACATCTGTCCCCTCCCCTGATTCTTAGACTACTAAGTAAGTCGCTCAGTTTCTATGTTTCACTTCATTTCATAGAAAGGTTATTTGTATAGTCTTGGATTGACTGTTACAGGACAGTGATTCTTGAAATGTCGTCTGGGGTTGCCTAGGGGTCCTGAGACCCTTCCAGGGGGTATGCAATAATAAAATGTAATCTAATAATACTAAGGTGCTATGTGCCATTTTTAAAATCTCATTGTTTCATGAGTGCACAGTGGAGTTTTCCAGAGGCCACAAGATGTGTGATGTCATTGCTATGACAAAAAATAGAATATTTGTGTCTTCTTGTTTAAAAGTATGACCCACATAAGCAAAAGCCCTTTGTGTCCTCAATAATTTTGAAGTGAGGAACAGGGCCAATAGGTTTGAAACTGCTGCTAGATACAATTTTGAAACTGAACGCTGTCTTGGAGGCGGTCTGGTCAGCCCCTCCTGGCATGGCTGAGGGGAAGAAAGCTCCTCTCCAGGAGCTTTCCCAGGTAGCCTCCTTTCTCTAAAGAGCAGGTGGAAAGCTGCCCAAGCAACCTAGTTTTGAACCAGTTTGAGGGTTCTGATACCATTGTCTTAGTCAGATCATCTTTATAAAGGTAAACTGTTTCCATGAAAGAACAATAAAAATACCAACTTATTTTAATTGTATATTTCACACTCAGTATAAAATAACGTTAGTGACTTACCAGTGCTTCTCAAAATCACTTCCCAAAACGCTTTACCTCAAAATAACAAACCCTGCCGTATTGCACTATTCTGGGAAATAAACCCATCCTAGACACAAGTGTTTTTGGAAGGGTGAGCAGAAAAGGCCCAGAGCCAGCAAAAGGATTTTAAGATAAAGGGTCTCAACAATTCAACTGTTCAGTATACCACTCATGTATGTGTTGTCATTAGTCTTTGTTTACGTTTTTCTAGTGAAAGCAATCATTTTAATTTGGAAAGTACTCTGCTAAGAACTTGTCTGATACAGAGAAACCTCAGGTTTAGCCATAGATTTATGGGCAGGGCCAGGCATAAACCACTTACCTAGTGCATTCCTCAAAGATTTCTTTGGAAGGATTCTTCTCCAGGCTCTTTTTACATTTCCTCAAAACATCACGAGGTATTTCTGGTAAAAAGGCTTCAGCTCTCTTAATATAGCATAAACCGAATACATAACAATGAGTGATTCTGTGAGGTACTAATCATTAGCAAAGCCCAATGCTTATTGTAAAAAAATTCAAATATAAAGTATATGTGCAGGATTCACAGTATGTTGTCTATCTTTTCAGACCTTTTTCTATGTATATAAAAACACAACCAAACCCTTAGAAAATTTACAGTTTCTTTATCCTCATACAAATGGGACAGCATATATAAGGAGTTCTGTAAGTGTGTGTCGCACTGTCGTTAATGACTGTATGGCTCACCAGAGTAGGGGTTTATCTGCCCCCGCTGAACATTCCAGTTGCCAAGAACCGCTGCTATAAACCTCTGTATACTTGTGTTTCTATATGATAGATTCCTAGAAATAAAATTACTACCTCAAAGGATACGTGTGCTTTAAATGCTGACACGGACTTACTGCCAAAGTGCCCTCCAAAAAGGCTCTACCACCTGACATTCCCATGAACAGAGTTCTTAGAGGCCAGTTTCCCAATCGCTTTAACCCTCAACCAGAGGACTCAGGAAAAAGGAAACATATGCTAAAGCTGTTTTCCAGATTCACTGAAAAAAATACTCAGACCATGTCTAATTTTATGCATAATTTATGATTAGAAATTGGGAATACATTCCAGATAGATTTCTGAATGTGATAGAGCTATGCCTGTGCCTTCCATAAATCAAAGCAGCTATTTCATCACAGAAGTTGAACTACTGATAAAAATATATGAAAATAAGAAAACATAAAAGCATTTAAAAAAAATCAATGATATTGCGATAATGAAGATTAATAGCTGCCATTTAAGTTACCTAATACATGGAACACATTTTACATATCATCTCCTTTAGCCTCACCACCCTGATGAGGAAAGATGCTCTGGAAAGCTACAAAACACACCAGTGCACCCTCAGCAATAACTGGGAGCTCGGCTCCCAGGTCTCAGGCAAGGCCATGATGATCCTCATTTCACCATCTCAGAAAAGAAATTCATTCAATAAATATGTACTGCTCCAAGCAGAGGAGACAGCAGACAAGACACAGTTTCACAGAAGACAAAGCCATTAAATTCCAAAAATGCCTCAAAAATACTTATTTTTAAGAAACAGCTTACTCGCATCATTCAATAGTCCTATTTCCCCCTCCAAAGTTCTCAATTTTCTAAAGCTGAACAGCAGGTTGATTTTATTAAGAACATTTTATGATTGACTCTAAATAGAGATCCCTATTTTTAATATTTTAGAAAACTTTTATACTACTAGACGTTTATTCCCACAGAAAGAAATCACAATGCTTCTAGTCCTTGGTGAGAAGAGGGGTAAGGTCAGGTCTAGCTCCGGAAAGGAGGTGTGGCAAGCTGTAAGGGGGAAATGAGTGCACAGTAAGTATTTGTTCTCATTGTGAATACTCATCTAACATTTGGGCTAGTGCTGAGCTCTGTCCTAGATGCTCGAGCTATCCCAGCAAATAAACCAAAATCCTGGTCTTCAGGGCACTGACATTTTAGTGAAGGAGAGAGTGAACAGACATTATCAACACCTGCTGTGACTGAATCTGTTACAAGGTGGTCGGTGCTATAGAGAAATAGAGCCATGCAAAAAGCACAGAGTCTTTGTATATTCCTCTCCCCTCCTGATGTGCCTTGCCATGGTTCTACTTTCACCATGGGGCTGGGTGCTCTGGGACCTTCCATTTTGGGGAAGATGCCTTTGCATTCATTTGTCGAGAATTTGTTCTTTCTGAAGCACCTGTTAATTGAATACTGAACTCCTGGACTGGGTCTCCTTCCTCATCTTTCTTTTCCTATTCCCACTTCTCTGCCATTTTGCTCTACTTCCTGGGAGATGTCATCGTCATCTTCCCATCAGCCCCAGCTTCTGCTCCCTCTCCACGGCTCCTATGCAGCTCCCAGCACTTGTCCCCAGGTGCAAGGCCCCTCTCATGCTGTTACTGAGGTTTCCACCTCTCTACGTGGTGTCCTTTTCTTTCATGTGTCCTTTTGTCTCTCTCTTTTTTTTTTTTTTATCTTTTAAATATTTTATTTATTTATTTCTCCACCCCATCCCAACCCTCTTTTTTTTTTTTAATCTTTTAAATATTTATTTTATTTATTTATTTCTTCCTTTTGTCTCTTGGTTTTTGTTTTGGTCTTTCACCAAGCGGCAGCATCCGCTTCCTGCTCACGTGTAGGCTATGGGGTCTGCAGTGCTAACGAGTGGGCTTGCTGGGGAAGGTGGCAGCCCGGCAGAATCCTGGGGCCTCATCATTCCACCTGGGAAAGTTTTGCATAATTCTTTACACTTCTATATATATATATACTTTTATTTAAAAAAATAATAATACTTAGATTACATAAATGTTACATAAAAAATATGGAGGATTCCCATATGCCCCGCTCCCAACCCCTCCCACATTTTTCCATATTGACAACATCCTTCATTAGTGTAATACATTTGTTACAATTGATGAACACATTTTGGAGCATTGTTACTAAGCATGAATTATACTTTACATTGTAGTTTACATTCTCTCCCGCACAACTTTGTAAGTTATGACCTGATTTATAATGGCCTGTATCTGTCATTGCAATGTCATTCAGGACAATTCCCAAGTCCCAGAAATGTCCCCAAATTACACCTATTTTTCCCTCTCTCTCCCCTCAGAACCTCCAGTGGCCACTGCCTCCACATCAATGATAAAAGTTCTTCCATTGCTAGAATCACAATAAGTTTATACTAGAATACCAGTAAGGCTACTCTGGTCCATCATTCATTCCCCAATCCTGAGGATTCTGGGATGGTGATGCCCACTCCACCTCTAATTCAGAGGGGGCTTGGATCTCATGGGGCATATGGATGGGACTATCTTACTTGCAGTTGAAGACTCACTCTGTTCCTCGGGATGGGCCTTGTCCATCATCATCTCCTTGTTAGTTGTCCTAGGTGAGTCCAATAAACTGGAGAATAGGTGTTGCAACTCTGTTGAGATTCAGGGCCCAGCCGGCACATGGACAGCCCAAAGATTTAAGTCTCTTAGACATACACCTATCAACTGTAGTACTAACTGTAGCTTCGGACAGAAGGGGCAGAAAAGCCACATGTAGGGAAACCACACCTGAGTCCAACTCTGTCACACTGGGGAGCATAAATTTCCAAGTAGGGCCCACTGGCAGGGCACCAAACTCCTGAGCTGTCTGCCCCGCCTATAGTGTCTGCATGTCTCCAGAGTCCTCAGGAGCCCTGCTATTTGAGACAATATTTACTTTGGCAGTCAATGAGATCCTGCTGAGACATCATGCATAAGTGTAACCTCTAGAATGACCTCCTGACTCACTTTGAAGTCTCTTAGCCACATAAACTCATTTGCCTTTACCCTTTCCCCCTTTTGGTCAACGTCTTTTTCCAGTTGCATTGCTAGTTGGTGCTTGGTCGTAATCCCTCTGTGCCAGGGATACTCATCCCGGGTAGTCATGTCCCATGCTGAGGGGAAGGTAATGCATTTATATGCTGAGTTCGGCTTAGAGAGAAGTCTACATTTCAATATTAAAGTCCTGCTCTCAGGATCCTGGGTTTTACTATCTCTGGAAAATACAACTCTTCACCTCGAGCATGGAGGGGCAAGGGGTAAGGAGAGGCTGAGACCTGACTGCAGGGAAGAAAGGCTCCTTGGGGGAGGGGGGGCACCCAACCCCCCACTTGCACTCTTTAAGGCAATTTATTAGGCATATACAAGTTCAGAATTGCCATATTCTGATAAATGGAGCCTTTCTTTGTAATGTATTGATCTTTATTCCAAATAATGCTATTTGTTTTTAAAGTCTTTTTTTCTGTGATATTAGAGATACTTTAAATTTCTTTTGACATTTGCCTATTATTTCTTCTTCCATACTTTCACTTCCACCTTTCCATGTTTTTAAGCTTCTATGTTTTAGGTGTATGTTTAATAAAGAGCATACATGTGATTTTAAAAAATTCAACCCAACAATTCTCTTTCTTTGAATTCATATTTGGGTTTATTTCTTTTTTTTTTTAAAGATTTTATTTATTTGTTCATTTATCCCCCCCCTTGCTGCTTGTGCTCGCTGGGTCAGCTAACCACGCCGTGCGGGCAGGCTTGCCTTCACCAGGAGGCCCCGGGAACCGAACCCGGGGCCTCCCATATGGTAAACGGGAGCCCTACTGATTGAGCCACAGCCGCTTCCCTGGGTTTATTTCTATCACCCCTACTTGTCTAATTTTTTCTAATTTTTCCCACCCTCCATTCAGGACTTTCTTCCTCCCTTATTCAATTTCTTTCCCTACAGGTTTAGAAGTCATATACTGTACTGACTCTATTTGCTACTTTCAGTGACTACTCGAGAAATTTTAACACATGTAATTAAGCTGAACTCTAAAGCTAATCAACATGTGACATATTCTAGAGACAATATAAGGTCTCTAGAATCTCCTCTGATATACCAAACCCGATGTTATGGTCTAGTTGTCTAATTCTATGGTTCTATCTTGTATAGCTTCACTATCACAAATAGATATTATTGTTGTTTTATATAGCCAGTATTTGCTTTGTATATTTACTTATTTCTTTTTTTCACAATTCTTTGTGGCATCTCAGATCTTCCTCCTGGGATAATTTTTCTTCTTTCTGAAGTATATCTATCCCTTAGACTCAGTGCAAATCAGATGGTAACTTTTTTTCAACTTTCATTTATTTAAAAAATGACTGTTTTGCTCTTGTTTTTAAAAATATTACTTCTGGAGGAGTGGATATAGCTCAGTGGTTGAGCGCCTGCTTCCCATGTACAAGATCCTGGGTTCAATCCCCAGTACCTCCTAAAAATAAAATAAAATAGTACTTCTGGGTACACAACTTTAGACTGACATATTTTCTACCAGCAATTTTGTATTGACTATCATTGAATAACAAATTATCACAATTATAGGGGCTTAAAACAGCACCTATTTATTATCTCACAGATCTATAGGCCAGAAGCCTTCAGAAGTCTGGGCAGGCTTGCCTGGGCCTTGGCTCAGGGTCTCATTCGGGTTGTCGGTAGAATCTGGCTTCTTGCAGCTGTAGGTCTGAGGTCTGGCTTCCTTGCTGGCTGGTAGTTTTACTACTAAGTATCTAATGTGGAATTTTTTCCTTATCCTGCTTAGAATATGTTGTTTCTCCAGTATCTGTGGATTCCTTTCTATCATCAAATCTGGAAAATTCTCAGCCATTATCTTTTTTTTTTTTTTTTTAAGTTTTATTTTTTTCTCCCCCTACCCTTGTTGTTTTGCGCTCCCTGTCTGCTCTCTGTGTATTCTTTCTGTGTCTGCTTGTCGTCTCTTTAGGCGGCACCGGAAACCAACCCTAGGACCTTTGGGAGTGGAGAGGGGCTGCTCAATCTCTTGCGCCACCTCAGCTCCCTGATTTGCTGCGTCTATCATTGTCTCTCTTCTGTGTCTTTTTTTTGTTGTTGCGTCATCTTGCTGCGCCAGCTCTCCACGCGGGCCAGTACTCCTGTGTGGGCCGGCACTCTGCGTGGGCCAGCACTCCACATGGGCCACTTCTCCACTCAGGCCAGCTTGCCACACAGGCCTGCTTGCTTTTCACCAGGAAGGCCTGGGAATTGAACCTTGGACCTCCTATATGATAGATGGGAGCCCAATCACTTCAGCCACATCTACTTCCCTCAGCCGTTATCTTTCGAAACATCAATTCTCTAGTCTTTCTATTCTCTGGTGTTAAATCTTCTCATTCTATCCTCCATGTTTTTTAGGTCTCTTTGTATTTTCCTTCTCCTTGTTTTGTGCAACTGCAACCTGAGGAATTTCTTCAGATCTTCCTTATAGTTCACTAATAGTCTATTTAGCAACGTATAATCTTTTTTCAAAAAAGAGGCTTTATAACTATCATTAGGCATTTCAGGTCATTCATTCCTTGGGACAGGGAATCCAACCCATTTCAACAAGTTTTTTTTTTTAGGCTATACTTTTTTTTTTTGGAGGTACTGGGAATTAAACCCAGGACTTCATACATGAGAAGCAGGTGTTCAACCACTGAGCTACATCTATTCCCTAATGAGAGATGGTTTTTCGTTCGTTTGTTTTTTGGAGGTATCGGGGATCAAACTTGGGACCTCCTACAAGGGAAGCAGGTGCTCAACCACTTAAGCTACATCTGCTCCCCTGTCGGGTTTTTTTTTTTTTTTTTAAGGATTTAATTAATTTTATCCCCCTACCTTGTTGTTTGAGCTCACTGTCTGCTCTCTGTGTCTATTCGTTGTGTGCTCCCTGTGTCTGCTTGACTTCTTTTTTTAGGAGGCACTGGGAACCGAAACCAGGACCTCCCATGTGGGAGAGAGGGGCCCAATCGCTTGAGCCACCTCTGCTCCCTGCTTTCTGTGCTCTCTTTGTGTTTCCTTGTTGTGTCTCTTCGTTGTGTCATCTCGTTGCACCACGTTGTTCCATCAGCTTGCCATGCCAGCCTGTCCTGTCAGCTCAATGTCTTGCTTGTCTTCTTCTTCTTCTTTTTTTTTTTTAACCGGGAGGTCCCAGGGATCGAACCCAGGTCCCTCCATATGGGAGACAGACACCCAACCACTTGAGTCACATCCATCCCCCTACTTGTCTTCTTTAGGACACACTGGGAACCGAACCCAGGACCTCCCATGTGGTAGTCGGGTGCCCAACTGCTTGAGCCACATCCGCTTTCCCCGTCTGTTCTTATTACAATAGTTTCCATTTTTCAGTATCTTTTATTTATTAAATACTTTACACATAGTTATTTCATATTGTCTCCAGATATTCTAGTATCTAAAGACTTTGGGAGTCTACATTTGCTTTGTTGCTTCTGCTGATTCTTGCTCTTGGTGGCTTACCTCTGAATTTCATGATATTTTCTTTAATTGAGATATAATCCACACATCATAAAATTCACCCTTTTAAAGTGCACAATTTAATTATTTTAGTATATTCAGAGTTGTGCAATCGTCATCTTGATGACCTCCCTTGCTAGGTGGGTATTTTTTCAGAAGGGGTGAAAAGGAAAAAGAAATTGAAAAAAAAAAAAACAAAAAAAAAAACAAGAAAACTAGATAAACAAGACCTCTGCTCCATTCCTCCCAATTAGAGTCTTGGGGGTTCCGTACCTACAAATACTTAGATGCTACTACAGGCGTGTTTGAAAAGAATAATCTCTGGGGCACGGATAGAGGCTTGGGGGTGGAGGAGAAACAGGCTTGGGGTCAAAACGCATTTGAGTCTTAATCACATCTTTGCCATCTACTAGCTGGGTGTATTTTTGTGTCTGCTGGATATTTCCACTGGACTTCTCTCTAGCACTTACTTTACCTTTAATATCAAAGAGGTTCCCCTAACTTGATGGCCCTATATTTCCAGCTGGCTCAGATCAAAATCTGAATATTTTTGACTTGTTCTCACCACACCGTTCTCTAAGTAAGTCACTTCACCACTCTGTTTTTCAGACTATCATCATAAGAAAACAGACATCATAGTAGCCCCTATCCCATGGATTTGTTTTGAGCTGATTACATGCCCAGTGCCCAGAGCAGCAGTCACTGGGCCAGAGAAGGCACTCTCCATTCATTTCTGCTGTCTAGGGATGCTGATGGCCTACACAAAAGGACGGCATGTGGAGAAAAGCAGGGACACACTAAACTGCAAGAAGCTGGTGACTCAGAGAGCATAGAAACCAAGGACAGTCATAGCTTTAAGGAAAAAAATGCCACATTAGTCCAAGGGAGGAAAATAAAATTCTCTAATTCTACTGTCTGCTAGAAACTTTTAAATGCTTAGATCAATTTTCTTAGAGATTTAATTGTTAATTTCCTCACTGAATCAAAGGAAAATGTAAAAGAGGAACATTTATATAAAACCAAAGCTTTTAACATATTGTTTGTATCTTATCCCACAAAGAGAAATGGCTATGCGCTCTATGTAACTAAGTTATTTACAAATATTTATATCTAAAGAAGAAAACACACCCTGCTATTGAAGAATGTTTGTAAGATCATTAGTCCGTAATTTCTTTGGTCCTCTTCAGTGGCCACTTCATATTCATCCTGATTAGAGAGACAGGAAGGAAAAACAATGAGTTAGGTTTCTTCATTGCCTTCATGATATCTTAATGACTTACAGAATTGATTTGGTGCCGTCAGACTAGAGAACAGATTTACTGATCAAGTATCTAGATCTCTTCATTGGGAAATAAGGGATATGAGAAAAAAAGGAGGTTAATTAAAATAAATAAATAACACAGATAATACACACACATAAGAGGTTAATAATGCAGTAAATCAATGCTTTCCATAATACTCTCTATGCCATATTATATTCTCAGCCATTAAATGTGACTAAATAAAATGGAATAAAATAAAAAGCTTGGACTGTTATAAGCAGTAACATTTTAGAGAAAGCATGACAAAGAGTTTAGTTGTATGTACTTCTATTTTCCAAGATTCATTTTATTAGTGGAAAATATTGTGACTGATTTTGCAGGTAATATTAAACCACTAGTTTTCAATGAACACTTGGTGAACTAGGACTAGTCCTGAGAAATCAAGTGAAAAAGAGGACTCCGCTCCCACCGCCAACCTACCGAATTTAATTCTTTACATGCCTGTTATTGCTGCTTTGAGCAAACTGAGCATTTGGTCTCTTAACACAAAAGCATCCCTGTAGAAAGATGTGAGCAACAGAGGAACCGGAAAACCTAAACAAGCCTGCCTTTTCAGTGCCTCAAGGAAAGGGTGTCTAACGTATCGTAAATGTTCAATAATTATTCAATTATCAAATGAATGACAGCAAATAGTGAAAGACCAAAGCCTCATCAGAATGTTCTGGCAAAGTCACAAAAGCCTGGACAAGAGAATTTCCAGAAGGGGCTAGTCAGCCACTTCAGAGACATGGTGAGTCAAGCAGGATGAGGCCCCAAATGAAGTCTCTGGACTCTAATTAGGAAGCCTTTCCAGAGTAAGGAAGCCAAAAGCCAGATGGCAGGTAAAGAGAGGAGTGATGAAACGGAGGCCAAACTAAGCTCACTGACTGAACATATTAAAAGTACTCAAAGAGACTTGCGGGTAAGAATCCAACAGCAAATGTCATTAGGCACCCTTCCCAGGCCACGCACAGGAAGGGTTCCTCAACCTCTGGGCTGACGAGCTGGTCAGGACCAGCTTTACGTTCCGTGTTTAAGGACATTCATTGAACAGGACTAGCAACTAGTGGACTGTTCACTTAAGGAATCTCCACATTTAAGCCCTGGGATTTCTGTATGGAATGCAGTTAATGGAAGAGAAAGCAGTCTGATGCTGTGATGGTCTTTTTTTTTTTTTTTTTTTAAAGATTTTATTTATTTATTCATTTATCCCCCCCTTGCTGCTTGTGCTCGCCGGGTCAGCTAACCACGCCGTGCGGGCGGGCTTGCCTTCACCAGGAGGCCCCGGGAACCGAACCCGGGGCCTCCCATATGGTAAACGGGAGCCCTACTGATTGAGCCACAGCCGCTTCCCTGTGATGGTCTTTTGATATGACAACTTGGCAGACTCCAACTTCCAGTTATTCAATCAAACACTAACCTAGGTGTTAATGTGAAGGTATGTGATTAAAGTATATAATCAGCTGACTAAATTATTAATTTAGTCAGTTATATTTGCCAAGCTGCCATGTTTTAAAAATTTAGGGCCTGACAATTCTTTTGATTCTCAAGTGGTGGAACTGCATTGTTGAAAGTCTATTTTGGGTTTAAATCTTCTGATATTGTCAAGTTACCTATGAGTTACTAGGTAACAGTCAAATAGCCTGCAGTGACACCATGTTTTTGTTTTTGCTATTTTGACAGTGATGGTGTGGACTCAGAAGCAACAGCCTGGTCATGCGTATGCAGCACTTGCTATTTAGACTCTGTCTGTGACAGATAGTTACGAGCTTACTGAGCTTCTAGAGTGGTGAGACTGCATCCCATCCATTCCCACTCCAAGCACCTGGCGTGGTTGTTTGCCCTGGGCCTTGCTTAGTGTTTGTTGAATAAATTAATGGTATCTGTATCAGGCATGGGTCAACAAAAGCAGCAGAACCAGAGAGAGCAATTTACTGCCAAGAATTGGCTTATGTGATTGTGGGGTCTGGCTAGGCAAGTCTGAAATCCCTAGGGCAAGGCTGACCCGAAGGGCAGGCTGGAATCCTCAGGTGCGGGCTGAAACTGCTGTCTACAGGTGAAATTTCTTCTTAATGGAAGCCTCAGCCCTGCTGTTAATATCAGAAAATTAAAACCCAAATTAGAGTTGCAGCAATGCAGTTCTGTCACTTGAGAATCAAAAGAATTGTTGGGCCCTAAATTTTTAAAACAGCAGCTTGGCAAATATAGCCGGCTGAATTAAAATTCATGTCTACGACCTACCCCTAGAACTGGGTAACCGTGTCCCACTGAGTCAGAAGTCTATCTTTAATAGAGCCTTGTTCTATTCTATCAACAGTACCAAAAGAATAGGACCTGGGTGTCCCAGGGAGCAGGAAACAAACAACAACGTAGTCAAGACTGAGCCTCAATACTGGGGAGCAGATGTAGCAGGAAAAAAGGAATAAAAGACTTGATATAATACTGTATTCTGCATATAATAAATACTTGATAGATATTTACTGGTTTGACTAGCACAGGCCTAAGCAGAGAAGGGGAGCTTCAGAACCTTGCTACAAATAAATAAACGAGCTTTTCTGTTAAATCCCACCAATTTTCTATTGTTAGACTTTCTCTGAATTTCATAGTTTTGAAACTTCTAGGCTTGCCGGAGTATGCATAAAGAGGTAGAAAAACAAAATCTTTACATATAAGGAAAACACAGAAAATCTCAAACAGGATACATAAGAATGCTGGAAGTTTCATAAAGTATAACAAATTCCATTTAACATGATCATTCTTCTTACACTAACTTTTGTCCTTCTATATACATCTGGTTCAAAGTGTTTTTAATATAGTATTTATCAACTGAACACAGGAAGAATACTTTGAAGTCAGCTGAACGAGTATACTGTCTTCATCAGTCTTTCAATCTTAAAAATTAAAGACGCACATTTCAAAGTTATTCAGTAAGTGTATGTAACTCTCCAACATGTGAGATCTAATTCTCTATGAACCACTACTTTACACTAAGGGGATTTCTGTAACCAAGAAGATAATATGACATCATGCAAACTAGTTTATCTTGTATCACTGCCAAGGTCTAATTTTTAACTTTTCAAAAGCATGAGATTGGACATTTCAACACGGAGATAAATTGCTTACCACTGCATCCAAGAAGTCAATGTACCTCCTTAGGTCAAGTTTTGTATCACAGAATTGTCTGAAGAGAAGTCTTCCGATAGGCTGCTTTTCACAAAGACTGTTATAATCCTTTTCTGGGTGGAGAAAGGGGATAAGAAATAAATATTATTGTTACAATCCGCAAAGTGCTTTTCTGAACCTTATTGTTTTCAGTTTATAGAATAAAAGTAAAAAAATTTGCCATATTATTTTTAACCACTGTTTTGTTTACTAGTTTAGACTATGTTATTGTGAACATTTAAAATACTCAGGCAGAAACAAAGAAAGCTGAAAAGAAGTGATAAAAATGTTTGAAGCTTGATTTAAAATGGCCCTGCTTGCCTCCAAAAGGAAATATACATGAGGTCAGTATTTTCTATTGAACTGAAAAGTCAAAATTACAACAAAGGAAGAGAGGGGCAGAAAACAGACTGGGTCCTTCCTCTGACAACCACACCACCCCCACTGCATGTTTGGCACAAAGTACACGTCTATAAAATAGTCTGTGGGCATGCATTCAATCAGATTTTTAAAATAAAATTCTTTCTCATTTTGTGAGCTTTCTATACTTCAGAAAAGTTTTAAACATTGCATATGATTAATTATTTTTAAATTGCTCTTGATTTTTTTCTTTTCAGTAGGATAATATGGCATCATACATCTTACCCCAAACATTGTTATTGCTTTGAGAAGAAAGCACTAATATTTGATCAATGTGTCAAGAGGGATATAAAACAAAGATCATGTGCCCCAAACAGGTTCGTTTAAACTTCAGCAAAATAAAGAACAAAAAATGAAAATAAATAAATAAATAAATAAATAAATAAATAAATAAATAAATAAACTTCAGCAAGATCAGTTGCTCTCTTTGCTGTAACACTACATTTGAAATGAAAAAAAACTATCTTCAGGCTCCTCCAGAATGAACCTGAAACAGAATTAAAATGAAATTCATGAAAAGGAAGCAAGCCATATTAAATTCCTCAATTAAAGGTTTATTAACGACATAGTAATGCTAGGACACTAAACAGGTCTGCGTTGGGATCACTGAGTTTACACATGGAAAAGTATAGGCAAGGATATAAACATTTTGGGTGGGTGGTACACAATTACTTGTTTAAAAAAAACATCAGTTAACAGTTTTGCAAAAATTCTACAACCCAGTCCAATTTTACTACTACATTTTATTTTAGGAAAACTCATTAACTACATTTATAAAACAAGTGACACAAGCGGTCAAAAGATTATTTTTTGAAAAGTTGAGACTTTTTTTTTTTAATGATTTCTTCACTAAATCAAAGGTTCAGAAATGCTCCCAGTTCAGTTGAAGATGGCACACTGAGCACACAGGGCTGCCCACCTTCTCTCCCACATCTTTACTTAAATGACAGCACTTTCAAACAAAACCTAAACGACGACAACAAAAAATAAAACCCTAACACTGAAAACAAAGTGAAGGACACCTCAGGAGTGGGATGTTGAAGGTCACCTGGAAAGGTGACAGGCTGGCCTGCTGAAGGAATAGCTCAGGCCCTCCCCAACTGCCTCAAGCGAATCAAGGAGGGAAGGAGAGAGGGGCAGAGCCCAGCTTCAGAGCTGGAGGGCGCCTGCAAAGCAGTTCAGAGGGCTGCAGGCCTGCAAATCAGCACTCCCACCGACCAGAACCCTAGTCAGATAGGGGATCCCAGGAGAAGAGGCGGTGCAGGCACAGGGGACAGCCCCGTGGCCACCCGCATTAACAAATGCAGTCCTTGGTATAAATGAGAATGAGCAGCCTCAGATCTCCAGGCATCTGGAAAAGACCATGAACAATGGAAAACGCTGAACCAGGAGATAAAGGTAATTCAGGGAACAGAAAATATATCTTTCAAAACTCTCATGAGTATCCTCTGAGAGACTCGAGTCTGTTACAGCCATACAACAAAAAGAGCCTGTAACAGAAATAGAGAATAAGAAAGAGTTCTCTGGAATTAAAAGTATAATTAATGAAAAAACATTAGGGGATAGACTAAATATAAATACTTGTGCATGCCTAAAACTGTGGTTGTTGGTCTGGACAATGGAGAAGGGGAAATCTCCTAAAACACATCACAAGAAACAAACAGTGAAAAATATCAGAGAAATATTAAGAGGTAGACAATAGATCCCAAAAGCCAAATTATCTTTTTTTAAAAAAAGATTTATTTACTTATTTATTTATTCATTCATTCCCCGCTCCCCCTGCTTGTTTTTGCCCTCGCTGTTTGCTCTCTGTGTCTGTTTGTTGTGTGCTTGTCTTCTTTCCAGGAGGCACTGGGAACCGAACCCAGGACCTCCCACGTGGGAGGGAGGTGCCCAATGGCTTGAGCCACCCCTGCTCCTGCTTGTTGTGTCTCATTGTGTTTCCTCATGGCTATTCTTTGTTGCGTCATCTCGTGTCAGCTCGCCGCATCAGCTCGCTGTCTTGTTTGTCTTCTTTAGAAGGCACAAGGAACTGAACCTGAGACCTCCTATGTGGTACGTGGGCACCCAACTACTTGAGCCACATCCGCTTCCCCAAATTATCTTTTTGAGTTACAGAGGAGAAGGAATGACAAAGATGAAGAATACATTTTTTAAAACTATAACAACACTTTCTCAGGCCAGAGAAGTAAAGGCTCCAAGGGCTAAACATAACTAATGAAGAAAGTCCCAAATCTAGAGACATGTCCCAACACCAAGGAGAAACAAGAAATCCTAAAATCAATGAGAAAGAAAAAGGAAGTTAGCTATAAAATATAATGAATCAGAGGGGCATCTGTTAGCAAAGTTGGATGCTAGAAAACCCATGTTTTCCAAGTTTGGGGGAAGAAGGCCAGGAATCTTGTTCAACTCCATAACCATCAAATGAAAAGGGAAAAAAATGGACATTTTCTAAAATTTAAGAACTCAGAAATGATATATTCCATGTACTCGATATAAAAAAGAATTACATGAGGAGCTGTAACAGTAAGATGAGGAAGATATCCAAGAAAGAGGACAAAATGGAAACCAAGATGGATGAACTATTGGAGATAATCCAGAAAAAGCAAAGAAAACTAGACAAAATAAATCACTGAATTAAGACATCTGGAAGTTTATCCTTGGCAAAGTCTGAACAAGGTAAAATATTTTCTTGTATACTTACTCAGTTTCTAGATTACATAGTATTTACATAATTCTAAAATTGTACTACTGTTGATGGATTTCAATTTTGATTTACCTAATAAATAGTTTGGAGTGGTTGAAAAAGGGGACAGGAAGAGAAGCAAATAGTAGAGGAAATGAAGCTTTAAAAAAATAGACTGGGGTCCGATTTTCAAAGCGTTGATAACCTAAAGACAAAAGGGATAAAAATAATTACAGCTAATATTTCTTGACCTCTTACTATGTGCCAGATACTATTTTTAAGTCCTTAACATGCATTATTTCATTTAATCTTCCTACCAACACTTATAAATCTGACATTTTAAAGAAATCTGAGCCCTTTGGGGAAAGACTTACTCCTTAAGGCTGTCTGAAGTAGGAGCAGGAGAGACGGGCAGGCAACAGCACTCACTAAGTCCAAACTAAGGCAGCGAGCAGGTGACAGGGAGGCAACCACAGGAGGGAATTCCATCAAATGAGGGACCTGAACCCCACTGGAGGGAACCTATGTTCTCCGGAGGGCACAAATGAGGGAAACGGGAAGCTCGGTGTGCTGATGTGCTTGCCAGGCAAAGGGCAGCCCCCTGTGCAGACGCCCTGAGCAGATCAGCTTAGAGGAGTAGGGAAGGGGCAGCCACAGGTGCAGTGTTGGGGGAATGCTGAGGTCCTGAGTTGACCTAGAACCTGGGGGGTGGGGGTGGGGGTTGCTGGTATGGCTGCCATGGGTAGGGGAAGGGCTGCAAAGCAGATGTCGAGGGTTAAATATGTTGGGTGGGAGGTATTGGGACAAGGTTTAAAATGCTCTGGCGTGCAGGGAGAGACAGAGGAAGGACAACAGCAGGCACGTATTAGGACGAAGTCAGACTGCAGTGAATCAGAGTGAACTGATGGCAAGGAAATAAAAATTACATTCTAACTTCATGTAGCTTATCTGGTAAAGCCAAACACCTGAACATTTTTTGGATATATGTTTTCATTTTTTTTGCATTTTATATTTATATTATGCCTATGTGGGGATGGATCCCATTCAAGCCTTCCAAATGCACTTCTTGATTGCCCTTAATATCATGCAGATTTTTAACTCATAAAGGAAGCTACCTAACTGGTTCTACAAGATTTATTCATATTTTTAAGTCTATTTCCTAAAGCTCAGATACTATACAAATTTCTATCATAACTATAAAATCTGTGAGTAAGTAGACACATGATGCAAGCCACATTTTCTAAAAGATCTTTAAAAACATATCAAGGGAGCAGATGTGGCTCAAGCAGTTGGACGCCTGCCTCCTACATGGAGGTCCTGGGTTCAGTTTCCGGTGCCTCCTAAAGAAGACAATGAGCAGACGCCACAACCAGCGGACGCCACAACCAGCAGATGCCACAGCCACCGCCATGAGCAGACGCTGCAACTGCCATAATGAGCAAACGCTGTAATGAGCAGACACTGCAACCGTTACAACCAGCAGACGCGCTGCAACCACTGCAACCTGTTGATGACAGAGCCAGCAGACGATGCAGCCAGCAGGAAGTGGATGTGGCTCAGGTGATTGGGCACTCACCTCCCACATGGGCAATCCTGGGTTCGGTTCCCAGTGCCTCCTAGAGAAGACCAGCGGACATAGAGAGCAGACAGATGAGGGAGCCATCTCAGGGGGGTGGGGGGATAAAATAAATAAATACAGCTTAAAAATATATATATCAAGAAGGAAGGAGCCCCTTGGGTCTCTCTGGTAGGAGGCAGGGTTTAATTGAAAAGCATGGGTGCTTTTAAAATTATTTCAAACACCTGTTCTACCATGGAGCAGGTGTGTGACACGAGCCTCCGGTTCCTTCCCTGAACCTGTGGCCCTACCATCTATATCTACCCCTCATGGGGTAAATCAGCCAAGGCACAGCACCCTACCTGGCAAAGGAGGTGGGTGACACTTGCTAGCTTCAGGTACTAGGAACAGGAACTGTCCTGAAGCTCAAACTGGAGGAGAGCACCTTGGCAGCACTTGGGAGGTTCACTGTGACGGTTAGGCTAATGTGTCAACTCTGCCAGGTAACTGTGTCCAGGTGTTAGGTCCAGCAAGCACTGGGCTAATCGTAATACAAGAGCATCTATGGACTTTGATCACCAGTGAGTTTACTGCGTGGATGGCTGATTACATCTGTGTCAATCAGAGAGCTTGCCATCAGCAATGGGTGATGCTTTTATCCAATCAGTTGAATGTCTTAAAAGGGGAAGTGATTTCAACATTCATAGAGAATTTCCCAGCTCATCTTTGGACAGCCAACTTCTCCCAGAAACTCATCAAGGATCTTTCATTGGACTTTCATCAGAGCCCCTGGTTTGCAGCCTGCCTGCAGAACCTGGACTTGTGCATCCCCACAGTCACATGAGAGACTCTTATAAAATCTCATATAATTGACAGATATCTCCTGTTGATTCTGTTTCCCGAGAGAACCCTGATACAGTCACCTTCCAGGAAAACTCATCACTTGACTCAGTCCAGACTTTTTAACTGGCTAAGGTTTAACAGCAAAGTTTAAAAAAAAACAAAAAAAACACACCTTCATTCAAAGTCTTCAACTTAAATTTAGGTAGTAGAAACATGGGTGATTACTTTATTTACTAAAGTACTTTTGCATGTTAAAAATATTTCATCACAGGGGATGGATGTGGCTCAAATGGTTGGGCGTCCATCTGCCATATGGAGGGACCTGGGTTCGATCCCTGGGACCTCCCAGTAAAATAAAAAAAAATTAAAAAAAAAAAAAAAACATTAAAAAAATATATATATATTTCATCACACACGCACCTCCTTCATCTGCAGCAATTTAAAAATTTCACATTGATGACATTAAACAAATACTGGAGAAATAAATGAAAGAATCACAATACCAATAGGAAATGAGGTAGACAATGAATTAAAAAAGAAAAGGTTTTCTAAATCAATTTATTAAAAAATTCTGACTTTTAGATAAATACAAATATTTTAAATCTGTTTCATTTTACCTCTGGTTTATCTGGTTCACAATTTTATTATTAATGATTTCACTCTTCCATGCACAGATTTCATGTTATACTAAAAGTAAATACCATAATGAGAATATGGTGATGTATTTTCATGGGGAAAATACAATTAATGAAACTTATGGACTATAGTTAACAGCAAAATTTTAATATTCTTGTATCAATGACAAAGAAGGTACCATATCAATGTTAAGGGTCAATAATGGGGGGGGGTATGGGATTTGTTCTTTTGGACTAAGGAAAACATTAAAAAATTTACTGAGGTGATGACTGCACAACTCTGTGATGAAAAGTGAGAGGCACAAAGTGCACACTTTGGCTGGATTGTAAAAGGCGTGGGACTATGTAACACAGTGAACCATGTGGCGGACGATGGACTGTGGTTAACAGGACAAATGTGCGAGTGTTCTCTCATGAACTGTAACAAATGTACAGTACTCACACGTGGTGTTAATAATAGGGGTTGTATGGAAAAAACACACCAAATTTAAGCTATGGACATAGTAATAGTCTGATGATGTTCTTCCATTATCTGTAACAAACGTTCCACAACAGTGAAAGGTGTTGGTGGAGGGGTGATGTATGGGTATTCTGCACGTTATGCATGATTGTTTTGTAAGCTCACAACTTCTCTAACAAAAAAATATATATACGTTAAAAAAGAAAAAAATTTAAATACCATAAACCACAGAAATGAGTTCCACAATACAATGTCCCAGAGGTAGTAATCAGGGCTTTTCCATCTCCTCATCAGGGGCTGGTCCTGCAGGAACCAAACATTGGGCTGCCTTGCCTTTCTACTCCTGGGAGCTGCTCTGGGAGCTTACCCTGTCCAGCCACAAGTGAGCAGAGATGGGGAGAACTGGCACGTTCAGAGGGCGAGCTGGTTCCCACCAGGGAAGACAGGCCCTGGGGAGGGAGGATTAGCCCCTGATAGTGGGGGACACAGAGAGCTGAGGCTCCCTGGGTATTGGGTCCACAGTGCACCTGCCAATGAAAACCTTAAAGCAGATGAGGCACTCTGCAGATTGACACAGTCAGCAGTGAACCAACTAATCACTCTGTTTTCCCAACTACATGAAAGTCTGAGATAAGAATGAGTCGCACATCAAAAGCTCTCTCTTAATTTCAAAGTAATCTTCCAAGAAAAATAACACATTCAAAGTTTTATAGTTTACTTATTCTGTCCTCCACAGATTTAAACAACCAAAGGATGAAAACTTGAAAAAATCAAAATGTGCTCACTACCACAATAACTCAAATATGTGTGCCAACTAAAACAGAGTTTCAGAGAAAACAGAGTTGCCTACAAAGGAAAGGCTTCTGAGTGGAAATGAATTGTTTTATTCAGTGAGAAAGTTCTGCCTATACATCTTCACTGAAACAATGCTTACTAACATCACCAGTTCATTCATTCATTATCTTACATGGTTGAGTATAACTGTGGGCAGGACCTTTTCAAGGTCCTTGCAGCCAAATCCAGTGGCTATGTTTCAGTCCTCACACTCCTTGACCTCTAACACCACTAACCATGCCCGCCTACCTGGAACATACCTATTCTCTGGTCCTTTTGACCCCTGCCCCTTGGACTCATCTCAGACCCATTTGGCTGCCCCTTCTTCAACT
Organism: Tolypeutes matacus; assembly: GCA_026826555.1. Classification (NCBI taxonomy): domain Eukaryota; kingdom Metazoa; phylum Chordata; class Mammalia; order Cingulata; family Chlamyphoridae; genus Tolypeutes; species Tolypeutes matacus. Next base: position 618,928 of record JAKSZT010054446.1, read on the forward strand.
GGGCCTTAGTGTGACGAGAGGTCCTCAGAACCTGCAGGAGCCCTCTCCCCTCCACTCCTTCTTCCCTCTAGGATGCTCTCAGGCACCTCCCAAATGCCACCTACAGATGCCTCCTAGATTCCTAACTACAGCTGAGGCAGGCCTCTCCTCCAAGCTCTAGACATTCCCACCCAATGGGCCCCTCCTGCTGTGTGTCCTATCTGAGGGAACTCACAAGACCCTCCCTAATATCTCCTCCACCTTACCCCCACTTGAAAATCTACTGGATTCCACCTCCTAAGTCAATTCTGTTTCCACCATCCCAAACCAAGACCAGCATCTCCTGCCTGGACAACTACAGGAGTTTCTTCTATGGTTTTCCTGTTTCCACTCTTGACACCCCCCACTCCATCCTACTCTTCACTTTTCTGAACTGTAAATCTGATTACATCATCCCTCTGCTAAAACTCTGGCACTATCAACTTTTCATAACCCCAATAAGATAAAAGCCCTTATCAAGCCTACAAATGCCTGCCTGTCTCTTTCCTTTCATCTGGTGCTGCTCCCTTCCTTCACCTTTGCTCCAGCAGGACTGGCCTTTCTTAAGTCTCTGGAAACTGCCATGTCCCTCCTACCTCAGGGCCCTTGTACTTGTCACCCCTGCTGCCTGGAAAATCCTTTTTCCATCCCTCCTGTCCCATCCTCATCAGCCCAGTTCCTTCCATTGGAAGCCTTCCTTGACTCTGTCTCATCTCCAACAAGGTTAAGTTCCCCCTTTCTGGGAGTCTGTACATTCCTTCTGATGATTTACTACAGTGTGCAATTATGTTTCTGGGACTATTTATTTTCTATCTATTTTTGCCAAGAGACTATCTGCTGCATGACAGTAAAGACCAGATCTATTTCTTAACCACTGTATTTTTAGCACCATATCCAAGGCTTGGCACATGGTAATAAGTAAATGATGCTGTTCAAGGTTAACTAATGGGGCGGTCAATACAACTTACTTCATTCTGGGTACTAAATAAATACCCCTGAGGAATTATAAGTATTGTGAGAAAACTTCATGTGCAAATGCATCAGCTGAGTTTGCACAAGGCAATGTTCAAGCCTTTTTTTTCTTTTATTCTTTTTTGTTTGTTTGTTTGTTTTATTTTGTACATTTAATAATTGAAAACATAAGCAATTAAAAACTAATAAGTAAACACAGATGAATAAATATATACATTTCTCAATTAAAAAAAAAAAAAAAAAATAGTAGGCTGAATAATAGCTACCCCCCACCCCCCATATAAGGCCGTAATCCCCAGAACTGTAAATGGTATCTTATTTGGAAAAAAGCTCTTTGCAGATGTGAGTAAATTAAGGACTTTGAGATGTAAGAGTATCCTGGATTGTCTGGGTAGGCCCTAAATGCAATCACATGTATCCTTATAAGGAGGAGGCCAAGAGAGATTTCACACACACACACACACACACACACACACACGGATATGAAGGAGGAGCACAGAGAGATATGAAGTAGAAGATGCTAGCCTTAAAGCCAGAGCAATTCGGTCACCAACAAGGAACCCTGGCAGCCACGGGAAGCCAGGAGAGGCAAGGCCCAGACTCTTCCTCGAGCCTCTGGGGCGCACAGCCCTGCCAACACCACACTTTCAGCCCAGTGATTCTGACCTCAGACTTACGGCCTCCTGATCTGTACGAGATGATACCTTTCTCCTGCTTAACTGACCAACTTCATGGTAATTTGCTACAGCAGCCACAAGAAACTCATCCATAATTTGGTTCCAGGAAGTGGGGCACTGCTGTGAAAAATGCCTACAAAGGTAGAAGTGGCTTTGGAATTAAGTAATGGGTAGAAGGCTAAAAGAATTTTGAGGTGCTTGACAAAAAAAGTCCAGATTGCCTTGAACAGGCTGTTAGTAGAAATAGGGTTGTTAAAGACTATGCTGGGGAAGCGGATGTGGCTCAATCGATAGGGCTCCCGTTTACCATACAGGTGGCCCCGGGTTCGATTCCTGGGGCCTCCTGGTGAAGACAAGCCAGCCTGTGTGGTGTGGTGAGCTGGCACAGCAAGATGACGCAACAAAGGGAGACAAGCAGACAGAGAAAAACACAAAGCAAATGGACACAGTGAGCACAAGCAGCAAGGGGGGATAAATAAAATAAATAAAAAATGAATCTTAAAAAAAAAAAAAAAAAAAGACTATGCTGGTGAAGGCTCAGGAGGCAGGGGAGAACATGGTATGGAAGTGGGAGGAAAGGGAGCCTGGCTACATAGTGCCGGAAAACACTGAATTGTGTTCTACAGTTGTGCAGAAAGTAGTTGTCAGCAAAAAATCTGGATATTTAGCAGAGGAGATTTCCAAGCAAAATGTTAAAGGTGCAGCCCATTTTTTGTGTTTGTTTGTTTTTAGTTACTTATAGTAAAATGTGAAAGGAAAGTGATAAACTGAGGAAGGAAATATTGAGTAAAAAGAAACAGCATATGATAGTTTCGAAAATTCTCAACCTATTCAGATTGCAAAAGAAGATAATATTACAAGAGTCGCTGTTTGAAAAGTGTGATGTCCAGAGAAGGCTAAGGGTGTGGCTGGCCGACCTTCTGCTGAGGCGATCAGGTGTGTGATGCATGGATTCCCTCAATCTCAGCAGAAACCAGGAACACAGACAGAATTACCCAGGAAAGAACTGTGGGGAACACTCTTGTCAAATGGTGTGAATTCCCAAGGACATACACAGGAGACCACAATATTATACCAACAGTAACACTGCCAGCTTGGATTGAAAGGGACAGACGTGGGAAGCGGCTGTGGCTCAATCAGTAGGGCTCCCGTTTACCATATGGGAGGCCCCGGGTTCGGTTCCCGGGGCCTCCTGGTGAAGGCAAGCCTGCCCACACGGCGTGGTTAGCTGCCCCGGCGAGCACAAGCAGCAAGGGGGGGATAAATGAATAAATAAATAAAATAAAATAAAATAAAAAGAAAGGGACAGACACTAGACAAAATGAAAGATGATTATCAGACTGCCAAGACTCTACAGGCAGGAACCAGGCTGATAAAACTACCCAGCAACAAACATGTGCTATCCTTCAAGAAAAAGGAGTTATGTCTCCAAGGGCAGAATCTAGGGCCCAGAGAAGCAAGTCTTGAGCCCACAGGAATGAGCCTGGGCCCAGAGGGCAGAGCTGTGATCCCAAAGGGTGGAGCCACGAACTACAGAGGATTTTTCCCGGGCCTTGAAACCTAATGTAATTTGCCCTACTGGATTTCTATACTGCTTAGGGCTATTGGCTCCTTTCTACCTTCCATTTTTTCCCTTTTGAAAGAGGAATGTCTACACCTGTTATCCTATGCCTGTCCCATCATTGTATTTTGGAAGCAGATAACTTATCTTTTAGTTTCACAGGTCCACAGAAAGTAATTTTGTCCAGGATGGATCATAGCCAGCAAGAGTCTTATCCATACCTGACTTAAATGATCTACATGGTGAGAAATGGGACTTTTGAACTGATATTTAGATAAGATTTTGGACTATGAGTTCTTGGTACAGTGGGCTGAGACTTTTGAGTTGAATGGGGTGAATGTACTTTGCACAAGGGAAGGACATGGATTTTGGGGTGCTAGAGGGCAGACTGTAATGGGCTGAATGGTGACCCCTAAAAGCATATGCCTACTTCTTAATCTTCAGAGAATGTGAATCTTATATCTGGAAAAACAGTCTTTGTAGATGCAATTAAGTTAAGGAACTTGAAATGAAGAGATCATCTGGGTTTATCCAAGAAGACCCTAAATTCAATGACCAGTGTCCTTATGAGAAACACATGGAGGAGAGGAGAAGGCAATGTAACCACGGAGGCCAAGACTGGAGTGACAGAACCACAAGCCAGGGGATGCTGACGGCCACCAGAAGCCAGAAGAAGGAAAGAACAGGGTCTCCCCCAGAGCTACCGGAGGGAATGCAGCCCTGCCAGCACCCTGATTTTGGCCTTCTGGCCAACAAAACTGCAAGAAAATATATTTCTGTTATTTTAAGTCACCTAGTGTGTGGTAATTTGTTATGGCAGCCCTAGAAACTAACACAAGTACAAATAAGTTGAAAGTAAAAGGTGGAGAAAAGATATATCATGCAAAGAGGAACCGTAAGAAAGCTGGAGTGGCTCCTACTAATCTCAGACAAAACAGATTTTAAAGCAAAAAATGTTACTATAGATAAAGAGAACAATTTTATAACGATAAGAGGGTCAATCCTTTAGGAAGCTACAACAATTACAAACATGTATGCACATCAGAAGAGAGTCCCAAAATACATGAGCAAAAACTTACAGAATTTTTCATTCTGTCAGTTTTTAATGATTCAACAATAACAGTGGGAGACTTCAATACCCCACTTGTAATAATGGAACAGCTACGCAGAAAATCAATAAGGAAATAGAGGACTTGAATAACAATGTAAACCAGCTGGACCAACAGCATATACAGAGCATTCCATCCAACAACAGAACACACATTCTTCTCAAATGCACATGGAACAGTCTACAGAACAGAACATGTGCTAAACCATAAAACCAATCTCAGTAAATTTTAAAATATTTAAATCATATTAAGTATACTCTCTGATGACAACAGAATTAAATTAGAAATTAGTAACAAACAAAAAAATTGGGGAAATTCACTGTATTAGTCAGGGTTCTCTAGGGAAACAGAATCAACAGGAGATATTTGTCAATCATATGAAATTTTATGAGACTCTCACGTTACCATAGGGATGCACAAGTCCAGGTTCCGCAGGCAGGCTGCAAACCAGGGGCTCCGATGAAAGTCCAATGAAGATCCTTGATGAGTTTCTGGGAGACGCTGGCTGTCTAAAGATGAGCTGGGAAATTCTCTATGAATGTTGAAATCACTTCCCATTTTAAGACATTCAACTGATTGGATAAAAGCATCACCCATTGCTGATGGCAATCTCCCTGACTGAGGCAGATGTAATCAGCCATCCACGTGGAAACTCACTGGTGACCAAAGTCCATAAATGTTCTTGAGTTACAATTAGCCCAGTGTTTGCTTGACCAAACACCTGAACACAATTACCTGGCTGAGTTGACACATTAGCCTAACCATCACATTCACAAATATGTAGGAGTTAAACAAGATACTACTAAATAACCAATGGGTCAAATAACAAGGAAAATTAGAAAATGCTTTGAGATGACTGAAAATTAAGCTACAACATACCAAAACTATGCAGTGCTTAGAAGGAAATATATAGTCTAAATACCTCTGTTAAAAAATGAAGAAAGATCTTAAATGAAGAAGCTAAACTACCACCTTAAGACACTGGAAAAAGAAGAGCAAACTAAACCCAAAGCAAGCAGAAGGAAAGAAATTATAAAGATTCAAGTGGAGTTAATGAAATAGAAACTAGGAAAACAAGAGAGAAAATCAAGGAAAATGTTTTAAAAAATTAATAAAACATATACCCTGAGCAAGTAAGAAAGAAAGGATTCAAATCACTAAAATCAATAATGGAAGAGGGACATTACTACTGAAATTACAGAAATAAAAAGGATTATAAGGGAATACTATGATTAACTATATGCCAACAAATTAGATAACTTAGATCAAACAGGTAAATACAAACACCTGAAACTGACTAAAGAAGAAATAGAAAATTTCAATAGCCCTATAACAAGTAAAGAACTTGAATTAGTAATCAAAAAAACTACATACAAAGAAAAGCCTAGACCTAGAGGACTGCACAGCTAAATTCTATCAATTAAAGAAGAATTAATACCAATTCTTCAAAAACTCTTCCAAAATACAGAAAAGGAAGGAACATATCTCAACTCACTCTATGAGGCCAGTATTACCCTAATACCAAAACCAAACAAAGACATCACAGGGAAAGAAAACTATAGATCAATATCCCTTATGAATACAGATGAAAAAAAATACAAAATACTAGCAAACCAAATCTAGCAATATATAAACAGGATTCTACACTATGATTTACCCCAGAATGCAAGGCTGGAGTCACATCTGAAAATCAGTTGATGTGACATACCACTGACCATAATTAGTAGCAATGCTTCAATATTTGTTGCTCAGTTGTAACAAATGTACCATACTTGTATAAGATATCATAATTAGGGGAAAATGTGAGAGGGAGAGGGGTTGGGATATAGAGGAATCCCCTATATTTTCTATGTGACTTTTCTGTAACCTAAAGCTTCTTTGAAAATAAAGTGGAAAAAAAAATAAAACACTGTAAGAACAAAGAGAAGAAATTGTCAGTGTACATAAAAGATAATAGATTTTATGGTAATGGAAGGCACAATGCAAGAAATTTCTTTTGGCTTTGTTTTTCAGAAGGTTTTGGATTACAGAAACGTTACAACTGTGGCAGGGGAGGATCACTGGTGCAGGGTGTCAGTGGAGGGGGGATGTGTAGAGAAGGGCACACCTGGGGCATGCCTCCATGGAATATGAATGTGTTCACGTGGTCATGGTGTGTCATCTCGGCAGGTGGAGACCCACACTATAACCGAAAGAATATTGAATTCCCATCCTGGGGGATCCTGCTACATTCTCTAATCGAATGGCAAGAATCTGTAGCGTACAGGGGCAGTGCCTAGTGAAAGAGGACAGACCAATACGCCAGGCCCCTGATATTAATGCTTGTACTTATGAACCTTGTTCTTGTGAAACCGAAACTTAGCCTAGTATTATAGATGGCCTAAGAGTTACCTCCTGAAAACCTCCTTGTTGCTCAAATGTGGCATCTCTCTAAGCCAAACTCAGCATATAAACTCACTGCCCCACCCCCGCCCCACCCAGCGTGGGACATGGGTCTCAGGGATGAGTCTCTCTGGCACCAAGGGATTATCACCAACTGATAACTAGCAATGTATTTGGAAAAAGACCTAGACCAAAAGGGGGTAATATTAAATACAAATGAATTTTTATGGCTAAGAGAATTCAAAGTGAGCCAGGAGGTCATTCCAGAGGGTATACTTACACACATCTCAGGAGGATCTCTCTGACTGTCACAGTAAACAATGCCTCAGACAGGGGTGCTCCCGAGGGCTCGAGACATCTAGACACTATAGGCAGGGCAGACAACCCCAGGAAATCGGCATCCCATTGGTGGGCCTTACTTTGGAATATATGTTAACCTACCTACCACCCAATGTAACAGAGTTAGACTCATTTATAATTTCCCTACCCATGGTTCTTCTGCCCTTTTATTTGAACCATAATTAGCACTATGCCCAGTAAATATATGTCCCAGAGCCTTAAGTCTTCAGTCTGTTCATATGCTGGTTGAGCCCTGAATCTGCTGAGTTGCAGCCAATACCTACTCTCCAGTTCATGAGACTCGCCCAGGACAACTAACAAAAGGATGATGATGGACAACACCCATCCCAAAAAATAGAGTATCTACAACTGCAAGCACAACAGTTCCATCCATATGCCCCATCGGATAAGCCCTCTCAGTTGTAAGCAGAGTGGGCATCACCACCCCAAAATCCTCAAGATTGAGGAATGAACAAACATAAGTGGGGAATACAACTATGGACCAAAGTAGACTTATTATTCTAGTAATGGAAGAACTTGCACCATTGATATAAAGATAGTAGTCACCAGAGGTTCTGAGGGGAGGGAGAGGGAAGAATAAATGTAACATGGGGTGTTTTGGAGGCATTGAAATTGTTATGCATAATATTGCAATGACCTAATACGGGCCATTATACATTTTGTCAAAACCTATAAAATTGTATGGTACAAAGTGTAAACCATAATGCAAATTATAGATCATGGTTAGTTGCAATAAGTCAATATATGTTAATCAATTGTAACAAATGTACCACACTAATGAAAGATGTTATTAATAGGGGAAAATGTGAGGAGGGGTAGGGTATATGGAAATCCCCTATATTTTCAGTGTAACTTTTCTGTAATTTAAAACTTCTTTAAAAATAAATTTGAAAAAAAATAAAGTAAAAAGACAACCTACAGAATGGGAGGAGATATTTGCAAATCATATAAGCCTCTAGGCTGGTAAGCAGCTAGGATCCTTAATGTCAAAAGAACTCTTAAAACTCAACAACAAAAAGACAATCAAATTAACCTGCAGCACAATGTTGAATAGAAGTGACAAGAGCTGTCATCCTTGTCTTGTTCCTGATCTTAGAGGGAGAGTCAGTCTTTCACTAGTAAGCATGATTTAACTGTGGAATTTTCATAGATGCCCTTTATTAGGATGGGCAAAGGACTTGAACAAACATTCTCCAAAGATATGCAATGGTCAATAAACACATAAAAAGATGTCCAACATCATTAGTCATTAGATAAATGCAACTCAAAACCACAATGAGATAGTACTTCACACACACTAGGATGGCTATAAGCTATATATATATATATATGTATATATATATATATATATATATATATATATATAGAAGGAAAATATTAAGTGTTGGCAAGGATATGGAGAAATTGGAATCTTTGTTCATAGCTGCTGGGAATGTAAAAAGGTGCAGCCACTTTGCAAGAGTGGTTCCTCAAAAAGTTAAACCTAGAGTTACCATATGACCCAGAAATTCCACTCCTAGGTATAAAACCAATAGAAATGAAAAAGTTCTAACACAAACTTGCACACCAATGTAAAGAGCAGCATTATTCATACTAGCCAAACAGTGGAAACAACCCAAAAGTTCATCAATAGATGAAAGGATAAATAAAATTTGCTACATCAATACAATGGAATATTATTCAGCAACAAAAAGAAACGAAGTTCTGATTCATGCTACAAAATGGATGAACCTTGAAAATAGTCTGCCAAGTGAAAGAAGTCACACGAGGCCACATATTTTGATTCCCATTTATATGAAATGTCCAGAATGGGCAAATCTATAGAGACAGAAAGTAGATTTGTGGTTGCCAGGAGTTGGGAAAGGGCAGGGGAGGAGATGAGTAACTGCTAATGGGTATGGGGTTTCCTTTTGGGGAAATGAAAATATTCTAAAATGGACTGTGGGGGAAGCGGCTGTGGCTCAATCAGTGGGGCTCCCGTTTACCATACGGGAGGCCACGGGTTCGGTTCCCGGGGCCTCCTGGTGAGGGCAGGCCCGCCCGCGCGGCGTGGTTGGCTGACCCGGCGAGCACAAGCAGCAAGGGGGGATAAATGAATAAATAAATAAAATCTTTAAAAAAATAAAAAAATAAAAAAATAAAATAAAATAAAATAAAATGGACTGTGATGATGACTGCACAACTCTGTGAGTACACTAAAAATCACTGAATTGGACACTTTAAATAGAAGAATTGTATGGTATGTGAATTTAACTCAATAAAGCTGTTATTTAAACAAAATTCATTTAATGAGATTAAAACAACTGGGTAGTCCTTGGTGGGGGGGGGGAGGAGGGGGGAGAGTAATATTGCCCTCTTTATGCCATCTGAAATTAATTTTGATAGTTAAAATAAACTTTATTAAACAGAAACTATAATAGTATTAAAAGAAAATATGTGGGAAGCGGCTGTGGCTCAATCAGTGGGGCTCCCGTTTGCCATATGGGAGGCCCCGGGTTCGGTTCCCGGGGCCTCCTGGTGAAGGCAGGCCCGCCCGCACGGCGTGGTTGGCTGACCCAGTGAGCACAAGCAGCAAGGGGGGGATAAATGAATAAATAAATAAAATCTTTAAAATAAATAAATAAATAAAAGAAAATATGTAATGATTTTTAAAAAACCACCTTGGAGTAAAGGTGTCCTTCCTAAGTACAACACAAAGTTCAGAAACTAAGAAAAAAATGATTGATACATTTATCTATATAAAAATTAAAGCTTCTCCATAGAAAAATATTCATAAGCCAAAAGGCAGAATTATAAAATACATTCACACTGGATAAAAGGATAACTCCCTTGACATATAAAGAGCTTTTACAAATGAATTAGAAAAAGGCAGGTTAGCCCTTAATTAAAACAAGAGACCACTCTTCAAATTATGTACAGCAAACAATTTAAAACATTGATGACAACCAATGTTAGCAAGGGCTGTGGTATACAGCTGGTAGGAGGGAAAGCTCACACAACCTTTGGGAAGGTAATTTGGCAACATCAAAAATGTCAATGCACAAACCCTTTGAATTGAAAATCCCAACTTTAAAAAATACAGTTATGAAGGCACTCGACATGGTTCTCCATCTGACTTCTTGTGCTCATGTTCATTTTTTTAAGAGCTGCAGAGTATTCCATTATGCTGATGAGCCTTATTTTTATTGACTAATCCTTTCCTGAAGTTATCATCAATAATTCTTGTAAACATGCATTGAAAACTATCTGGAAGTTTAACGGTGTTTATTTCTGGAAAGGATAATTGGCTGGGTCGTGGGGAGAGGAACTTTTACTTAATTACTCTCTTGTTCAGTTTAGAACAATGAGCATGTATTACTTCTTTTAAAGTGCTTTTAATTAAAAAAAAAAGTCAACAGCCATCTCTTCATAACTGCAAGTTAGAAAATTTAAAGGTTTTTTTCCTCCCCTGGGAAGAATCATGAAGTTCCAAGGAGAATCCATTACATAATATTTGAAACAAATATGGAAATCAAGAAAGAATAACAACTAAGAAATGGTACAATGCCAAATGTCCCTTCTGACAAGGGAAGCACAATTTACTCACCAATGGAATGTCTAAGTTCACTGCACTGGCTGACAGGGGGTAGCTTCAGCATCTCCCTCCATTTTTTACTACGACCTCTTTTGCCATAGCCTTAGATTTAAAAAAAAAAAAAAAAAAAGCATTTTTTAGAGTGAAAAAGTCAGAAGTATTCAATAATAAAACTGCTTCCATTAACGTATCTTTCTATGTCTGTCTGGGTGTTTTGAGTATTATATTTTTACTCTGAGTAAAAATATAAGCTTATGATAATTCCTATTATCTGGAAAGCAGCTTGATGAAGAATAAAAATCCCAGGTAATAAATCAGTCGCTGGCATGTCATTTAGAAACCATGTCACCTTTACCTTCTCTAAGTGGGCTGAAGAGATGAGAAGAGAGCATAGCCCTGCCTACCATCACTTGTCACTTCCCCACCAATACCCTCTGCTCAAGCCACACAGTTTCCAAAAGCCAAAAAGTAGCAAGAGCAGTTTCCAGGAATCACAAGTGCCATTCTCTCTGCCTGGACTGCTGCTCCAGCCTCCTCATCTCGACAAAGCCCTGCTCAGCTCAAGCGAACCACCTCCAAGAAGCCTGGCCTGCCTCACCTGGGGAGACCCGGGTGCTCCTCCTCTCCCAAGCCCTTACCCCTGGCAAGGCTCTCTGTTAAACCTCACTGAGGGCAGGTTCTAGGGTCACGAGCTTATTTGCTGTGTACCTCCAGCTCTAAAAAGTGTTGTGGAAGGAAGAGTATGTGGGTCTTTAGGTTCCCCAGTGACCTGAGATCCGTGGATTGTCTGCTGACTTTAACTGAGTAGAGTTGAAAAAACTGGGATGCTGTCAATAGGGATGGGCGAGAGTTAGGCACAAGGGCTAAGAGGAGGAACAAAAGTAAGAGGCAAGGTTTATTACATAATATCAGGTACCAGGCACCTTTCTAGGAGCTTTATACATCTGGACTTATTTAATCATCACGACCCTATGATATAAAGACTACTGTTAGTCCCCCCCCCCCTTTTTTTTTTTTTTTTTTTTCGGACAAGGAAGGGAAGCAAAGTGGTTATTATTATTTTTTTTAACTTTATTTTGTACATTTAATAATTGAAAACATAAACAATTAAAAACTGAAAAGTAAACACAGATGAATAAATATATCCATTTCTCAATTAAATGTAATGGATCAAGGGGGGCAGATGTGGCTCAAATGGTTGGGTGTCCGTCTCCCATATGGAGGGACCTGGGTTCAATCCCCGGGACCTCCTGGTAAAA